>CM069441.1:25326421-25376714 GCA_035610835.1 Ophiura sarsii
AGAGATAATTTTATTTTCAAAATTTTATGAACATGCCTATCAGTGTCAATTAAGGCATAGTAAAAAAAATGACATGTTTCCCGTCCGGACTTTTTAAAAAAAGGAGGAGGAGAGGGTCTTACTATTTACTATTTTCCATTTTTTGATATTTTTTTCAAGTCGAAAGTGACCAACTGACTGTGTTGCAGACACTCCTAAACAGTATTTTCCACTCTAATTGCCAGAGGAATACAAATATGAAAAGGTTTACCTAATATATAGAGCCAAGTACGCATTGTTTCTTTATGTTTTCGTCATTTTTCAGGTTGAATGAGGAACAAAACATTGATCGAAAGGATGTAGGCCTACATGTGTGTCGGTCCCCTAATTGCAAGCAATTGCTACGTGAAGTTAGGTATATCGGTCCCCATGGGCCATGGTACTATTTGAGAAGCCATGTCAATAATTCTGTGTCATGTATGGCATGAACATGATATGAAATGATACAGCATTTCTATTACACCTACCATTCCTATGGGCAATAGGAATCAAGGATCAATCACTAAAAATAAAAATAAAAAAAATAAAATAAAATTTAAAAAATCTTTTTTTTCTTTTTTTTTACAGAATTTTCGGAAATAGTAAATAGTAAAAAATAGGAGGCGGCGGCCAAAAAGGAGGCGGGCGGGGACGGGAAACATGTTTATTTTTTTACTAGGCCTAAGTAGTACACCACCAGAACAGATGATGTATTGGAATGAACACTGTAAATTACAGTCCATGTAATCATGGACTTATCGCGTTTCTTGCTCGGTGTCTTCTTGTGAACCGAGTTGTATGCGGTACGGGCGTGTATTTCGTAGACGTATGGTTGAAAAAATGTGTTCAAAAATTCTCCGTATTTCACATCAAATGTCCTACATGCCACGGTAAAACGAAATACAAAATAACGTCCATCGTACTCGAATCAACACTCGTTGACTAATAGATATGTGATAATTGTTCTTTTAAGTGGATTTGCAGAGCAAATTGAGTTGTTCATTTCACTTCATGGGCGCTGCCATTTGTTTACATTGTATTCTCGCGGAAACACGAAAATGGATAACGCGAGATTTCAATTTGGCAGTGTTGCAAGCCCGTTTATTTTCTCCGCCCGATGCCATAAAAAATCTGACCTACCCCCCCTGGCTCCCCATCCTCTGATCTCACCCCCGAGAAAAAAAGTATTTGGTCGGTTCTCGGATGGGAAGTATCAGGGGGTGTTGTTCGATTGTGTGCAACAGTGAAATTATACAAGGCATACGAGTAGACTAGACCGACTCACACTTTGGTCCCCGCGTGACCATGGTGACTATTTCATTATTTGGTAAATATTTCATCATTTGTTTGTTTTAGAAGAAATAAGCCAACGTGACTACAATTATATCGTATTTATTAATAAATAAGTACAAATACGATGTAATCGAATACGAGTCGACATACCAACCCGTCCATATGACAATATTTTTTCTTCTTCATTTTTAGCGATTTCGAGGCACTTTTCGAAGCCATACAACTTGTACAGAAGACCTAATTTGTTGGCCTTATTTCTTGTAATCGTATCATTATGATTTGAACTTCTTGAAAGAGTTTTTTCCTCAGGGGTGCATGAGTGGTGGGTAGTAACGGTGTTTGAAAAATCTTCTGAAAAGCAGTAAGAGGAAGAAAGTTTAGAATAAACAAGACTTTGTATGCAAAATGGTCTGGAATTCATTTATTTATTGTAGTAAGGTACTACGGACATATTAATTATTATACCCCTATTCACAATTAATTATACACTCAAGATTGATTCTATACGCGCGCTACACGTATTTGGGCATTATTATAAAAAAATGAACGAGGCCTATTTGGGCACATATTATAAAAAAATGAATGTTTCAAAAATAATGAATAATGAATAATGAATGATAGTCGCCTCGTCCCTGCTGACCCCAAAAAATGTGACGGGAAATTAACAATTCACTTTCATTAGCCTTGCATGTAGTTGCATCAGCTGATTTTTGAAAGGAAATCCACGTAGAAATTTGCTAAACAAATTAAACACTCGGTTCCAGAGACTGTATCCAAAGAATGCACATTTATGATACGCAAATATCGTTTGCGCTTACTGGAGGCGAGAGTAACCGTCAAGGTCGTGACCTCTGGTTACTACCGATATGGCGGATTATTAGCAGTAACTTGCAAGGCCGGTGCCCAAAACAATGATGGTATTTCACCATCAATTCGCAACATGAACATTTTCATCATGATCTGAGGTGATCAAAATAAACTATAATTATCATAGCAACATGGCGAATGCACTCAACATGATGGAACTCTCTCCAAGTAGAGAAAATCCGCCTGCTTCTGCTTGCTCGATGTCCGAGCTTCCGCCAGAGGTAAACAATATTCAATAATAACACTTAACAGCTGTTTAATGATAAGCTTGTTATGACATTTGAGCTTCATACTCAAATGTCAAAATACATGTCTGTGCTCTGTAGTGTCGATGACTGTGTACATGTATACTTGCATGTAGCTATTACTATTAGATTAATCGTAAAAGACCTACGCAGAATGAACTAAATTACAGGTACAATTTAAATTACGAAGCTTCCCTCCGCATCATCAACTGTTTTCCCATCATGATATTATTCAATAACTATTTCAAATAGTATTTAATAGTATTTTCTGTTTGTAAACGATGTCATGGATGTGTGGGTTGGTAAACTGCTTTATAAATTATACTTGAGCAACTTTGTTGACAAAAGTTGCTCACTGGTCCTATACTTTGCTGTGCAAAATTTGAAGAAGAAAAACAGGAG
Source organism: Ophiura sarsii (assembly GCA_035610835.1). Classification (NCBI taxonomy): domain Eukaryota; kingdom Metazoa; phylum Echinodermata; class Ophiuroidea; order Amphilepidida; family Ophiuridae; genus Ophiura; species Ophiura sarsii. Next base: position 25,329,247 of record CM069441.1, read on the forward strand.
CTAAACTAAAAACCAAAAACTAGTCAACAAAGGGCCTAAAAAATAAAAGGGTAAAAAAAATTCTCAGGTCCGGCTTGTTTATATTAATTAGCCTAGGCCTAGGCCTATTATATTCTTTAACTTATAAATATAAGCCTATAGTATAAGGAGGGATTCTAAATCAGATTACATTGTAATGTAGGCTAAATCATAGTTCTCGTACTAATGTATAATAGTACAATCTTAAAGTTATGCCTTGCTGAGCCATGATTTGATGGGTTGGTCGCATATGGGAAAACAGCCTTTTTTAAGGCCGTATAAATGCCTTGTCAGCCATGATTTTGAATTTTGTTCATTATGCTTTGTGTTTTTGCAGGCTGAAGAAGGAAACATTGAATACAAGGTAAATACAGCTTGATATTGTTTCAAGGTGCACATACATATAGTAATATTAGTACCAGATTGTGCTGTATGTAGATAAGGACTTGAACATTGGTATTACATTCATTTATGCCACCTACCTACGCACCAACACATGGCTGAAGGAGACCTGGTCCTCCTTGCACAACATATCTGACAGGGATGAAGGCACGATTGAAGATCGACAGATTGTCACTTTCGCTCAAGACCGTCGTGCATGGAAGAAACTTGTGGTCGCCTGCTCTGCAGCCGAAGGATGATGATGATGATGACGACATTCATGATATATTAGGAAATGGGGGAATCATATTTTCTCCCTTTTCCATTTCTTTTGCAGTAAACTAAAACTTCTCATTTAGAAACCTTTATATACAAATATTTTAGATTTTAAACAAATCAAGGTATGATTTTAAAAAAAATATTGACTTTCATTTTTATTTAAATTTTGAAATCTCACTATGGCATACATCAAACAAATCTTGCTTAATAATATAATCATGATCAGGACTTGATATTCCATTTGTCATCTATGAGGCTCTTATTTTGGGCAATATTGAAAGTTTGAAACAGAACTAGGGCCGCGATTAAACAAAATCTAATCAACATTAGTTGGATCCCATCACTTGTTGCACTGCAATCATGCCATTAACTTTGACTTAACACATTTTTCAATTTGAAAAAATATCAAACAAAGTTGTTGCCTAAAATTCGGTCACACCAAAGTTGAACCAGGTATTTTTTGTTTATGAAACCTAGGCTCTAACCGTTAGACCACAAGAGGAGTTAGTTTACAGGGTTGTAGGTTGGCATTTTAATCCGATTTGAATTTGTATTGTACAGAATAAAGCCGAAGGCGATTTGTTTACATATAATAAGTGCGCTATTCTAATCTGTATAGTGTGTAATGAACCTCATAGCACTAGCTACGGTGTTCCAAATCCAAATGTTGATTAGAATAAAATAAATCGCACTAGGGGCAAGAAGGCAAAACCTTCAGGCAGGTTATGTCCTCCTTGGCCTCTGTGAATTTCAAGGCCTGGTTCTACTTATAAAATACATCTTATATTTTATACAATCTTCCAACAATCAGTTGAAACTAGTGAATCCATCGCCTAGTAGATTTGAGCACCTGGTGACCCAGATGAAATGGCGTCTACGAGAAGGTCAGGGCGAGGCCATCTACGAGATAGGTGTGGAAGACAATGGCTTGCTTGTCGGACTCACAGAGGAGGAGCTTAGAGATTCTCTAGACACAGTGCAACGAATGGCAGACAGGTAAGTGGTCATTGAGAGATTTTCTGAAGTTGAAGGACAAAATGTCACTAGCTTCAGCAGTTTGTCCAGATTGTCCTAAGCATAGACTGTAACTTGTCTATTGAAATCTCATTGAAAGGTTATGTAGAGCTGATACTATGTGCGTCTCGCTCACACCTGTATGAATGGCATAATTAAAAAGCACTATAATCGGTAATACATTTGGGTATTGGTATATTCAAGGCTCAAGATAAGCGGGCGCTGGGCGATTTTTACCCTCGGTCCTTCTGCCATAGCGCCCGGTAATGCTAAAAAATAAACAACCGAGCGCTGATATTTTGTCCAAACCAGCGCCCGTTGACGATCGGGTAGCTTTCCCAAGACATCGAATTTGGAGTAGACAATCTGCCAAGCTGGATTTAATAAAAATTTGGCTCCCGGTAGACTAAAAGTAGCTCCCGGTTCTCAATAAATCCCATGATCCGGGCGCAACTTTTGAAAAAAGTAGCTCCTGCTCCTGGTAAAAACCTGTTATCTTGAGCCTTGGGTATATTGTAGTCTATTGCAGCAACAGCACCTCATAGTAGCTGATGGGATATTTATTAACAAACGTCTGAGAAAAGAAGCCAAGGTGAAAAATTTAAAAATTTCTAATATTTTAAATATAATATATATACGGTATTATAAGATATTATTCACTGATGCGATTGATGTAACACTCTTAGTGAGGTTTTATACACATCTACATGTACTTAACCCAGTTTTAAATACACACCTAAACTAAACTCGAACCCAAACTTGAACAACAAGCACATATTTGCAAATCAATACTTTTAAAATGTTACTCTCTTTCCCAGATGCATTCAAATGCATCTGGGAATGAGAATAACATTTTATTTATGAATTTTGAGATGTTGTTTAGTGTGAAAGACTACACAGGCTTTTGTGTTGAACGATCTTAATCTGAGACAAGCATAGTTTCCAAGGAAAGTACACACTTTGCCATCTATGCCTTCATGGTCCAAGTGTCCCAAAAGTGCTTGACCGGCGGAGTGGAAGGATGAAGGTCGAAGGTGTCCGAAGCTCTAAACAAAATTAGCAGTTTTTTAATATCATGGAAAAATATCTGCACAAAATGTATACAAATTAAGTGTCTTTATTCCGAGGAATTATATTAGGATTGTAGTTTTTTTGTAAAATTTCAATTATGCAATTAAACCCCCTCCTAGGTGGCTAGACCTCCTGAAATGTAGGGGATCTTCTTTAAATGAACGACAGCGACAATTTCAGGAAGTACCAAGACCAGATTTATAAAAAGGATTATAACTTAGATTTCAGATCCAAAAGTAAGAATTTACTCTGTGCCATTTAGCCTTACACTTTACAGCTCTAAATGCCAGTGGCCGTAGCGCGGTCTACCCCCAATATTGACTGTTGTGTCTGTTGAGATTGGCACTGTCGGTTCATTTGACAAGAGGAATTATGGAAGCTTGTTTAAAGCTGAAATATACCTTATTCATAGCAAAAATAAGTGTAAAATGGCAAATTTTTCGCTCGCTACACACGCTTTTTTTAGTAGGAATACTCTTGTCGGTTCACTTTCGTTTCTTGACACCCAATATGAAAAACCTAGCTACGCCACTGCTAAATGCTCTCATTCAGAAAATCTAAACATAAGTTTAAAGTGCGCAATTTAAAGATATCATCAATAACGTGATACAAACATTTTGAAATTATCAACATCAATCATAGCACGATTGGTTTCAAAGTTAGGTGATCAATCAAGTGTCATTAGACTAATGACAATCAAAGCCTCAAGTTCCTGTTTCCTGCCCACATTGGGTTTCCTCCCAGCATTGAAAATTCATTATTTTGAAAATATTTCATTATTTTAACTTTTTGTAATTATAAACTTAGTTTTGAAGTGAGAATATTATTTACCAATGCCAGCCAACGCAATTTAGATACAGCCTGGTCCAACAGCCCTTTTGACGTCTTAAGTGTCATTTCATCATATCTTAGAACCGTTCGTGCCGTTCTGGTGTTGGATAAGGGATTAAATCATGTTTCAGCGTACAAGTATGTGTATCACCAATAAGCTACACACCTGATTTAATTTAATCCCTTTCAACAACGACCAAGGATTTGAACGCCATTTCATAAATTGACAATCATGACAATGCAAATAAAAACATAATTTAATTGTTCTTTATTTTTAACAATTTCATTTAAACTATTTTCTAAAACCTTAACACTAAAATGATCAAGTTAAAATAAGGTCGATAAATGTCAATGATGAAATCAGCCGTAATAATGAATATTGAATAATGAAATAGTTGCCTCATTGCAAATCCAAAATTTGAAACGGGAACTAACTAGGAATTGACTTTCATTACCATTATTTAGTAAATGATTGATTCAAAGTGTACACAGTACGCAATGCAACCAAACAGCCATTTGCCTACCAAAGTAGTAGAAAGACACTGCATTTTTATCTTTCAGATTGGATGCCACAATAACCATTCTTCGGCAGCGTGAGGTGGATTATGACATCGATGAAGGTGGTCCCAGGAAAGCCTGTGAGCTACTTGTGCGCAGGGTTCCAGATGATCAACAGGTTGGTTTGTTGTAGGTTGTAAGCTTTCCTTGGAATTCAGGTATCACTGTGATTGACTAGTAACAAGTGAACTACACTGACAGTCTGATATTCCTCTGTGCAGTGACCTTATAGTGATAGCAGGATATTATTGCATGCTTAGGCAACAAAAAACATAACTAAATCAAGAAGTTGTAGGCTTTCATAGCCTACTTTCTTGCTCACATCTTATATGTAAAATACAATGTATAGACACAGCAGGAAGGAAAAAGGAACATAAACAAGATAAATGTTAAACCAATTATTAGCCTATATTTCATTTCTCTTCAGTAAATAAGTACTAAACTTAGACATTGTGTGCTGCTATTTGTGACAAATCTGTTTGAAATTTCGACTTTGCATTCACCATGTTTTTCTGTTTTTCTCCCTTTCTGATTATGTTACATCATAGTTTATCGATCTCAGAGTAGCTGTCCTGGGTAATGTGGATGCTGGCAAGAGCACTCTGCTCGGTGTGCTGACACAGGGCGAGCTTGACAACGGCAGAGGACGTGCCAGACTCAATCTGTTCCGTCATCTCCATGAGATTCAGTCAGGGCGAACGTCCAGCATCAGCAATGAGATCCTGGGATTCAATGGCAGAGGAGATGTAAGGATAGTTACCTGTCTATCTAACAGTTTTTTTGATCGGTTAATAACACAATATGTTAATTTGAATCACCAATTAAAAACTGCTTCTAAATGATTTTACTCCCAATTTTTACCAAGGATGCAATTATTCTAACATTGTCTCTGATTGGTGCAATAAATTATGTATCCTTCCTTCTGAATTGGCAGGTAGTTCACATGGGGTTAAGTGATGAAATGTAGAATGATACTGGCATTGACATGCCAAAGAATGGATTTGGGGCTGAAGTACCTAGGTTCAAAGATTTTGAAGTCAACATAATTTTGACATATTTTGAACACCCTGTGTGGATTGAAATCAACATGATTTTGACATATTTTAAAAACTCTGTGTCGATTTAAATCAATGTAATTTTGACATATTTTGAACACTTCGTGTGGATTAGGTATTGGTCCAAGCTTCTTGTTTTGGTTTGGAAATAGTTAGTTAAATTGTGATTGGTCAAGCTCTTTGACTCAAAAATGTGCTTTTATTGTGTTATGAATTGTCTAATTTGCTCCCTACAGGCTGTTCATATATATCCAATAAGCAGTGATTTAATTTGATTGTCTCAAAAACGTCTCCCCAGGTAATTAACTACAGCGATTCGCAGCAAGGGTGTCTGACAGCCGAGGAGATCTGTGAAAGCGCCTCCAAGCTGCTGACCCTGATTGACCTCGCAGGTCATCATAAGTACCTGAAGACCACTATTAGTGGCCTGATGGGATATTCACCAGATTTTGCAATGTTGGTAGTCAGCGCTAATACGGGAGTAGGTAAGTGATGGAAGGTGATAAACGAGGGTCTTACTTACCTTAACCCAAATGCTCAAATCATTCACCTAGACATTTGCCCATTTCGTACCAGCATGACATTTGCTGTGATTTAAGCATTTCCAAACTTTATCACTTCAAAACATTTACAAATTATCGTCAGTGACATGTGTGGGAAAGGATTGCTACATGTTACTGTTTCAGTTGACTTCAATCCAATTTGTGACCATCTACAATGAACCCACCCAGTGTAAAGTAGCCAGTACATACTTGGAGATATGGGCCATTAACCAAACACAGTGATTTGTATTTCATACCTACCAAGACCAGGAACTGAATATAACATGTACGTATTTAGTGCTGGTACTTTGCTCTTGTAAAGTGTTTTAAAATATTGTTTTTTCAAATAAAGCTTAACTCTAGGCCCTGTAGCAAGTAGTAATCTTGTTTTTCTTGTTTTTTCATTTCAAATTACCCTCAACTAACCAATAACCAATATTTTTGTCTCCTCTTTAAAGCTGGCACTAGTCGGGAGCATCTTGGACTTGCATTAGCTTTACAAGTACCCATCTTTGTTGTGGTCAGCAAGATTGACCTGTGTCCAGAATGCATCACCACAAGAACTGTTGATCAGCTGAAGAGATTGCTGACTGGCTGCAGAAAGGTCCCGTTTGAAATCAAAAGTGACGATGATGCTGTGGTTGCTGCCAGAACCTTCAATGATAACAGGTAAGCGTGGAGATCCAGAAATTTATGATCAACATTCCATCAAACAAAATCAAATACCTTCATTTCTTGCATTTAAATATTTAATCAAATGGAATAAACTTGAAAAACAGATCTCTAGCAGCATCAACACAATGTGTAAATTCATTGATTAATAAAAGTTTTGTGAAGAGTAATAATTGTATAACTTTATACTTTAATGATGTGCTTTGTTCATGTTACCCAGGTGGTGTACTGTATGTTTTTTTGTATTATTATAACTTTATTGTGATTTGTATATATAATATGTTTTGAGCAAATAAAAAGAGGAAAAAAAACACCATCCCATCAGGCAGGACCAATCCCTTACATCCTGTGCAACAAAAACGTAGGGTGACTGGACTGTGATGGTTTTAGCGAAATGGTCTCATTTATTAACAGTTTTGTTGGGTTTTGCTAATTCCTTCCATAAATATCAACATCTCATCAGTGGATTTGATAAAAAGTCATCTTTCTCTGTGTTTACAGCATATGTCCAATTTTTCTGGCATCAAGTGTCAGCGGCCAGAATCTTGACCGATTAAAAAAGTTTCTGCATGTCTTGCCACCATCTCACAGCAGTGTTGAACAGGAAAAACTGACTCAGGAGCTGACCGAATATCAGGTTAGAGACTACAGACATACAGTATATGGTTTGAAGGTTGCAAGTTTATGCAATTGTGTATCAGAAGAAGCAACCCAATATAATTGTTTAGTGTTTACATAAATTAGGGATGTGAAAGTTTGTGTCATGCACGGGAGGTTTGTGTCCCGTGTTAAATGTCAATTGATCTTGAACACGAAAGTCAGATGATAATAAAAAAATGGGAATATATTCTAATGATGACACTGTATTTCTTTTGTTGTTGTCATAATTGTCTTCAAAAAAGTGCAAAAATGTTGATCTACCGCCACGCTATGTGGATAAACCGGCCGCCATCGTAGCTCATATATTGAAAAATTGCAATCGTCTTTCACCACCAAAGTTACTATTCAGCTTAGAATTGTTATGCATGTACTGTTTGGACTTAACACAATAACAAAAGCTATTTCTTATGCTATGTTAACAGGTGGATGAGGTCTATAGTGTACCTGGTGTTGGAAAAGTTGTGAGTGGTACTCTCTTCAGGTAAGAACCTTTAATCTTAAAGGGAATATTTAGCACTGTTATCATACTGCAAGTGGACTTCTTGCATACAAATATTTCCACAGTCAAAGGTAGATGTTCCGATTTTCAACTTGAAGTTTTCTATTCGACATGAAAGGTCATCCTCAAAAAAGTCGTATTCCAAAGTTTGAGTTGCATAACTCTAATGGTTCTTATTTTAGACGCACAAGATGCCGTGAAATGTGCCCATTGAGTTGTACACAAACTATATTGGTGGTTAACCACTTTTCGCGGTAATTCGATGTTATTTCACCGATTTCTTCGTAAATTTCAGTGTGTTAATCAGAAAAATATGATCTTTTATATGATATGAAAATCTCCATATGTTTGAGAAAAATCTGTGTTATGAAAATGTGATCAGGTCATCTACCTTTAAGCAATTAGAACAGGCTAATTCAATGGGGCAGACATGCTTGTCAGTTAAGGAATGAAAAAGGTAATTTGCAGATAAAAGGTATGTTTAAAAAAAGATATTTTTTTTGACATTTTTATTTACAACTGGATTACCCGCATGTTCAATAAAATACTTCTTTTGGAAATTTGTGCGAAAAGTGTGCAGAAAATGTAACTTGTAACCTCTGATGTCCTTGGAAATTGAATATTTAAAGTACCTTTTCCTCCCTGTTGTCTCTTATCTCTGCACAACTAATTTGCTAACAGACCCGGATTTGCCAACAAATTGCCTCTCCACAAGGGGTCTCCCCTTCGGACCCTTGTCACTATGCCATCACTGTTTTAATGTTGCACTTTAAATTCCATTGTTGAAACGTGTGAAAATAAAACTTTTGATAAAATGAGAGCATGAAACTTTGTGCAGTAAAACCAATATACAGCGTTGAAGTGTGTTGGGCTATAACTCCACCACAATTCTAAGATTTAGTTGATATTTTGTTACATTTTGCTACAGTGAATATACCAAAAGAACAATAATCTGCATTGTTTGTAGGTGCACATTAATTAGATGTCATTTCATGACGAAAAAAGATATGATTGATTTAATTTGGATATTATTCCAGCGATAATTTGTCCACTATTCCAAATTGTATGAGAGATAATTTTCCTGATTGTTACAGAGGACTAGTGAAGGAACAAGATAAGCTTCTTCTAGGACCCGATGAATCTGGTTACTTCCATCCAGTTCAGGTTAACAGTATACACAGAAACCGATCTGCATGTCGGGTGGTCAGACCAGGCCAGGCTGCTACTTTGGCTGTAGGAGAGTGGGATAAAATATTTCTAAGAAAGGTTTGTTAGATTTCTTCTTGTCATCAATTGTTTGGTATAATATTGAGCTTTAAAGTGTATGTTTTGGTGAGAGTAAACCACATGTTTCAAAAAGTAGAACCATTTTACTACATCGCTTTATGCACTAATTTGTTCACACTAGTGAACTATTTGAGGGCAGGTCCGTAAGTACCCTCAATGCATATAATGATCAATGTACTCGTATGCATACCAGTACATTGTTAAAGCGAAGCATAGAAAAATGTGAGAAAATATGAAGTTCCCCCAAAATGTTGGAAATCATATTTTTGCATTGACCTGCTGCTGGATTTTTTAATTTGGAAAGAGATGATCAGTTATCTTGCCTTGATCTTGTATTGCCTCATCGTAAGTGAAATGAAAATAATAACCCAACTTCATTTTGGGAAGAACCTCCCAGGAAATTCAGAAACATGGAGTCCTGTTTGTGAAGACCATTAAAATCTTCATCAAACCTGGTTCTGACAAAGAATTTTTCTGTGCTAGTTGCTAAGAAAGATCGAATCACATTTGTGAATTAATAGGTCCCTACAAAACTTTCTCTCTTTGTGTTATTTAACCCTAACACTCCCGGTGGATTTTCCAACGAAATTTTTTTCAAGCAAAAAAAGCACACACAACAAGAGGTGCCACGCCCCAGGGTTTGAACCCACGACCTCTCGGTTGACAGTCGAACGCTCTACCAACTGAGTCACGGGGGAAGATATGCTGGGCGAGTGTACTCGCCCAGCTATGTAGCCCGGGGCCATTATTTCACCCAAAAACCTCAGCGCCAGGTGGAACCGACAGGCTGGGAAGTGGGATTTCATGGGATACGGGGCTGTTAGGGTTAATGTATTATACAATTCTTAACAATTTCAGTATTAATCTTGGGATTTGGTTTGACCCCTTAGTGATGACAATTTCTTTATCTCCTGTAGGGTATGGTGCTAGTGAGCGAGAAATTGCAACCCACCTCATGCATCGAATTTGAAGCTGACGTCTGCGTCCTGTTTCACACCACCATGATATGCAAAGGTTTCCAGGCAACTCTACACATAGGCAATGTATGCCAAACTGCAATCATTGTGGACATGGACAAGGTATTGATTAGACTATATAAGAAGAAAAAAATTGTCTCAAAGCTCTTCAGTTTTTCAAAACCTAATGCGGAATGCGGGTTTTTTAAAGTTTCTTTTTTAAATATAAAATATTGAAATCCTTGTAAAAGTGACCTTTTGTATTTAAAATGATGTGATCAATGTGAAATTTTGGGATTTTTTTATTTTAAATTTAAGATTTTTTCCCCCCTAATGCGCATCAATGAACTAATGCGCGCGGGAGCTTTGAGACAAATGATTTTTTAATATAGCCTTATTATTTTGGTTTTTTTTATGAGGCAGACTAATAGAAATTAGTGACACATTAGTCATGTTAATCTAATACACATCTGAATAAAAATGTTCAATATGTCATAGATAGAATCATTTCAATATATATATGACTTGAATTACTGTGTATTCAACCATTAGTCTATATTGTTTTCGCTATTTTAATCAATTAACACTTATTAATAATTTCCAATCAATCAATATTCATTTTCCATCCTACCAATGTAACAAAATGTGTTTATATTTTACCAAATAGTAGGATAAAAATTAGGGGAGGAAAAGCAGAAAGCGAATGGTAGATTTTTATTTATGTGTTATTAAATTTATCAGCCCTGTGTGATCCAAAACATTTTCAGCATTGGTTTCTCGTCCATGATAAACACTCGCTAAATGCAAACTTGTTCATTATTTCCATTATTTTTATCCAATTCTGTATTCATTCTCCAGAAAAGCATCAAGACCAACGAGCAAGCACTGGTTCGATTCCGTTTCATCAAGAACCCAGAGTACCTAAGAGAAGGGTCGCGACTGTTGCTAAGAGAAGGAAGCACCAAGGGACTCGGACGGGTCACCAAAGTGGACACCTACTGCCATGTTGACCGATAGACTTTTGAATTGATACATTTCTGATTGATGTTTTAACTACACTTTTATATATTTGTTGTGCTATTTTTATTGGTGTTGCAATTTCGAAAAAAGGGATCTACACTCCATACATACTAAAATATATATCAGTATTAAGAATATTGTGGCTATATAAGAATTAAATACCCAGGAAACGAAACATCAGTTGATTACATCATTTGGCATGTGGCCTTTAACATCAACCCTTTTAGCTCATTTTGTATAATACTGCCATATCTCCATCATTGCAAATCTATTGTTTATGTTCGGGAAATAAATGCTCACTGAAATAAATCATATTTAATACTTCACACTAATTTTAAAACACAAATAATTATTTACGAATAGTTAAGTCACAATACGTTGTTTGTATAGTTGCCATCATTATCTTTTAGACATAATTCGGCCAATTAAACTTACACAATCATCAGGCATTGAATTTCAGGATATGTTAGACTAAATGTAATGTGATGCAAAATTAGTCTAAAGTAAAAAATATCCCTTTTTTAGCTTTCTACTTGTTTGTATCGGTCAGTGGTATAATGCTCATTTTGCAGAAAACCCATTAAAAATAAACACTTATTTCAATAGATATGAGCAATTGAGGGGTTTTCAACAGAAAACAAAGAAATGTGTTCCTTTGTTTGGTTATATATCAAAATCAATATATGCAACGTCAGATTCATTTTGTTTGAACACATCACAAATGTCTGTTGCAATTCTTTGCTTAATGTAATTGGGATACACAGATAATGATGGGCATTATATTAGAATAGTTTCAAAACAAGTGTCAAGTGGGTTGGGGTGTACCAGACCTCTCATAAGATACTTGATTGGCAAAAGCTTTTTGACTTTTTTATTTAAATTTACACATTTTCTGTTTTTCAATACTGATACACATACTCTGAGGCTATTTCGAAAATAGTGTCAGTCACAAATAAGTTATAAGTTATAACTTCAGTTTTAACTTATGTCATGAGTATAACTGATTTTAACTTGAAGACTGAAGTAATGTCAAATGCACATCAATTTTTTAACAGTTAAATTAAATCATATTTGATTACTATTTTAAATTAAGTACCAATTCAATACCAACAATCCAACATTGCACCTATATATCCGGTCATGTAAAACAGACTCATGTTGATGCCAAGCAAGCGTTTTATCGGCATTACTTCATTGCCACCAGGGGTCATATATAATGTATTTGCAGGACAAATTGTATAGTTTTATTATGTAAATAGTTTTATATTTTGTAAAACAGATTTTTATCAAAGGTGCAAATCATGTTTATATCGATATATACTATTTATAATTTCAACGATGGATGATGGTATCAAATCTGTTGCTTTGACAAGAACACAATTTGATAATTATTTAATGGCTCGTGTATCTCCTTGCTTGCCGACAACAGGTGTCTTGGTTTGTTAACACTTTCCACACAACGGATTGCAGACCACAGTAACAAAGGTTCAAAATGTTGTACAAACATGCCCATGGCATAGCTAGGATTTTTTCAGGGGGGGCAAGATTTCTAAAATTTTCGTAAAAGGTTGCCCCAATTTTTTTTCTAGTGACCTACCTCGTGAAATTCACGTAAGTGGGGGGGGGGGGGGGTCAAAAAAAATCGCACAGTTCAAAAAAAAATCGCTCAGTCACAAAAAATCGCATAGTAAATGTACTACATGTACAATTTTGCCTTCTATTTGGCTAATAACCTTGGTCTTTTTTCTCAATTTTTTCCTATTTCCTTTTTTTCTCACCCCCTTTTTTTTTTTAGGGGGGCGGGGGCACAAATCGGGTTTTTTCGTCAGGGGGGAAAATGTTCTAAAAAGAACTAATTTGCATATGGTCTTCAACCAATCACCTCATGGGAAGTGTTTAGGTACCATCAAATCTCACTGTTCTGGATCTTGATGTTAAAAGGCAGAGATGCCACTTTCTGATTTCTTTTTTACCTAAATTTATCTCAATTTTACATCTGTTTTATGATTTTTTTTATTGATATTAACTATACCAGGTGAAATCTCCAAAACAGTTACAAATATATACAATAATTAATGAATTCAAATCAATTATCATGGTAAATGGCTGGCGACCCAGCTATAAAAAATGGGGAAATCTTTACACTTCCATGCTTCATGCAGCTACCATGAAAAACAAAAACACAAGTTTTTTTGTTGTTTTGAGAATAAATCTTCAGTAATGAACTTGATTAAAAGATTCCAATTGTGAATTTTAAAACCGAGCAAAACAATTTAAAAATCAGCAGAGTATGAAACATCAATCGTGAGTAAGCTACCACTTTTACATCACAGTTTTTATTTCTGATAGACCGTTTTTAATTATTCATTCCATTATAAAAAAAAGCTACATAATTTGAATATGTAAAAAAAGTCTCTTTTAATAATATCCAGGTGTAAGAACTAATTTTAAAAATTGTAATGAGAACTTACCTAAATGGCTGATGCCAGATAGTTAAATGGGAAAGATGTAAGAAAATTGATTCATAATTTTTAAAAGATTTGATACAGTGATTTGTATAACCAATTGCAAAAGTGTTAATATATTAATAATCATGTACATTATCTATTGTAAATATACAACGGTTGTAGATACGGAACGTTCAAGCATGTATAGGTGTACGTATAAATATGTATAGAATAATTATTTCCATTGTCAAATGAAAATAGCAAGAAATAGATCATTATGATTATTCCAGTCCAGAATTGGTTTAAACACATGTTTTGGTCATGCAGAACCTTCAGCTCATTAGGTATTAATAGTGAGAACTGTGTGCAAAAATAGCCCACCAATACCACCTGGTGTTTATCTATGGATGCAAGCCTAGCAATTCCAGGTAAAATGTTTTTGTTTGTTTTTTTCACCAAAGCTTGACATAGATCAGTTTTCCATACACTTATTCCCACTCAAGTACAAAATGTGTTGTCAGTGTGTATTCAAGTAATATACGCAAGTTTTAAGCGCAAGAACATACGTCAGTGAATTACAATCACGGTAATAAGCTTTCCTCATTAGAAGACACTCTGACATTACTTCACGTTTATTCTTCATGTGGGATGTGATTATAGCCTAGTCATGTTAGTGGGAGTTTGGTTCAGACTATAACGTCGGTAACAAACTATGTGCACTTTAAAAAATGCACCATACAATATGCAAAAAAGAAGGCAGAAAGGACATCTATGCATATTGTTAGACCATTCAAGATTGTGAACCACACAATTACCTCTACAATTTATAGAGCAAAATATCCAAACCTATTATAGTAGTTAGATTGTTGTATAAATAGTAGTAGTAGTAGTACCAGTGCTTTCAAAGTAGTTTATATTTTTTTAAATGATATATTGTACCATATTCTCTGTAATATACCTTACCGTATTCTCTGTAATATACCTTACCCTATAATTATTGCCCTTATACCCTTTTCCAATGAACAAAAAATATGTAACCTCGAGTATATTTAGCAGAAATTTTCAAATTTGTTCTTCACAATTTTTGTACCAAAATCCTTTTGAATTTTTGATACATGTATTTTCGGTATATTATCGTATATAACCCGCAAAATTGCCTGAAAATGTATGATTGATTTAAATTAAGATACCCTCAAATGACGCCCTCACTTTTCTAAAAATGGGACGCCCAGGCGTGTTATATTAGAGAGAATATGGTATACCGTAGAAAATCACCATATAGCACCTTTTTATCTCTGTTATACAGGGCGCCATCTCGCGATCAAAACGTCTTTTAAAAAGTTATTCTTAAAGGCACTTCCAAATCTCAAATATTTGCCCCGGGCAAAAGTCACATGACTCGCTGCATACCCGAGTTCCGCGTACACGTATCATATAAACCCCATAATGCAATGTTGATAGCTAGCGTACCGAAAGATTGGCTACAAACAGCAAAATGTACGAACAAAATTCATGTCTAGAAATGTTTCGAAAAGTCATTCTATTCATTTGAATGAAACCACAGTTATAATCTGAAACAACATTAAATCAATTTTTGGTCGAGAACCCTATGTTAAATACATACAAAAAATAGAAATATAAAGCATTTTAACTTCCTATTTATAGGATAGTGTTCAACTGTCATTTGAATTTATGTCTGTCCTATTATTGTCAGTCAGTGCTCCGTTAGCGCAGTCGGTAGAGCTTCAGACTTATAATCTGAAGACCGTGGGTTCGAATCCCACAGAGAATGTTTTGTTTTTCCCGTTACTATTATATTTAGTAAATGTAGAGATTATTTTAATATCGTTCAATCATAATATTATTTTGATCCCAGATACTTTTCATTTTATTTAATAGAATGATTTTCATACAGATTTAATGAGGTTTTAATTTGAATGTAGTACTTCATGGGGTGCATGTACATGTGCATGTAGGTCTAATACAGGCTTAGCATTGCGTTTATTGAATTATTGCAATACCCCGCCCATTGTTACAACATGGTTATTCACGCAATAATCTGTAAGGCCAATTGTTATTGAAAGAAGCCAATCGTCGTTTACAATGGTTGAATCGATTTTTATTCCCCATCTGATCTGTTTGTAGCTAGCTGCAGTCAGATATTGAGTGAGTCTGATGTATACGAAGGGATTTTGCTTTACCTTGAAAAGAGGATGTCGATCTCGTGCAATTCAATATGCCAAAATGTCAGCCTTATACAATGACAACATTAAGGCATTTAAATGTGGTTCAACGCCATGTGACTAGGGGGATTTTCAGTAAGGGGAGCAATAAAATATTAATCCATTATTTTTACATGCTAAAGTTATGTATGCAGGGACGTTTCTGCTTGAAAATCCCTTTTTCTGAAGAAGATTTTGTTGTCATTACTGAAGAAATCAGGTATATTTTACGTGGCCCTGACCCCTGTCTGATTAAAAGCTTTAAATTAATCACCTTTCACGATCATCAATTTATTGCTCTTCACATTGAATCCAAACCTAGCTTGCAGCGACACCGTTTTCACATTTAAAATACAATTTAGAAACTGGGTTCAATTTGGCTAAAATTTCGTCGAATACTCAATAGTTCACCACTAGTTCATTATTATAGAGAACACATAGAAACGTCAGTAAGTAGTTATGGCCGAGCGGTTACGAATATGGACTAGTAATCGAATAGATAGATTCTCCCCTCCTCGGTTCGAATCCTGCTGAATACCGTTTGTTAGAAAAAACGATTTAGTCTCTGTGTGTTGGAAAATGGCGTATATTTTTACCGTAGGTGAATAAAGTCGTGGCCCTGACCCCTGTTCAAAATGTATTACAAATAAACATATTTTTGATCAAGTTTAATACGTTAGGAACATTTCTTGTGCATAAAGTTTTTGCTATGACGTCTAAAAATCATCAAAAATACGATGTTTACGATCGCATTGAAAATACATCTTTATCGACTCAAAAATAGTAACAAAAATCGTGTTTTTTTTATTAAATCGGAAATAACATGTTTCATAAATAGGACTTTCCCTTCAAAATGAGCCTAAGATTATCAAAATTGATGGAGGCAATCCTTCACAATCGCGAGTTGTAAATGACCCGATTTCTATTTGTTTTTTTGAAATCTCACTTTACTGGCGGACCGGGGCGAACAAAATAGACGGTATTTTCATGCCTTGACTTCTGACTGCAACGAAGCTACAAACATGGCAAACAGATAATATGTTGGTACATGCACATGACCGTACAATCATGTAGGCCTAAACATGGGAAATCAGAATATCGATTCAATGACGAAACGATTGACTCTTTTCATAATGGCACAATTGGTCTTTCCCAGATTTAGTTGTGTAACAATGGGGCTAGGGTCTCAATAATTCAATTCACGCAACGCAACGCTGACCGTGAACAAGTAAATGTAGAACTGCATTCAAATTATTGAATTTAGACAATCATTCAAAATCAAATTCAAAGTATGTTGTCCGTGGATTCACAAAACTTATGGGGAACGATAAGCAAACCCAACATAAAATTACTAAATTTAATATGATACTAACGAAGACAAAATAACATTCTCGGTGGGATTCGAACCCCCGGCCTTTCGATCATTAACCCAATGCTCTTCCGATTGAGCCAACGGCGCACTGTACTGTTGATACAACATAAATAGATTCAAATATCATTTGTGAACACTATTACTATCCCATAAATTGGAAGTTAATAATGCTTTAATTTATAGTTTTGTATGTTTTTAACATAGGGTTCTCGCTTAAAAATTGACTCGATGCTGCTTCAGATTATAACTCTGGTTTCATTGACATAACTAGAATGACTGTTAGAAACATTTCAAGACACGGATTTCGTTCACATTTGATGTTTGTAGCCACTCTTCGGTATTGCATCATGGGGCTTATATGATACGTGTACGCGGAACTCGGGTATGCAGCGAGTCATGTGACTTTTGCCCGGGGCAAATATTTGAGATTTGGAAGTGCCTTTAAGAATAACTTTTTAAAAGACGTTTTGATCGCGAGATGGCGCCCTGTATAACAGAGATAAAAAGGTGCTATATGGTGATTTTCTACGGTATAGTTGGTTATTGGAAATTGTGTTTTGTATTACAGACTGCAGTTTGTTGATGTAGTCAAGGTTAGAGTGCTTTCATTAAGATAGTAATTGTGATATCAAATCAAGAATGTGATATATTAAAAAATAAACATCTTTTGCGATGTTGAGAAAAGTTCAAATTGTTTTTGATTGCATTAAATCACACACCAATTGGCTTTTTTTTTCTTGCTTTTTTTTGTATATAAAGAGCAAATGTGAACAATAGCCCAACTCTAATGCGATGCAGTAACCTGCTTTATTGGAGTATAAACAAATCCAGATCCAGATCCAGATCCAGACATTAACAATGTTAATGAACTGAGTGATTACAAATCAAACGGGTAACTCTCAACAGAGAGCTCTGATGGGCCAATCAATTGGTTCACTGCAACTCAGAAAATAATCAAAAATAGAAGTAAACACAATTGGGCGAGTAAAAAAGCCAATGAAAGTGGCGTGGGACAGGAATAGGATAAACACCCAAACATAGAGAATAACATCAAAAAATAAGACGAAAATAATATCTGTCGAGCATAGTTGGTTAGCAATTATAATAACAATTACTTGTATCATATGATGACAGTTGTATCCAACTATTTGCTATTAACCCCAGGTAGCACATGTAGTCACAATATGCAACTATTTTCCAAGTACCTATAACATAGCATATGTCATCATAGGTTGCACATAGGACCAAACTATTTGCTATCTACCTAAGATAGCACATGTCATATAATAGAACTCAACTATTTGCTCTACCCAATCAAGATAGGATATGATTGCTAACTACTTAAGATAGCACATGTCATCACAGGATGCAACTATTGTCCAAGTTCCTAACAATGTCATTCATCATGGGTTGCACTATTTTCTACCTGCGTAAAATGACACAATGTCATCATAGGACCAAACTATTTGCTATCTACCTAAGATAGCACATGTCATCATAGGACCCAACTATTTGCTATCTACCTAAGATAGCACATGTTGTCAACTATTGCAACTAAACAAATGTCAGTTTTTATTTAGCGCTTTTCCAATTATGCTCAAAGTGCATAATTATATTTAATCCGCTGCCCCTATAGGATAACATCAGAATCGGTTTGTTTCTCCAGGGACAGTCAACTGTCCCTGGTTTCACCTGGGTTTTGCTGCATGTTATACAAATACTGATTGAGCGATTTCCTATCAGACACCTAGATTGTGAAGGATTATCCCCAAACAGCTACCCATTTTAACACCGGGTAAGTGCGGTATAAAGTGTCTTGCCCAATAAAACAACACGTTGGCCGCAGTGAGACTCAAACTAACAACCTTCCGATTATCCAAGTTCCTACAATTCAAAAAACAAACAAGTCTTCATAGGATGAAACTAGTTGCTAACTCTAAGATAGCACGTCATAATAGGACCCAACTATTTGCTATCTACCTAAAGATAGCACGAAAATGTCCCCAAATGGTGTCCGGTCTGTGCTGACCGTGGTGGATTGATCTGCAAACGGTCATAAGCTCAAGAAAGATGTCAAACTTACTCTCTAATTAATTGGTCAAATACTTTTGGCGGACCAATTTTTTTCTCTCTAACACAATAACATGTAACCTAAGATACAGAGGTCAATCTGCCCCTCAGTGAATCGTGACGAACATACAATCCTTTGTCAATTACGTCCAGTGAAAGGTGCCATGGTCCTGGGTTTTTTTTACTCCTGCTTCTACCCCAAATCGAGGTGGAGGTGACTTTCCAACTCCATCGGTTTTCGGATCATTTAATCTATACCTAGCAATGTGATATTTAGAACTTTTCATGGGTATCAACGATTTATCCCGGCGATTAATATGTGTTTAAAAACTAATTGCAAATTCAGACAAATCGTGACCAGCGTCGTCTGACGTTCATGACCAAAACGGCTGGTATATGCGCCTAACAATCAATTAACCTTTGAACCTTACATAAACAGCTGATTGATTATTGGGTTATGCTACCATATAAGAAGTCACGTATATGCAAATGTCTAGTAGCCATTTTGTCATTAATATTCATGCGCATATAGGTCAAATTAGTATAAAATTTATGGTAATTATGTATTTGTATGAATATTTATGTATTTGTATGAATATTAATATTGATATTATAATGCCTACAGTATCCTCTATATCCTATCAAATACCCCTGTTCCCACCGTCCCTACCATCCCATCTATACCACTATCCTCTATATCCTATCAAATACCCCTGTTCCCACCGTCCCTACCATCCCAACCATCCCATCTATACCACTATCCTCTATATCCTATCAAATACCCCTGTTCCCACCGTCCCTACCATCCCAACCATCCCATCTATACCACTATCCTCTATATCCTATCAAATACCCCTGTTCCCACCGTCCCTACCATCCCAACCATCCCATCTATACCACTATCCTCTATATCCTATCAAATACCCCTGTTCCCACCGTCCCTACCATCCCAACCATCCCATCTATACCACTATCCTCTATATCCTATCAAATACCCCTGTTCCCACCGTCCCTACCATCCCAACCATCCCATCTATACCACTATCCTCTATATCCTATCAAATACCCCTGTTCCCACCGTCCCTACCATCCCAACCATCCCATCTATACCACTATCCTCTATATCCTATCAAATACCCCTGTTCCCACCGTCCCTACCATCCCAACCATCCCATCTATACCACTATCCTCTATATCCTATCAAATACCCCTGTTCCCACCGTCCCTACCATCCCAACCATCCCATCTATACCACTATCCTCTATATCCTATCAAATACCCCTGTTCCCACCGTCCCTACCATCCCAACCATCCCATCTGTACCACTATCCTCTATATCCTATCAAATACCCCTGTTCCCACCGTCCCTACCATCCCAACCATCCCATCTATACCACTATCCTCTATATCCTATCAAATACCCCTGTTCCCACCGTCCCTACCATCCCAACCATCCCATCTGTACCACTATCCTCTATATCCTATCAAATACCCCTGTTCCCACCGTCCCTACCATCCCAACCATCCCATCTATACCACTATCCTCTATATCCTATCAAATACCCCTGTCCCCACCGTCCCTACCATCCCAACCATCCCATCTATACCACTGTCCTCTATATCCTATCAAATACCCCTGTCCCCACCGTCCCTACCATCCCAACCATCCCATCTATACCACTGTCCTCTATATCCTATCAAATACCCCTGTCCCCACCGTCCCTACCATCCCAACCATCCCATCTATACCACTATCCTCTATATCCTATCAAATACCCCTGTTCCCACCGTCCCTACCATCCCAACCATCCCATCTATACCACTATCCTCTATATCCTATCAAATACCCCTGTTCCCACCGTCCCTACCATCCCAACCATCCCATCTATACCACTATCCTCTATATCCTATCAAATACCCCTGTTCCCACCGTCCCTACCATCCCAACCATCCCATCTATACCACTATCCTCTATATCCTATCAAATACCCCTGTTCCCACCGTCCCTACCATCCCAACCATCCCATCTATACCACTATCCTCTATATCCTATCAAATACCCCTGTTCCCACCGTCCCTACCATCCCAACCATCCCATCTATACCACTATCCTCTATATCCTATCAAATACCCCTGTTCCCACCGTCCCTACCATGCCAACCATCCCATCTATACCACTATCCTCTATATCCTATCAAATACCCCTGTTCCCACCGTCCCTACCATCCCAACCATCCCATCTATACCACTGTCCTCTATATCCTATCAAATACCCCTGTTCCCACCGTCCCTACCATCCCAACCATCCCATCTATACCACTATCCTCTATATCCTATCAAATACCCCTGTCCCCACCATCCCTACCATCCCAACCATCCCATCTGTACCACTATCCTCTATATCCTATCAAATACCCCTGTTCCCACCGTCCCTACCATCCCAACAATCCCATCTATACCACTATCCTCTATATCCTATCAAATACCCCTGTTCCCACCGTCCCTACCATCCCAACCATCCCATCTGTACCACTATCCTCTATATCCTATCAAATACCCCTGTTCCCACCGTCCCTACCATCCCAACCATCCCATCTATACCACTGTCCTCTATATCCTATCAAATACCCCTGTCCCCACCGTCCCTACCATCCCAACCATCCCATCTATACCACTATCCTCTATATCCTATCAAATACCCCTGTTCCCACCGTCCCTACCATCCCAACCATCCCATCTATACCACTATCCTCTATATCCTATCAAATACCCCTGTTCCCACCGTCCCTACCATCCCAACCATCCCATCTATACCACTATCCTCTATATCCTATCAAATACCCCTGTTCCCACCGTCCCTACCATCCCAACCATCCCATCTATACCACTATCCTCTATATCCTATCAAATACCCCTGTTCCCACCGTCCCTACCATCCCAACCATCCCATCTATACCACTATCCTCTATATCCTATCAAATACCCCTGTCCCCACCGTCCCTACCATCCCAACCATCCCATCTGTACCACTATCCTCTATATCCTATCAAATACCCCTGTTCCCACCGTCCCTACCATCCCAACCATCCCATCTATACCACTATCCTCTATATCCTATCAAATACCCCTGTTCCCACCGTCCCTACCATCCCAACCATCCCATCTGTACCACTATCCTCTATATCCTATCAAATACCCCTGTTCCCACCGTCCCTACCATCCCAATCATCCCATGTATACCACTATCCTCTATATCCTATCAAATACCCCTGTTCCCACCGTCCCTACCATCCCAACCATCCCATCTATACCACTATCCTCTATATCCTATCAAATACCCCTGTTCCCACCGTCCCTACCATCCCAACCATCCCATCTATACCACTATCCTCTATATCCTATCAAATACCCCTGTTCCCACCGTCCCTACCATCCCAACCATCCCATCTATACCACTATCCTCTATATCCTATCAAATACCCCTGTTCCCACCGTCCCTACCATCCCAACCATCCCATCTATACCACTATCCTCTATATCCTATCAAATACCCCTGTTCCCACCGTCCCTACCATCCCAACCATCCCATCTATACCACTATCCTCTATATCCTATCAAATACCCCTGTTCCCACCGTCCCTACCATCCCAACCATCCCATCTATACCACTATCCTCTATATCCTATCAAATACCCCTGTTCCCACCGTCCCTACCATCCCAACCATCCCATCTATACCACTATCCTCTATATCCTATCAAATACCCCTGTTCCCACCGTCCCTACCATCCCAACCATCCCATCTATACCACTATCCTCTATATCCTATCAAATACCCCTGTCCACTACCATCCCAACCATCCCATGTATACCACTATCCTCTATATCCTATCAAATACCCCTGTTCCCACCGTCCCTACCATCCCAACCATCCCATCTATACCACTATCCTCTATATACTATCAAATACCCCTGTCCCCACCGTCCCTACCATCCCAACCATCCCATCTATACCACTATCCTCTATATCCTATCAAATACCCCTGTCCCCACCGTCCCTACCATCCCAACCATCCCATCAATACCACTGTCCTCTATATCCTATCAAATACCCCTGTCCCCACCGTCCCTACCATCCCAACCATCCCATCTATACCACTATCCTCTATATCCTATCAAATACCCCTGTTCCCACCGTCCCTACCATCCCAACCATCCCATCTATACCACTATCCTCTATATCCTATCAAATACCCCTGTTCCCACCGTCCCTACCATCCCAACCATCCCATCTTTACCACTATCCTCTATATCCTATCAAATACCCCTGTTCCCACCGTCCCTACCATCCCAACCATCCCATCTATACCACTGTCCTCTATATCCTATCAAATACCCCTGTCCCCACCGTCCCTACCATCCCAACCATCCCATCTATACCACTATCCTCTATATCCTATCAAATACCCCTGTTCCCACCGTCCCTACCATCCCAACCATCCCATGTATACCACTATCCTCTATATCCTATCAAATACCCCTGTTCCCACCGTCCCTACCATCCCAACCATCCCATCTATACCACTATCCTCTACATCCTATCAAATACCCCTGTCCCCACCGTCCCTACCATCCCAACCATCCCATGTATACCACTATCCTCTATATCCTATCAAATACCCCTGTTCCCACCGTCCCTACCATCCCAACCATCCCATCTATACCACTATCCTCTATATCCTATCAAATACCCCTGTCCCCACCGTCCCTACCATCCCAATCATCCCATGTATACCACTATCCTCTATATCCTATCAAATACCCCTGTTCCCACCGTCCCTACCATCCCAACCATCCCATCTATACCACTATCCTCTATATCCTATCAAATACCCCTGTTCCCACCGTCCCTACCATCCCAACCATCCCATCTATACCACTATCCTCTATATCCTATCAAATACCCCTGTTCCCACCGTCCCTACCATCCCAACCATCCCATGTATACCACTATCCTCTATATCCTATCAAATACCCCTGTTCCCACCGTCCCTACCATCCCAACCATCCCATCTATACCACTATCCTCTATATCCTATCAAATACCCCTGTTCCCACCGTCCCTACCATCCCAACCATCCCATCTATACCACTATCCTCTATATCCTATCAAATACCCCTGTTCCCACCGTCCCTACCATCCCAACCATCCCATCTATACCACTATCCTCTATATCCTATCAAATACCCCTGTTCCCACCGTCCCTACCATCCCAACCATTCCATCTATACCACTATCCTCTATATCCTATCAAATACCCCTGTTCCCACCGTCCCTACCATCCCAACCATCCCATCTATACCACTATCCTCTATATCCTATCAAATACCCCTGTTCCCACCGTCCCTACCATCCCAACCATCCCATCTATACCACTATCCTCTATATCCTATCAAATACCCCTGTTCCCACCGTCCCTACCATCCCAACCATCCCATCTATACCACTATCCTCTATATCCTATCAAATACCCCTGTTCCCACCGTCCCTACCATCCCAACCATCCCATCTGTACCACTATCCTCTATATCCTATCAAATACCCCTGTTCCCACCGTCCCTACCATCCCAACCATCCCATCTATACCACTATCCTCTATATCCTATCAAATACCCCTGTTCCCACCGTCCCTACCATCCCAACCATCCCATCTGTACCACTATCCTCTATATCCTATCAAATACCCCTGTTCCCACCGTCCCTACCATCCCAACCATCCCATCTATACCACTATCCTCTATATACTATCAAATACCCCTGTCCCCACCGTCCCTACCATCCCAACCATCCCATCTATACCACTGTCCTCTATATCCTATCAAATACCCCTGTCCCCACCGTCCCTACCATCCCAACCATCCCATCTATACCACTGTCCTCTATATCCTATCAAATACCCCTGTCCCCACCGTCCCTACCATCCCAACCATCCCATCTATACCACTATCCTCTATATCCTATCAAATACCCCTGTTCCCACCGTCCCTACCATCCCAACCATCCCATCTATACCACTATCCTCTATATCCTATCAAATACCCCTGTTCCCACCGTCCCTACCATCCCAACCATCCCATCTATACCACTATCCTCTATATCCTATCAAATACCCCTGTTCCCACCGTCCCTACCATCCCAACCATCCCATCTATACCACTATCCTCTATATCCTATCAAATACCCCTGTTCCCACCGTCCCTACCATCCCAACCATCCCATCTATACCACTATCCTCTATATCCTATCAAATACCCCTGTTCCCACCGTCCCTACCATCCCAACCATCCCATCTATACCACTATCCTCTATATCCTATCAAATACCCCTGTTCCCACCGTCCCTACCATGCCAACCATCCCATCTATACCACTATCCTCTATATCCTATCAAATACCCCTGTTCCCACCGTCCCTACCATCCCAACCATCCCATCTATACCACTGTCCTCTATATCCTATCAAATACCCCTGTTCCCACCGTCCCTACCATCCCAACCATCCCATCTATACCACTATCCTCTATATCCTATCAAATACCCCTGTCCCCACCGTCCCTACCATCCCAACCATCCCATCTGTACCACTATCCTCTATATCCTATCAAATACCCCTGTTCCCACCGTCCCTACCATCCCAACAATCCCATCTATACCACTATCCTCTATATCCTATCAAATACCCCTGTTCCCACCGTCCCTACCATCCCAACCATCCCATCTGTACCACTATCCTCTATATCCTATCAAATACCCCTGTTCCCACCGTCCCTACCATCCCAACCATCCCATCTATACCACTATCCTCTATATCCTATCAAATACCCCTGTTCCCACCGTCCCTACCATCCCAACCATCCCATCTATACCACTATCCTCTATATCCTATCAAATACCCCTGTTCCCACCGTCCCTACCATCCCAACCATCCCATCTATACCACTATCCTCTATATCCTATCAAATACCCCTGTTCCCACCGTCCCTACCATCCCAACCATCCCATCTATACCACTATCCTCTATATCCTATCAAATACCCCTGTTCCCACCGTCCCTACCATCCCAACCATCCCATCTATACCACTATCCTCTATATCCTATCAAATACCCCTGTTCCCACCGTCCCTACCATCCCAACCATCCCATCTATACCACTATCCTCTATATCCTATCCAATACCCCTGTCCCCACCGTCCCTACCATCCCAACCATCCCATGTATACCACTATCCTCTATATCCTATCAAATACCCCTGTCCCCACCGTCCCTACCATCCCAATCATCCCATCTATACCACTATCCTCTATATCCTATCAAATACCCCTGTTCCCACCGTCCCTACCATCCCAACCATCCCATGTATACCACTATCCTCTATATCCTATCAAATACCCCTGTTCCCACCGTCCTTACCATCCCAACCATCCCATCTATACCACTATCCTCTACATCCTATCAAATACCCCTGTCCCCACCGTCCCTACCATCCCAACCATCCCATGTATACCACTATCCTCTATATCCTATCAAATACCCCTGTCCCCACCGTCCCTACCATCCCAACCATCCCATCTATACCACTATCCTATATATCCTATCAAATACCCCTGTTCCCACCGTCCCTACCATCCCAACCATCCCATCTATACCACTATCCTCTATATCCTATCAAATACCCCTGTCCCCACCGTCCCTACCATCCCAACCATCCCATGTATACCACTATCCTCTATATCCTATCAAATACCCCTGTCCCCACCGTCCCTACCATCCCAACCATCCCATCTATACCACTATCCTCTATATCCTATCAAATACCCCTGTTCCCACCGTCCCTACCATCCCAACCATCCCATGTATACCACTATCCTCTATATCCTATCAAATACCCCTGTCCCCACCGTCCCTACCATCCCAACCATCCCATCTATACCACTATCCTCTATATCCTATCAAATACCCCTGTTCCCACCGTCCCTACCATCCCAACCATCCCATCTATACCACTATCCTCTATATCCTATCCAATACCCCTGTCCCCACCGTCCCTACCATCCCAACCATCCCATGTATACCACTATCCTCTATATCCTATCAAATACCCCTGTCCCCACCGTCCCTACCATCCCAACCATCCCATCTATACCACTATCCTCTATATCCTATCAAATACCCCTGTCCCCACCGTCCCTACCATCCCAACCATCCCATCTATACCACTGTCCTCTATATCCTATCAAATACCCCTGTTCCCACCGTCCCTACCATCCCAACCATCCCATCTATACCACTATCCTCTATATCCTATCAAATACCCCTGTTCCCACCGTCCCTACCATCCCAACCATCCCATCTATACCACTATCCTCTATATCCTATCAAATACCCCTGTCCCCACCGTCCCTACCATCCCAACCATCCCATGTATACCACTGTCCTCTATATCCTATCAAATACCCCTGTCCCCACCGTTCCTACCATCCCAACCATCCCATCTATACCACTATCCTCTATATCCTATCCAATACCCCTGTCCCCACCGTCCCTACCATCCCAACCATCCCATGTATACCACTATCCTCTATATCCTATCAAATACCCCTGTCCCCACCGTTCCTACCATCCCAACCATCCCATCTATACCACTATCCTCTATATCCTATCAAATACCCCTGTCCCCACCGTCCCTACCATCCCAACCATCCCATCTATCCTCTATATCGTGTCAAATACCCATGTCCCTACCGTCCCTACCATCCCATCCATCCCATCTATACCACTATCCTCTATATCCTATCAAATACCCCTGTCCCTACCGTCCCTACCATCCCAACCATACCATCTATACCAGTATCCTATATATCGTATCATATACCCCTGTCCCTACCGTCCCCACCATCCCATCTATAACAGTATCCGATATATCACTTTTCCCCCTGTCCCTACCGTCCCTGCCATCCCATCTATATATACCATTATCCTATATATCGTATCATATACCCCTATCCCTACCGTCCCTACCATCCCAATCATCCCATCTATACCAGTATCCTATACATGTATATCATATCATATACCCCTATCCCTACCTTTCTATACCAGTATCCTATATATCATATCATAGCAATCAATCAATACTTCTCTCTCTATAGTCTCAAAGATAACATTCATTAACATGTTTTTTTTTCTCGTTCTTGTTTGTCTTTAAACCCAAATAAAATGCCGGATAAGAACAATGTTTAACATAGTATTGATTATAAAAGTTGTCAAGGTTATTTTCATCACATTTTAAAATTGATGTCATTGAAAGTTGAAATTTACTATCGCCAATTTCCACGATAAGTTCAGTTCAATCTTTTTATCACAATGGAAAACAAAATGATAGTAAATCTCAACATTACCTCCATTTTGTGTTTTGATGTGATTTGATGTATTTTTATATGGAAATAAAGATACTTGATACACAATTCTCTTTACGATACTCTTTCTTTTATTACATTCAACTCAACCACTTCTAAGCAATGTTTGTGTTTATAACATTTGGGCCTTGCCATATATGACCACATGGATACGCCACTCTCAATGGTTACCTGGAAATCAAATAATGTATTCTTTATTCTGGTATTTTTGTATGAGGAAAATTGAAAATTTATTGGTATTTCACTATTATTTATTTTAAAAATTGATGTTTCTTCATTCACAAATCTAATATTCCTTGTTTTTTTGTCCTATTTAAGCTGCTGGTTTTTTTTTTTATTCAACACATGTCATGAGAAATAAAATGTTTAAAGAATAGTAATATTGTGGGGAAAATACAGTTTTGGGGCCAAATTTCAAACTAGATGTAGGACTTTCTAACACCACACTCAATATGAATGTAACATTCATAGATAAGATTCCACAGGATTATAATGGCTGTTTATGCTTGCTTGCAGGCTGTATGTATACTCTCGTAACCCCTCTCCATCCTACTTATTGCAACCGTCCCGTTAAACCCTCCATCCCACCTTTCAGCCATCGTCTAATATCTCATCCATCCTCATAACCCCTCCATCCCACCTATCCAACCTACCATAACCCTTCCACGCCATCCACAATAGCTGATCTTTCCAATCAATCCTTAATATCCCAAACCATCTTCATAAGGAATTCCTTCATAAGACCTTCGTCCCAACTATCCCAACAATCCATTCTCATAACCCTTTCATCCCTAGCATCCCATATGTGACATGTCTCATCAAAATGGACATGTTGGAGGCCCGAGTCATATCTGAGTTATTGGTATTACTCGAAAGAGCACACTTTAAAGCTTTGAAATGATACCATGTTTTAGGTAATCAGACTTTGGTTTCACAAGATATCATTTGAAAAAGCACATTTTTTTCTATTATTTTCACCAAATATATTGGCCTTTATCTCAAAACTGTGTTTGCCGACAACATGTCCTTTTTGACGCGACTTGTCACATATATCATCCCTAGCATCCCATATGTGACATGTCTCATCAAAATGGACATGTTGGAGGCCCGAGTCATATCTGAGTTATTGGTATTACTCGAAAGAGCACACTTAAAGCTTTGAAATGATACCATGTTTTAGGTAATCAGACTTTGGTTTCACAAGATATCATTTGAAAAAGCACATTTTTTTCTATTATTTTCACCAAATATATTGGCCTTTATCTCAAAACTGTGTTTGCCGACAACATGTCCTTTTTGACGCGACTTGTCACATATATACTCATAACCCCTCCATCCCACGTACACATGAACCATATATACTCATAGCTCCTCCATTCCAACCACCATTAGAAATTAAAAACACAGGCTCATTGGTATTGTCTAAGGTCATCTTTATTATAAATGTTCAATGTAGAGTTCAGCAAGGCCGAGATACAGAGTGTCTATTTATACTAGGAATTGTTGTGTGTATTTTATAAAGCAACATTTAAATGGTGTGAGGGTATCGTTCTGTTTGAATGATTGTAATCAAAAATAGTCTACTAAAACATTTTGAATACAATTTTGAAGTAACTAATCTACTAATGTATAAAAACATAACACTATTTAAACTCCTCAAACAAGTTGGGATAGTTTTGTCAATCACATATTTTCAGGATATATTTCGTTAAGTATTCATATTGTGTTTCCTTTCCTTGTATGAAAGCTGATGTGTTCTTCTTTCTAATGATATCTCATTTGTAGCAATCAGTGCCCAGCAACTTGCTTGAGAACATAGGGAGGCAACAACTTGAATGTGCTAAAAATTGCCACTGTGTTGTCTGATGAAGTGTTACCCCATTAACTGATGCTCTATTGACTATATAGAGCACAAAATCATAAGTGATGAATTTCGCCAGTGGCATAACCAGCGGGAGAGGGGGGGGGGGGGGGGGGCGGGGACACTTGGAACCCTTGCCCCCCAAATGAAATCAATCGGTGTGGGTGTGGAATGGAGCCCCCACCCCTTGTTAGGATCTCCCATTTTAAGTCACTGCCCCTTCTTGCCGCACCCCCCCCCCCCCCCCCCCAAACGAAAGTCTAGTTATGCCACTGATTTTCGCACATTTAGATTATGATATCCCCTTGTTCTCAAGCAAGTTGATGGGCACTGAAAGAAGTGATTCCAAATAAGGTATCGTTGGAAAAAGGAATACATCAGCTTTTTATAAAGAAGAATCTCAATATGAATATATTATGATTATGATGAAATATCTGGAAAATGTGTGATTGAAAATATAAGTACATAGTCTCAACTAAATCTTTTACTAAAAGCTAAAACAAGCAACTAAAACTTAAAGCCATGCACTTTGGCTCATTGCTACAGTCGATTCACAAAACTTGGCTGATCGGTTATTAACATTTTCTTTTTAACATTTGAAGATAATACCTTTACGGACAAACTCTGTGAATCTAGTGTAGCTAACTCACATCAGAACATGACCTGGATTTTACTGACTATTACAACCCTAAAAATACGCTTACTCAAAAAACATTAAATCTTCGTTACCTCTGAAAATATTACCACAAAAAACTTTTCTTGAGAAAGAGTTTTCATCACAGAACAGGCAACTATCAACTTATTCGACATTTTGATTCTTCGAGCTCTTCTTTCTCTACTTATTAAAGTAGAACACGCATTTCCCGACATTAGTAATAACTTTACTGATTGTTGTTTGAACCAAGAAAGGTTCATTTTTGTTTGGCATCTTTTCACGATTGACTAGTTAGTCAATTTCAAGGTCTTGAATATACATCCTAGCCAGGACTTTTCAACATAAATAGATAGTTTTCTATTTAATTTTAGAAAAAGTAATAGATAGTATTCTATTATTTTATTATATGTGTGGTGGTATGGGAAAACCCGTCGGAAGTCGCTAGTGTTAATATTGAGATATCTGGGTCATACCAAAATATTCCTAACATATGAGTTCCAAGTCAATTTTCCAACTATGGTCCCAAGATAGAGATTATACCTTGAACTTTAGTCTCCAGGAGTTTTTTATGCAAAATTCCAGATGTTAAGTTTATTTTAGTACTTTTCTGAACCTTGTTTATCAAATTTTGTGGGTAAAATGCTATGTTTACGTAAAATGACATTGTTACCATGGTAACCACTTGTGAATTCCGACAATGCATTGTAAAGATTTTGAAAGTGAAGAACTTACAATTGTTAATAATATCGCAAAAAAACTAGGTTCATATCAAAAGTCCTTTTCATATGACAAGCTATTCTGTGTGATATAACAATGTAGTTTTATTATTATTAGAGCATTTAAAAGATTTTGTGTACACCTTTGAATTGTCAGTTTCAATTTTTAGTGTTGCGTTTAAACTTGCCGACTATAAAATACTATAACTAGAGTTCTAGATGGAATTTCTGAAAAATGTAAACAGTCCTATATTCAGTAGAGTATGAAGTTCTCTGCCAAAGAAAAAAAACATGTTGCTAGAAAATGACCATGTGAAGGGTTTTCCCATGCCACCACACATATTATTACAAATGGAGGCGCAAGTGTGCACGAGTTGTACATGTGATCAACATGACTGGTAAAGATACCAGGCCTTTCATCTTTTATGACTACGCTAATTGGCATCCTTTGTTTGCCTGGATCGCCCACGGCATTGTCGACGGCCGCTTACTCTCATTGTCCAGCATAGGACGGAGAGCATGGTCGCCATTTTGTAGTTAACCAAGAAATGGTTTAACTTTTGGGAATTGAACATGGAAAACATTCATTACAGTTTCAGGCTTTTGCCAAACTGTATGATAGGCTTAATAGCGGCAGTTTGTCCGCGAAATTTTAGGGCCCGAGTATGGTTCCGATCAGCGAAAGTTATCTCGCTCGTTGCATAACATTTTTATCGTCTGTTAGTAATATAGGCAAGTTTTGCCCTGTACTTACTTAGATTTAAAACTTGTGTATGTAGGCACAGGTCAGTTGACCTAACAGCAGCCCGTGCTACTGATGAGACTCACGGAGAGTCGAAACGCGTCTAGCTACTCTGCATGCCGTCACCATTGTTTTATCTTAAACATGGTGGGCCTTTACTCTATAGGACATTCTCAACTTATTTGTCTCCTCCCTAGTAGTTTAAACTCAAGGGAGAGGACATTTTAAGTTGGGAATGTTAAGAAGACATATAATACAAAGCTCATTGTATATTATAAGTCACTCTAAGTCTAGAATGGCATTTGGTTTTCCGTATTAGTCCATTGGATTAATTTTGTTCTTTCCCAGAGTCATCTTAGTTACGAAAGCAAGCTAGCTTTCTTTTAGCAAACAGTTTTATAAACCTGAAGTTTCATAGTCATGAATTACCGGGTGAATTACAACAAGTCGCCTCCATCGATCATCGTTTAAAGAACGGCAAGTCATGCCTTCTGTCATAGTTTTAAATAACTATCATTAAGCCAGTTCGCTTTTTGATTTACCGGAAGATAAATAGACCTACTGCCTTCTCATATAAGTTTAATATGAGCAATACATGCCGCGTGTCTTTTAGTCCAATACGGAATAAAGCACATTAGGCCTACACAACATTCAGCAAGACATTTATTTGTCAGATTTTAATCAGATATACTTTCCTAGTTTGGAAATTTATCATTTTAAATGTCGGAGAAAGAGCCAGCGTTTATCGTGTTTCATTCGGAAGCTTTTACCGTGTGACATAGAATCAAATATATTTTGTGAGATAAGACAAAATAGGAATTTCAAGTTTAGAAATTCAGTGTTGTTTGTTTTAACAACACATCATCTAATAAGTTTTGCCACGACAAAGATTTTGTCAGACACGTTGCCTTCAGTTGATTTTCTTTTAAATCATCTTCATCAAAGTTTTCTGTTTTGGAATGCTACTTATTTTAGATTTTCTAGTTTGAACTTCTATTATAGCATTTTACAATCGGTGGTTTTAAAAGAGTTAGTTTGGTCGTCCGAAAGCAGGTACCGTTGGTACCCTCCCACCCCCTTTGTAAAAAAAATGACGTTATTTCCTAGAAACATATGTTTGTGACCTATACATTTCTATATCAAACTTATTTTTTATAAATGATTAAAATAAATGATTTTGTTTGTGTTTTATTTTTTCTGTATGTACAAACAGATGGAGTTTTGTTGCAAAAGGGCCTACATCCAAAATTTTTAAAAATGTAAACATGATTTTAAACAAACTGAAAACTAGCACATTTGAAATTTATGTCAATTTAAATTAGTATGTAGTTAGTGTACCTCTTTCATAATTCATTCAGTTTTTTAATTGCTCAACTTGAATATTTAGAAACAGTTTTTTGACTTTTTCTCAATAAGAGCCAAAGTGGATGAAGGCCCTTTTGCAAAAAACCTCTTCATATCATTATGGGACACTCTGTACCTCTTATTCAATGTAAGATATCAAGATTCGACCTTGCCCATCTTTGAACCATACCTAGAACTTCAACCATGTGTAATAATAAAGATAGCGCTAAATAATACCAACGACTCTGTGTGTTTAACTTCAAATAACAGTTATGATTGAGGGGTTATGGGATAGGGGGCCCGGATGGTATATTATATGATATGGTATTTAGTTAGCTGGGATTTCATTTCATATTTATTTAGTCAAATCAACAATGCCCATTAAAAAACATAGATTTTACCACACAATAATCAAATATAATAAAAAAACCGAAAACAATATAGTAAAAAACACAGACAGATTAAAAACATGTTGATAAGACCAAGGATAGCCCCAAAAGCCACAGGAGCTTAGTTCCATTGGGGTCCTTTCGAAAACAGCACAATGAAAAGAAGCCCCAAACAACTAACAAGTCAAGGAATGAAATCATCCCCTCTCTCAATCTACGAGGGTCATTCAATAAGTTCTACCTCCTACCTCATAACTTTATTATTATGCCAGCCAGTCTCATGAAATATCACACATTTGTAGCTTGAAACCTCAACTACATTCTAAAAATGTGGACGCCTCCAATGCCCTCTAAAGATGTTCTGGTTATTAACACCAAATGTGTTCTTTGATTTTATACTTTTATATTGGAAATATTTACAAATATTTTTTCTATTGTTTTAACCGTTTCCTAACACACATATTTGAAAAACATCAAAATATATTTCATCATTACATGATTTAATCAACTGAAAATTGACAGTGTTAAACAAAGGACCACTTTTTTACACCTTTCTTTACACTTTTTTTGTAACAGTTAGAAACACCCTGTGTTCTAGAACGCGTCTGTAAACACCTGGTAATGCTGGGATGGTAGGGATGGGGGTATACGATATGTATGTAGGATACTGGTATAGGTTGGATGGTAGGGATTAAGGTATACGATATGATATACACCTAGCAACAAAAGTCCCTAACCAGGTGCTTTGAGGTTGGCTAATTCAAAATAGATAATCGGTACCAACAAT
The DNA here is from genome assembly GCA_035610835.1 of Ophiura sarsii. NCBI lineage: Eukaryota > Metazoa > Echinodermata > Ophiuroidea > Amphilepidida > Ophiuridae > Ophiura > Ophiura sarsii. The sequence goes on from CM069441.1 coordinate 25,364,170, forward strand.
CTGAAATATCATTAAATGAGCAAATTTCTTCTCCGCAGTAGTGATACCTAATTCAACTAAATCGAATGGATACTTCAATTCAATTCAAGGTTTAATAAACATCATTATCGCAGCAAAATGCTGAATGATGGGATAGTTGGGATGGTAGGGACGGTAGGGACAGGGGTATATGATATGATATATAGGATACTGGTAGAGATGGGATAGTTGGGATGATAGGGACGGTAGGGACAGGGGTATTTGATATGATATAGGGACAGTGGTAAAGATGGGATGATTGGGATGGTAGGGACGGTAGGGACAGCGGTATATGGTATGATATATAGGATAGTGGTATAGATGGGATGATTGGGATGGTAGGGACGGTAGGGACAGGGGTATAGGATATGATATATAGGATACTGGTATAGATGGGATGATTGGGATGGTAGGGACGGTAGGGACAGGGGTATTTGATATGATATAGAGGATAGTGGTATAGATGGGATGGTTGGGATGGTAGGACGGTGGGGACAGGGGTATTTGATAGGATATAGAGGATAGTGGTATAGATGGGATGGTTGGGATGGTAGGGACGGTGGGGACAGGGGTATTTGATAGGATATAGAGGATAGTGGTATAGATGGGATGGTTGGGATGGTAGGGACGGTGGGGACAGGAGTATTGGATAGGATATAGAGGATAGTGGTATAGATGGGATGGTTGGGATGGTAGGGACGGTAGGGACAGGGGTATTTGATAGGATATAGAGGATAGTGGTATACATGGGATGGTTGGGATGGTAGGGACGGTGGGAACAGGGGTATTTGATAGGATATAGAGGATAGTGGTATAGATGGGATGGTTGGGATGGTAGGGACGGTGGGAACAGGGGTATTTGATAGGATATAGAGGATAGTGGTATAGATGGGATGGTTGGGATGGTAGGGACGGTGGGGACAGGGGTATTTGATAGGATATAGAGGATAGTGGTATAGATGGGATGGTTGGGATGGTAGGGACGGTGGGAACAGGGGTATTTGATAGGATATAGAGGATAGTGGTATACATGGGATGGTTGGGATGGTAGGGACGGTGGGGACAGGGGTATTTGATAGGATATAGAGGATAGTGGTATAGATGGGATGGTTGGGATGGTAGGGACGGTGGGAACAGGGGTATTTGATAGGATATAGAGGATAGTGGTATAGATGGGATGGTTGGGATGGTAGGGACGGTGGGGACAGGGGTATTTGATAGGATATAGAGGATAGTGGTATACATGGGATGGTTGGGATGGTAGGGACGGTGGGGACAGGGGTATTTGATAGGATATAGAGGATAGTGGTATAGATGGGATGGTTGGGATGGTAGGGACGGTGGGAACAGGGGTATTTGATAGGATATAGAGGATAGTGGTATAGATGGGATGGTTGGGATGGTAGGGACGGTGGGAACAGGGGTATTTGATAGGATATAGAGGATAGTGGTATAGATGGGATGGTTGGGATGGTAGGGACGGTGGGGACAGGGGTATTTGATAGGATATAGAGGATAGTGGTATACATGGGATGGTTGGGATGGTAGGGACGGTGGGGACAGGGGTATTTGATAGGATATAGAGGATAGTGGTATAGATGGGATGATTGGGATGGTAGGGACGGTGGGGACAGGGGTATTTGATAGGATATAGAGGATAGTGGTATAGATGGGATGGTTGGGATGGTAGGGACGGTGGGGACAGGGGTATTTGATAGGATATAGAGGATAGTGGTATAGATGGGATGGTTGGGATGGTAGGGACGGTGGGGACAGGGGTATTTGATAGGATATAGAGGACAGTGGTATAGATGGGATGGTTGGGATGGTAGGGACGGTGGGGACAGGGGTATTTGATAGGATATAGAGGATAGTGGTATAGATGGGATGGTTGGGATGGTAGGGACGGTGGGGACAGGGGTATTTGATAGGATATAGAGGATAGTGGTATACATGGGATGGTTGGGATGGTAGGGACGGTGGGGACAGGGGTATTGGATAGGATATAGAGGATAGTGGTATAGATGGGATGGTTGGGATGGTAGGAACGGTGGGGACAGGGGTATTTGATAGGATATAGAGGATAGTGGTATACATGGGATGGTTGGGATGGTAGGGACGGTGGGAACAGGGGTATTTGATAGGATATAGAGGATAGTGGTATAGATGGGATGGTTGGGATGGTAGGGACGGTGGGAACAGGGGTATTTGATAGGATATAGAGGATAGTGGTATAGATGGGATGGTTGGGATGGTAGGGACGGTGGGGACAGGGGTATTTGATAGTATATAGAGGATAGTGGTATAGATGGGATGGTTGGGATGGTAGGGACGGTGTGGACAGGGGTATTTGATAGGATATAGAGGATAGTGGTATAGATGGGATGGTTGGGATGGTAGGGACGGTAGGGACAGGGGTATTTGATAGGATATAGAGGATAGTGGTATACATGGGATGGTTGGGATGGTAGGGACGGTGGGAACAGGGGTATTTGATAGGATATAGAGGATAGTGGTATAGATGGGATGGTTGGGATGGTAGGGACGGTGGGAACAGGGGTATTTGATAGGATATAGAGGATAGTGGTATAGATGGGATGGTTGGGATGGTAGGGACGGTGGGGACAGGGGTATTTGATAGGATATAGAGGATAGTGGTATAGATGGGATGGTTGGGATGGTAGGGACGGTGGGAACAGGGGTATTTGATAGGATATAGAGGATAGTGGTATACATGGGATGGTTGGGATGGTAGGGACGGTGGGGACAGGGGTATTTGATAGGATATAGAGGATAGTGGTATAGATGGGATGGTTGGGATGGTAGGGACGGTGGGAACAGGGGTATTTGATAGGATATAGAGGATAGTGGTATAGATGGGATGGTTGGGATGGTAGGGACGGTGGGGACAGGGGTATTTGATAGGATATAGAGGATAGTGGTATACATGGGATGGTTGGGATGGTAGGGACGGTGGGGACAGGGGTATTTGATAGGATATAGAGGATAGTGGTATAGATGGGATGGTTGGGATGGTAGGGACGGTGGGAACAGGGGTATTTGATAGGATATAGAGGATAGTGGTATAGATGGGATGGTTGGGATGGTAGGGACGGTGGGAACAGGGGTATTTGATAGGATATAGAGGATAGTGGTATAGATGGGATGGTTGGGATGGTAGGGACGGTGGGGACAGGGGTATTTGATAGGATATAGAGGATAGTGGTATACATGGGATGGTTGGGATGGTAGGGACGGTGGGGACAGGGGTATTTGATAGGATATAGAGGATAGTGGTATAGATGGGATGATTGGGATGGTAGGGACGGTGGGGACAGGGGTATTTGATAGGATATAGAGGATAGTGGTATAGATGGGATGGTTGGGATGGTAGGGACGGTGGGGACAGGGGTATTTGATAGGATATAGAGGATAGTGGTATAGATGGGATGGTTGGGATGGTAGGGACGGTGGGGACAGGGGTATTTGATAGGATATAGAGGACAGTGGTATAGATGGGATGGTTGGGATGGTAGGGACGGTGGGGACAGGGGTATTTGATAGGATATAGAGGATAGTGGTATAGATGGGATGGTTGGGATGGTAGGGACGGTGGGGACAGGGGTATTTGATAGGATATAGAGGATAGTGGTATACATGGGATGGTTGGGATGGTAGGGACGGTGGGGACAGGGGTATTGGATAGGATATAGAGGATAGTGGTATAGATGGGATGGTTGGGATGGTAGGAACGGTGGGGACAGGGGTATTTGATAGGATATAGAGGATAGTGGTATACATGGGATGGTTGGGATGGTAGGGACGGTGGGAACAGGGGTATTTGATAGGATATAGAGGATAGTGGTATAGATGGGATGGTTGGGATGGTAGGGACGGTGGGAACAGGGGTATTTGATAGGATATAGAGGATAGTGGTATAGATGGGATGGTTGGGATGGTAGGGACGGTGGGGACAGGGGTATTTGATAGTATATAGAGGATAGTGGTATAGATGGGATGGTTGGGATGGTAGGGACGGTGTGGACAGGGGTATTTGATAGGATATAGAGGATAGTGGTATAGATGGGATGGTTGGGATGGTAGGGACGGTAGGGACAGGGGTATTTGATAGGATATAGAGGATAGTGGTATAGATGGGATGGTTGGGATGGTAGGGACGGTGGGAACAGGGGTATTTGATAGGATATAGAGGATAGTGGTATAGATGGGATGGTTGGGATGGTAGGGACGGTGGGGACAGGGGTATTTGATAGGATATAGAGGAAAATGGTATAGATGGGATGGTTGGGATGGTAGGGACGGTGGGAACAGGGGTATTTGATAGGATATAGAGGATAGTGGTATAGATGGGATGGTTGGGATGGTAGGGACGGTGGGAACAGGGGTATTTGATAGGATATAGAGGATAGTGGTATAGATGGGATGGTTGGGATGGTAGGGACGGTGGGAACAGGGGTATTTGATAGGATATAGAGGATAGTGGTATAGATGGGATGGTTGGTATGGTAGGGACGGTGGGAACAGGGGTATTTGATAGGATATAGAGGATAGTGGTATAGATGGGATGGTTGGGATGGTAGGGACGGTGGGAACAGGGGTATTTGATAGGATATAGAGGATAGTGGTATAGATGGGATGGTTGGGATGGTAGGGACGGTGGGAACAGGGGTATTTGATAAGATATAGAGGATAGTGGTATAGATGGGATGGTTGGGATGGTAGGGACGGTGGGGACAGGGGTATTTGATAGGATATAGAGGACAGTGGTATAGATGGGATGGTTGGGATGGTAGGGACGGTGGGGACAGGGGTATTTGATAGTATATAGAGGATAGTGGTATAGATGGGATGGTTGGGATGGTAGGGACGGTGGGAACAGGGGTATTTGATAGGATATAGAGGATAGTGGTACAGATGGGATGGTTGGGATGGTAGGGACGGTGGGAACAGGGGTATTTGATAGGATATAGAGGATAGTGGTATAGATGGGATGGTTGGGATGGTAGGGACGGTGGGAACAGGGGTATTTGATAGTATATAGAGGATAGTGGTATAGATGGGATGGTTGGGATGGTAGGGACGGTGGGAACAGGGGTATTTGATAGGATATAGAGGATAGTGGTACAGATGGGATGGTTGGGATGGTAGGGACGGTGGGAACAGGGGTATTTGATAGGATATAGAGGATAGTGGTATAGATGGGATGGTTGGGATGGTAGGGACGGTGGGAACAGGGGTATTTGATAGGATATAGAGGATAGTGGTATAGATGGGATGGTTGGGATGGTAGGGACGGTGGGGACAGGGGTATTTGATAGGATATAGAGGACAGTGGTATAGATGGGATGGTTGGGATGGTAGGGACGGTGGGGACAGGGGTATTTGATAGGATATAGAGGATAGTGGTATAGATGGGATGGTTGGGATGGTAGGGACGGTGGGGACAGGGGTATTTGATAGGATATAGAGGACAGTGGTATAGATGGGATGGTTGGGATGGTAGGGACGGTGGGGACAGGGGTATTTGATAGGATATAGAGGACAGTGGTATAGATGGGATGGTTGGGATGGTAGGGACGGTGGGGACAGGGGTATTTGATAGGATATAGAGGATAGTGGTATAGATGGGATGGTTGGGATGGTAGGGACGGTGGGGACAGGGGTATTTGATAGGATATAGAGGACAGTGGTATAGATGGGATGGTTGGGATGGTAGGGACGGTGGGGACAGGGGTATTTGATAGGATATAGAGGATAGTGGTATAGATGGGATGGTTGGGATGGTAGGGACGGTGGGGACAGGGGTATTTGATAGGATATAGAGGATAGTGGTATACATGGGATGGTTGGGATGGTAGGGACGGTGGGACAGGGGTATTGGATAGGATATAGAGGATAGTGGTATAGATGGGATGGTTGGGATGGTAGGAACGGTGGGGACAGTGGTATTTGATAGGATATAGAGGATAGTGGTATACATGGGATGGTTGGGATGGTAGGGACGGTGGGAACAGGGGTATTTGATAGGATATAGAGGATAGTGGTATAGATGGGATGGTTGGGATGGTAGGGACGGTGGGACAGGGGTATTTGATAGGATATAGAGGATAGTGGTATAGATGGGATGGTTGGGATGGTAGGGACGGTGGGGACAGGGGTATTTGATAGTATATAGAGGATAGTGGTATAGATGGGATGGTTGGGATGGTAGGGACGGTGTGGACAGGGGTATTTGATAGGATATAGAGGATAGTGGTATAGATGGGATGGTTGGGATGGTAGGGACGGTAGGGACAGGGTATTTGATAGGATATAGAGGATAGTGGTATAGATGGGATGGTTGGGATGGTAGGGACGGTGGGAACAGGGGTATTTGATAGGATATAGAGGATAGTGGTATAGATGGGATGGTTGGGATGGTAGGGACGGTGGGGACAGGGGTATTTGATAGGATATAGAGGAAAATGGTATAGATGGGATGGTTGGGATGGTAGGGACGGTGGGAACAGGGGTATTTGATAGGATATAGAGGATAGTGGTATAGATGGGATGGTTGGGATGGTAGGGACGGTGGGAACAGGGGTATTTGATAGGATATAGAGGATAGTGGTATAGATGGGATGGTTGGGATGGTAGGGACGGTGGGAACAGGGGTATTTGATAGGATATAGAGGATAGTGGTATAGATGGGATGGTTGGTATGGTAGGGACGGTGGGAACAGGGGTATTTGATAGGATATAGAGGATAGTGGTATAGATGGGATGGTTGGGATGGTAGGGACGGTGGGAACAGGGGTATTTGATAGGATATAGAGGATAGTGGTATAGATGGGATGGTTGGGATGGTAGGGACGGTGGGAACAGGGGTATTTGATAAGATATAGAGGATAGTGGTATAGATGGGATGGTTGGGATGGTAGGGACGGTGGGGACAGGGGTATTTGATAGGATATAGAGGACAGTGGTATAGATGGGATGGTTGGGATGGTAGGGACGGTGGGGACAGGGGTATTTGATAGTATATAGAGGATAGTGGTATAGATGGGATGGTTGGGATGGTAGGGACGGTGGGAACAGGGGTATTTGATAGGATATAGAGGATAGTGGTACAGATGGGATGGTTGGGATGGTAGGGACGGTGGGAACAGGGGTATTTGATAGGATATAGAGGATAGTGGTATAGATGGGATGGTTGGGATGGTAGGGACGGTGGGAACAGGGGTATTTGATAGTATATAGAGGATAGTGGTATAGATGGGATGGTTGGGATGGTAGGGACGGTGGGAACAGGGGTATTTGATAGGATATAGAGGATAGTGGTACAGATGGGATGGTTGGGATGGTAGGGACGGTGGGAACAGGGGTATTTGATAGGATATAGAGGATAGTGGTATAGATGGGATGGTTGGGATGGTAGGGACGGTGGGAACAGGGGTATTTGATAGGATATAGAGGATAGTGGTATAGATGGGATGGTTGGGATGGTAGGGACGGTGGGGACAGGGGTATTTGATAGGATATAGAGGACAGTGGTATAGATGGGATGGTTGGGATGGTAGGGACGGTGGGGACAGGGGTATTTGATAGGATATAGAGGATAGTGGTATAGATGGATGGTTGGGATGGTAGGGACGGTGGGACAGGGGTATTTGATAGGATATAGAGGATAGTGGTATAGATGGGATGGTTGGGATGGTAGGGACGGTGGGAACAGGGGTATTTGATAGGATATAGAGGATAGTGGTACAGATGGGATGGTTGGGATGGTAGGGACGGTGGGACAGGGGTATTTGATAGGATATAGAGGATAGTGGTATAGATGGGATGGTTGGGATGGTAGGGACGGTGGGAACAGGGGTATTTGATAGGATATAGAGGATAGTGGTATAGATGGGATGGTTGGGATGGTAGGGACGGTGGGAACAGGGGTATTTGATAGGATATAGAGGATAGTGGTATAGATGGGATGGTTGGGATGGTAGGGACGGTGGGAACAGGGGTATTTGATAGGATATAGAGGATAGTGGTATAGATGGGATGGTTGGGATGGTAGGGACGGTGGGAACAGGGGTATTTGATAGGATATAGAGGATAGTGGTATAGATGGGATGGTTGGGATGGTAGGGACGGTGGGAACAGGGGTATTTGATAGGATATAGAGGATAGTGGTATAGATGGGATGGTTGGGATGGTAGGGACGGTGGGAACAGGGGTATTTGATAGGATATAGAGGATAGTGGTATAGATGGGATGGTTGGGATGGTAGGGACGGTGGGAACAGGGGTATTTGATAGGATATAGAGGATAGTGGTATAGATGGGATGGTTGGGATGGTAGGGACGGTGGGAACAGGGGTATTTGATAGGATATAGAGGATAGTGGTATAGATGGGATGGTTGGGATGGTAGGGACGGTGGGAACAGGGGTATTTGATAGGATATAGAGGATAGTGGTATAGATGGGATGGTTGGGATGGTAGGGACGGTGGGAACAGGGGTATTTGATAGGATATAGAGGATAGTGGTATAGATGGGATGGTTGGGATGGTAGGGACGGTGGGAACAGGGGTATTTGATAGGATATAGAGGATAGTGGTATAGATGGGATGGTTGGGATGGTAGGGACGGTGGGACAGGGGTATTTGATAGGATATAGAGGATAGTGGTATAGATGGGATGGTTGGGATGGTAGGGACGGTGGGGACAGGGGTATTTGATAGGATATAGAGGATAGTGGTATAGATGGGATGGTTGGGATGGTAGGGACGGTGGGAACAGGGGTATTTGATAGGATATAGAGGATAGTGGTATAGATGGATGGTTGGGATGGTAGGGACGGTGGGAACAGGGGTATTTGATAGGATATAGAGGATAGTGGTATAGATGGGATGGTTGGGATGGTAGGGACGGTGGGACAGGGGTATTTGATAGGATATAGAGGACAGTGGTATAGATGGGATGGTTGGGATGGTAGGGACGGTGGGGACAGGGGTATTTGATAGGATATAGAGGATAGTGGTACAGATGGGATGGTTGGGATGGTAGGGACGGTGGGAACAGGGGTATTTGATAGGATATAGAGGATAGTGGTATAGATGGGATGGTTGGGATGGTAGGGACGGTGGGAACAGGGGTATTTGATAGGATATAGAGGATAGTGGTATAGATGGGATGGTTGGGATGGTAGGGACGGTGGGAACAGGGGTATTTGATAGGATATAGAGGATAGTGGTATACATGGGATGGTTGGGATGGTAGGGACGGTGGGAACAGGGTATTTGATAGGATATAGAGGATAGTGGTATAGATGGGATGGTTGGGATGGTAGGGACGGTGGGAACAGGGGTATTTGATAGGATATAGAGGATAGTGGTATAGATGGGATGGTTGGGATGGTAGGGACGGTGGGGACAGGGGTATTTGATAGTATATAGAGGATAGTGGTATAGATGGGATGGTTGGGATGGTAGGGACGGTGTGGACAGGGGTATTTGATAGGATATAGAGGATAGTGGTATAGATGGGATGGTTGGGATGGTAGGGACGGTAGGGACAGGGGTATTTGATAGGATATAGAGGATAGTGGTATAGATGGGATGGTTGGGATGGTAGGGACGGTGGGAACAGGGGTATTTGATAGGATATAGAGGATAGTGGTATAGATGGGATGGTTGGGATGGTAGGGACGGTGGGACAGGGGTATTTGATAGGATATAGAGGAAAGTGGTATAGATGGGATGGTTGGGATGGTAGGGACGGTGGGAACAGGGGTATTTGATAGGATATAGAGGATAGTGGTATAGATGGGATGGTTGGGATGGTAGGGACGGTGGGAACAGGGGTATTTGATAGGATATAGAGGATAGTGGTATAGATGGGATGGTTGGGATGGTAGGGACGGTGGGAACAGGGGTATTTGATAGGATATAGAGGATAGTGGTATAGATGGGATGGTTGGTATGGTAGGGACGGTGGGAACAGGGGTATTTGATAGGATATAGAGGATAGTGGTATAGATGGGATGGTTGGGATGGTAGGGACGGTGGGAACAGGGGTATTTGATAGGATATAGAGGATAGTGGTATAGATGGGATGGTTGGGATGGTAGGGACGGTGGGAACAGGGGTATTTGATAAGATATAGAGGATAGTGGTATAGATGGGATGGTTGGGATGGTAGGGACGGTGGGACAGGGGTATTTGATAGGATATAGAGGACAGTGGTATAGATGGGATGGTTGGGATGGTAGGGACGGTGGGGACAGGGGTATTTGATAGTATATAGAGGATAGTGGTATAGATGGGATGGTTGGGATGGTAGGGACGGTGGGAACAGGGGTATTTGATAGGATATAGAGGATAGTGGTACAGATGGGATGGTTGGGATGGTAGGGACGGTGGGAACAGGGGTATTTGATAGGATATAGAGGATAGTGGTATAGATGGGATGGTTGGGATGGTAGGGACGGTGGGAACAGGGGTATTTGATAGTATATAGAGGATAGTGGTATAGATGGGATGGTTGGGATGGTAGGGACGGTGGGAACAGGGGTATTTGATAGGATATAGAGGATAGTGGTACAGATGGGATGGTTGGGATGGTAGGGACGGTGGGAACAGGGGTATTTGATAGGATATAGAGGATAGTGGTATAGATGGGATGGTTGGGATGGTAGGGACGGTGGGAACAGGGGTATTTGATAGGATATAGAGGATAGTGGTATAGATGGGATGGTTGGGATGGTAGGGACGGTGGGGACAGGGGTATTTGATAGGATATAGAGGATAGTGGTATAGATGGGATGGTTGGGATGGTAGGGACGGTGGGGACAGGGGTATTTGATAGGATATAGAGGATAGTGGTATAGATGGGATGGTTGGGATGGTAGGGACGGTGGGACAGGGGTATTTGATAGGATATAGAGGATAGTGGTATAGATGGATGGTTGGGATGGTAGGGACGGTGGGAACAGGGGTATTTGATAGGATATAGAGGATAGTGGTATAGATGGGATGGTTGGGATGGTAGGGACGGTGGGAACAGGGGTATTTGATAGGATATAGAGGATAGTGGTATAGATGGGATGGTTGGGATGGTAGGGACGGTGGGAACAGGGGTATTTGATAGGATATAGAGGATAGTGGTATAGATGGGATGGTTGGGATGGTAGGGACGGTGGGAACAGGGGTATTTGATAGGATATAGAGGATAGTGGTATAGATGGGATGGTTGGGATGGTAGGGACGGTGGGAACAGGGGTATTTGATAGGATATAGAGGATAGTGGTATAGATGGGATGGTTGGGATGGTAGGGACGGTGGGAACAGGGGTATTTGATAGGATATAGAGGATAGTGGTATAGATGGGATGGTTGGGATGGTAGGGACGGTGGGAACAGGGGTATTTGATAGGATATAGAGGATAGTGGTATAGATGGGATGGTTGGGATGGTAGGGACGGTGGGAACAGGGGTATTTGATAGGATATAGAGGATAGTGGTATAGATGGGATGGTTGGGATGGTAGGGACGGTGGGAACAGGGGTATTTGATAGGATATAGAGGATAGTGGTATAGATGGGATGGTTGGGATGGTAGGGACGGTGGGAACAGGGGTATTTGATAGGATATAGAGGATAGTGGTATAGATGGGATGGTTGGGATGGTAGGGACGGTGGGAACAGGGGTATTTGATAGGATATAGAGGATAGTGGTATAGATGGGATGGTTGGGATGGTAGGGACGGTGGGAACAGGGGTATTTGATAGGATATAGAGGATAGTGGTATAGATGGGATGGTTGGGATGGTAGGGACGGTGGGGACAGGGGTATTTGATAGGATATAGAGGATAGTGGTATAGATGGGATGGTTGGGATGGTAGGGACGGTGGGGACAGGGGTATTTGATAGGATATAGAGGATAGTGGTACAGATGGGATGGTTGGGATGGTAGGGACGGTGGGAACAGGGGTATTTGATAGGATATAGAGGATAGTGGTATAGATGGGATGGTTGGGATGGTAGGGACGGTGGGAACAGGGGTATTTGATAGGATATAGAGGATAGTGGTATAGATGGGATGGTTGGGATGGTAGGGACGGTGGGGACAGGGGTATTTGATAGGATATAGAGGACAGTGGTATAGATGGGATGGTTGGGATGGTAGGGACGGTGGGGACAGGGGTATTTGATAGGATATAGAGGATAGTGGTACAGATGGGATGGTTGGGATGGTAGGGACGGTGGGAACTGGGGTATTTGATAGGATATAGAGGATAGTGGTACAGATGGGATGGTGGGATGGTAGGGACGGTGGGAACAGGGGTATTTGATAGGATATAGAGGATAGTGGTATAGATGGGATGGTTGGGATGGTAGGGACGGTGGGAACAGGGGTATTTGATAGGATATAGAGGATACTGGTATAGATGGGATGGTTGGGATGGTAGGGACGGTGGGAACAGGGGTATTTGATAGGATATAGAGGATAGTGGTATAGATGGGATGGT
>CM069441.1:25376814-25481806 GCA_035610835.1 Ophiura sarsii
GGTCAAAAGGTGATTTTCTTTTAAAACGCATTTCCAATTTAGTGAAATGACCTAGGATCATCAAAATTGGTCCACATATTTCTTATGACCGTACGCATATTATAATAGTTCGGTTTTTAAAATTAAAAATCATTTGGGGTCACTAGGGGTCAAATGTAAATTTTCAATTCGATCACTTAAAATGCATCTTGTCTCAGAGGAAAAGACTCATGACCTTCGTAATTGGTCAAAATATTCCTTGGGTTCAGCGATTAAAAGTGACATGTCATATGGGGCAACTTTACAGAGGTAAAAGTTAAGACATGCTTTGATTTGGACCGGGTTTGTTGCATCTTGTTTGGTTTGATGTGCCAAGAAAATAAGTCAATCATATTGACCAGGTCAAAGGTCAAGAAGGGGTCACTAGGGGTCAAAATGTAAATTTTGAATTCGATCGCTTAAAATGCATCTTGTGATGACTTTCATAATTGGTCAAAAGATTCCTTGGGTCGATGCACACATAGGGTGTTCAGCGATTAAAAGTGACATGTCATACGGGGTCATTGAACTATACCGGTGTAAAACATAAGACATGCTCCAATTTTAACCGGACTACTTTTTTCTTGTGCGCATTGATAAGCCAAGAAAAAAAGTCAATCATAAGTTTGTGGTCAAAGGTCAAGAAAAGGTCACTAGGGGTCAAAATGTGATTTTCACTTAAAACGCTCTTGCACTTTAATGAAACGACACAGGAACTTCAGACTCGGTCAACATATTCACGATTACCATCCCCATAAATAATACTCAGGTTTTAAAAATCGAAAAATGTTTGGGGTCATTAGGGTCAAAAAGTAAATTTTCACTCCATTCACTCAAAATGCTACTTGTCCGAGAGGAAATGACTGATGATTGTCGGAATTGGTCAAATGATTCCTCTAATATCAATGTTCATATAGGTTGATCCTGTACTAAAAGTGACATGTCAAATGGGGTCACTAGGGGTCATTGAACTATACAGGGTTAAAATTGAAAATATTCTCTGATTTTAACCGGACTTGTTTCTTCTTGTGCGCATTAATAAGCCAAGAAAAAATTCAATCATAATAACCAGGTCAAAGGTCAAGAAGAGGTCACTAGGGATCATTTCTCATAAAAAAAAATCAAGGTAGTTTGGTCTTAGACCAGAGCAAGATCTAGTTGTTTTTATTTTTGCAATTTTGAGGTTCCTTACAATAATGTCAAGATATTAATACATGAAATTTGGTCTTTTATGTTTAATAAATACAACTCTTACGTCACAAGCACTCATTAGAACTTGGTACAAAATAGTTGTTTTAAATACCACCAGATCTATGTTAATTTTTACAAGAGAAATATTGCAGACAATTCTTTAAGTGAAAATCCAATACCTGTCAAAAAGGATTTTATTCCATCATAGTTATTTCGAAAGTTATTTCCTAATTCGCAGGCACAATCGGAAATAAACAATTTCCTACTGTGCCTACTTCATAGGATCATATTAAAGCATACACTAGACTTAATATTAACACAGTACGTATCAATGTGGGGAATATCGTTCGTTGGCAAACGTCGGACGGCAGACCGCCCTATCTTATCACATGCATTAATGTTTAAGTCCCCAAAATCATAAGAAGCTCTTAACCTTCCTTTCACAATAGGTTCAGAACTTCAGCTAAACCTAACTCGTAATCGCAAAAGTTCTTAAAATAAAAATCATATAAATTGGTCAGAAGTCACAAACTGGTCCAAAAAAAAGTTTCACTTCTAATAATGTTGAGAAATGCACCAATTCTGATTAAACGGGACAAAACTTAAGTTTTACATACTTAATGACCCACAAACTATATATTGTTGGAAAGCTTAAGATTCAAGGTTTTTTATTTTTGCAAAAAAGAATCAAATTATACAGGGTGTGTACAATTTTTACAGGGTGGAACATAAAAAATTTGATCGTTTTTGCTCCTCACAAAATAGTATGATAGTTTGTACAATTAGGGTTTAGCTGAAAATAGTCACCAAAATCAGAACAACCGCAGAAGGTGCTACCAAATTTTGCTAAGAATCATTTGCCCAAAATGTACACAGGAAAAGTACAGGGTGTCTAAAATTATGATGAAATAATGCATAAAATGAATGTTTGTATATAATATTCTATGAAATTTAGTTAGCATGGACCATTTAATTTAAAAGAAAATGGTTATCAAAATGAACTACATGAATATCGTTAAAGTTCCTTTTATTTTGAATACAGGGTGGTCCAAAATAGGTCTAAATAGCAAATTTTTCATAAATCTATGAACAATTCTGTGAAGAAACACTTGTGGTTTTTTTAGTTAAATGTTTTACTACCCAGGGTAGAAAAGGACTGAAGAGTCACACAAATGAAATAGAGAGACTGCGATTTGGCCATTGTTTAATCAATAAAATGAATAAAACTGTGTATTTTTTACATTAAAACACTCCCTGAATTGAACATCATATTCTAGTAGAGAGTGTCTAGATAACAATTCGATATTAGTATTCATAGTAGCAGGCACATGTTATTAACACATATGAGAAGTTTGAAAACTTTCCTATGTATACTTTTAAAATGGCATCAATTTCAAAAGTTCTAGTTTTCCGCTATTTTGTGTACAAACATATGGGCGCCTCATCCACCAGCTCCTCATCCACCGCTCCCACCCTTGACTCACTCGACGTTTAGATTGATAACTTCACTGTTGCTAAACATGTGGCTTTAATTCTTTCTTTTTTTTATTCGGTAGCTGGATAAATTGTCTTTAATATGATACCAAAAATGTTATGTTTTTTTGACAACTTCTATTTAAAATAGAGACACGTATCACGATTTTAAGGATTTTTTGAAACGATCCCACCTTATTTGATATACCTATTAGTGACCTGTGACCAATTACGCATCCGTACTGTACTGAACAACGATCACTGAAGAATCAGTGTGCTGCGAAGCTCCATTCAAGCTTCGCGCCAAAATTGATTTCCAATAATCTTCCGCTGATTTCCAATAGACTTCCGCTAGGAAATGTAATTATTAAAATTAATAAAAGGCATGAATCGGGGCATGAATGAGAACATTATTAGTCTAAATTGCGTCCGACACCCTTTCAGACGAGTACCCATTGTATACAGGGCCATGTGTTTTGAACTTACCACCTAAACTAAGGGGTGGCGGCGTTGTATTTTTGGTGACGAATCATCCATCCCCGGGCATCCATCTCTCTCTATTAACTTAACAACTAAATGTGGTAGAGCTACGGTTTAGGTGTCATTTGAAAGCCTATTTATCTAGCTACATTGTGTGAATAAATCAGGTATTTCCATAACTGTTTGGCTGTAAGATCCGGGGTTGAGATATGATTGATTATATTTCGAAAGTCAGGGGCGGTGGCGGTGGCGCTGTGTACAACCTCTATGGGGAATATAGAAAATGTCCCTAATTCTACGTTCAATTTACAATAACTCCTCATCTCTGTATGGTACAAACATGATTTCTCTCTCATTTTTTACGAGGGTCATTCAATAAGTTCTACCTACTACCGCACAACTTTGCTATTATATATGCCAGTCGTATGAAATATTCCACAATTGTAGCTTTGGATCTCAGCTACAGATTCATTGTAGACTGGCCTGAGTACTGATTGTACTTTTTTGGAGATGCAGTGAAAACCAAACGTCCATTTAGTGCGACGGAAACGGATAGAAAACAGCCAAATGTCTCCTAATTGCTATTCATTTGGCCAATTCTAAGAGACAAAACGTATCTATCGGTCAATTAAAAGCGCTCTATATTACAAATATATCTTGAACAGACTATAAACAATTACAGTGGCTAATTCTTTTGGGGAAATGATCTCTAATTAGCCAGAACCAGACCAGGATAGCCATTAATTTTAACCCTACCCTATAGAGAACCGCAGTAATTAAGTCATATTTGCTTTTCATAAAAAATTAAGAGATCTTCGTTATACTGGACTAAATGGAGGGATTTGAAGTCTCTTGAAGAGATAATTGTCTATCTCTGACTATACCTGATTGACTATTCTAACGGTTGAATATATAAGGAAAACTCATAGAGTGACTATCATGTAAGATTTAACATTCGCGGCATCACTGTGACTTGACTTGTAATAACGACAATTTGACTGAATAGCAGTATTCCAGTATGCTACAGGCATGACAGGCGTAGCATTATACTCAAGTTGATATTATACTTTGCTACATGTAGCCCACAAAGGTTAATATTGCCTACAATCTGATTTATATATGAAAATTTACAGTAATATATTCAGAAATAATCCATTATTTTCTTTTTTCAGTATTTAAATCATACAATACGGTGAGAAAACGCAAAAAAACATGTATATATCTTTAGGGTAATTTTCCGTGTCCGTTGTCCCAAATCTCTCTCTGGCTTTGATTGCATCATAACAAAAGTGAAACAGGTATCAATTATCATTTACTATAAATGTGTCGTTACGATTCAGAGCTATAATTACGACAAATGTCATGAGACTGACATTCATATTAGCGATGATATGAGTGAGGAGGTAGAACTTATTGAATGACCCTCGTAGATTGTTTTATATTCTTTTTATATTCTATAAGTTTCTGTTTCAACAAACGTGTCAACTATTACGTAACAATTGTAATCACGAATCGATTGCATTGTCCTTGCCTTTTTCCCTATTCGCTACACAGTGAACTTGCCCTATAAATTCATCGGTTTTACATACATATGACTCTAACAAAAAAAAGTATACTATCATGACTATACAACAAAAATAGCAAAATTATACATTTTTGGAAAGCTCTCAAATAGGGGAATTCAAAAATGCCGTTTAAATTAGGATAGGGTGAATAGCCAAAATAAAATATGTGTAAACTCTAATAAATATGAAATGTAAACGTTTGTGCTCATTCACTTCCCGATATAGTATATTTCAACAAGTTACCCTTGACAACCATTATGTTCATATGCCTACTTTGCCTTTGTTCATTTTTGATTTGATTTGTGTTAACATAATATATATGCAGACATAACATTAGCATTTGCGCATACGATAATTGTTATAGGGATTTCTTTCTTTCTTCCCCTTTTCCTTTCTTTCTTTCCTCTTTCCTATCTCTTTCTTTTATTTTTTTCTTCTTTCTTTTCCCCCTTTCCTTTCCCCTTTCCTTTCTTGATTGACCTGAGATGACAGATTGTTTTATATTCTATTCCTATCCCAAAATTAATAGAAACAGTCCTGGATACGCCCTTGGCTCCCCCAGAACTATTTAATCAGCGCTATGCGCTGCTTTATTTAACATTTCAATTATCATTATCAAATTTGTGTCCCCCCCCCCCCCCCCCCCCCCCCCCCCCCCCCATGTCTGATTGACGCCCCTGACCATACATTCCATACTAAAGTATGCGTGTATGAATTCCGGCGAGCGAAGCGATCCGATTTTTTTTGTTGTCGGCACAACCGGCTCTGTCGGCAATTGATGACCTTTACACCTCCCAATGAAAAGGGTCTGGGGACGCCCTTGGTTGGACCACTCCGGCACTGTCAAGATACTATTAACCAAAGTCCCATACGGAGTAAGACATCAGTGGCGAGTTATCGTAGACAACAT
This sequence comes from Ophiura sarsii, assembly GCA_035610835.1. Taxonomy (NCBI): domain Eukaryota; kingdom Metazoa; phylum Echinodermata; class Ophiuroidea; order Amphilepidida; family Ophiuridae; genus Ophiura; species Ophiura sarsii. Next base: position 25,382,452 of record CM069441.1, read on the forward strand.
GATGGAGCAGCGGGGAGAACTGGCTGGTATTGGAGAATACCAGGACTGATAACTACGGTGGTAAAGAAAGCTCTAAGTCATCAAATGAGCACACACAACAACTGTGTACCTACTGTCAAGGCACACACTCACTTGATATGTGCCCAAAACTACTTCGCAAGCCGATAGGTGAAAGATTTAAGTATTTGAGAGAACTGGGAGTCTGCTTACCGCTTTGGATGTCTGAGAAACGGAACGCATCGCAGTAAGGCATGTAAAAAGAAACTCACTTGTAAGACATGCAACAAACCAAATCCATCAGTGTTGCATATGAATCAACATGAAGCCCAAAAGTCACCTAAAGACTCTGATAATGTGACATGTGGCCTCACTGGCGCCGGAAACACTTCATCACCTTCGCTCATTCCAGTGATAATTCATTCAAAACAAACTGGAATGTCAGTCGAGACAATGGCTTATAATAATAATAATAATAATAAAGGTCTACATTTTATTGTCATCGCAGCCAACAATAAAACAAGGTCCAGAAGGAAGAACATAGTACATCCCTCACCATGGTATTTATCACCCCAGGAAAAACAAACTCCGTTTTGTCTACGACTGTGCAGCAAGTTATAAAGGCTTCTCACTCAATAAGAGAACTTCTACAAGGACCTGATATTACTAGTAGTCTAGTTGGAGTCATCCTAAGGTTCAGACAGGATCTAATTGCATTGATGGGTGACATAGAGGGTATGTTCCATCAAGTTAAAGTAACCAACAAGGACCGTGATTTTCTACGATTTCTCTGGTGGCAGGATAGTGACATAGAAAGACCCATTGAACAAAATCGTATGTGTGTTCATCTCTTCGGAGCCACTTCGTCACCATCATGCGCAAATTATGTCCTGAGAAAAACGGTAGAAGCAGCATGTTCACGATAAAGTCAACATGTAAACAACACCGTACTTCGTAACTTCTACGTCGATGATTGCTTGCGATCTGTAAAAACAGAAGCGGAAGCCATAAGTTTGGTTAAAGATCTAAAGGAAGTGTGCAGTAGTGGTGGATTTCGTCTGACAAAATGGTTGAGCAACAGCCATGAAGTATTTAAGACAATACCAGAAGCATATAGAGCCAAGGAAGGTCAAGAATTTAGACGTAACCATATACCCATTGCCCACAGAGAGAGCATTAGGAATGCTATGGTCACACGAGAGAGACATATTCGGTTTTAAGATAACATTGAAAGACCGACCCCCTACTCGCAGAGGAATCCTATCCATCGTAAGTTCGGTCTACTACGACCCGCTGGGTTTTATTTCACCTGTGACTCTCCCAGCCAAGGAAATAATGCAAGACTGAATATGCAGACAGAAGGTTGGATGGGATAAGAAAATCTCGGATACTCATCAAAGAAGATGGCAGCACTGAGTACATGAATTGCCTAATCTAGAGGATCTCGCCGTGGATAGATGCTTTAGGCCTAAAGATTTTGGAGCGATCAAAACGACCCAACTCCACCACTTCTCAGATGCAAGTCAAGTAGGTTATGTAAGCTACATGAGAATGGCGAATACAACAGGTGATATACACTGCGCTTTCGTTATGGGGAAATCAAGGGTTGCACCCTTGAAACAGGTATCAATCCCTAGATTAGAGCTGACCGCGACAACAGTGGCTGTAAGAATATCCCATATGATATTCAAAAGGAGCTTGACATCCCAGTTGACGAAACCGTGTTCTGGACTGATAGTACGACAGTTTTGCGCTACATCCATAATGATTCCATGAGATTTCACACTTTCGTGGCTAACCGTGTAGCAATCATCAGAGATGGGTCAACACCAGCACAGTGGCGGTATGTCGACACCAAACGTAATCCTGCTGACGACTGTTCACGTGGAATGACGGTCGACAAGTTTCGACAAGTTCAACGAGTCAGACAGATGGTTGAAAGGTCCAAATTTCCCTTGGACAACGAAAGATGCATGGCCAACAAGACCAGATGACATCAATCACCATCATGGCGAGGATCCTGAAGTGAAGCAAATGCATTGATAGCGGAGGAACGCATAGATTTTGGACAAGCTATCGAACTACTCTAGCTTGTATCGTTTAAGGAAAGCCGTAGCATTGATCCTGAGAGTCCGGCAGTGCCTCATCCGCAAGGCTAAGCAGAAAAAAAACAGACAGCATCCAATGATCGAGTCTACTGACGACAAGAACGACGGTAATCATCAAAGTAGAGAGTTCCAGCTACGTACTGTAGATCTAACAGGTTCTGAAATACTTTGGGATTGTATTATTTGGTGATTTATCGATTTTCACTGGCCAAAATAACAAAAAAACGTTAAAATCTATATTTTATTGTTGCCAATTAGCAGCTTCTGTCACAAAGCTGCACTCTTAGAAGGTCAGGATCAAATACATGAGTAGATTTCCGGCTCACTTTGTTTTGATCCTTAGCTGCCCAAAATAGAAATAACGCAAAATAATACAATCCCAAAGTATTTAAGAACCTGTTATCTGCAATGCGCAGAACAAGCTATTTTGAAGTATGCGCAAAAGAGAGCCTTTGCTGGAAAAATAAAGACTTTGGAGCAGAAGGTCTCCGATGGAAATAAAATGAAAACAAGAGGACAAGGCAGTCACTACATGTATGTGAAGAAATCCAGCCGTAAACAAACTGGACCCATTTATGCAAGACAGCATAATATGAGTTGGAGGACGTATATAAGTCGTTCCGCACTTCCTGAAGAGACTAAGCACCCGGTTATTTTACCGAAGGAGTCCAAGATAACAGAGATGATCCTTAAGGATATACACAATATCACAGGCCACAGTGGAAGAAACCATACGTTAGCCCACGCACAAAAGAAGTATTGGATAATCAAAGCCAATGCTGCAGCCAGAAGAATAATTGGCAAGTGCGTTGTTTGCAGACGACAAAGAGTTGCAGTGGGTGAGCAGCAAATGGCCGACCTTCCAGAATCAAGAGTGACGCCTAATGAAGCACCCTTCACGAGAGTAGGGCACAAGTTCCCTAGGCACAAGTGGTAGACTATGGACATTAACTACAGCGCCTCCAAGTGACAGCATTTAACTATTGAACTAATCACCCATGACTGAATTTTCCAACCAGCAATAGGCCAATAATAAATTATTGTTTGGTTGTCCTCGATCTTCCTATCTTATTTTCCGTAAGTTCTATAACCTCGTAACCTTATATTCATAGCCAAATTACCCGCTCATGCTTAACCGATAAACATACGGTCATGTGTTTTAAGCTCGCCTCCTTTCGCGTTACACACGGATTTTGGCTTTCGCGACATTATTTTAACTTTACACATTTATATTTGCTTGTATACCCCCCTGAGGTAGTAAAAGTATACTTTTTCTGAAGGGAAATTGCATGAGGAAACCAGATATGCCATTAAAATTATAGTACGACCAAGAACTAAAATGGTATGTTCGGGAAAATATCAGAGTTTTTAAATTTTTAATTTGAGATCCATATATTTTTTATACCTACCCCTCTCATTATTTACTTTACATATTTGAATTCCTCATGAAATTACCCAGTAGATGATATATAATTGTCAAAGTTACTACGTTGGTATGGTAATTATACCGGCTAGTGAATATCTCCAATTTTTATTTTATATATTTTTAGAATTTTCAGAAATATTTGTTTAAGGATGAACCCTTCCCTGATATAAACTGCATTTCTGAATTCTTCTAGTTACAAGCTTTCCAAAAATGTATATTTTTGCTATCATTAGGTTGAACACTTTTTCTGTTATAGTCATTTTTATAAATCCGGTAAATTGAGGCTGATTATTCATGTTGACTGTGTAGCGAATAGGAAGAAAGCTGATGATCATGGTCTTATCCATAATTAATTAGTTGTTACAAGTCTGTTGAACCACATACTTAAAGACCACTAAATATCCTTTAAAATGGGACCAGAATGGTGTTTGTAACATTGTGGGATCACTAGTTATTGTAAAAAGAACAAAGATTATCGCCATTATTGGATTATACCCATTGAGTTTGTACAGGCGGCACCCCTTCCAGCGGCACCCCTTCCAGCACCACCTCTGGTCTCCAAACATCAAACAGCTGTATCTTCCCTTCTGTATTAGCTATACCAATGCAATTTTGCAGGCAGATAGCTTGTTATTAGGGCTTTAAAATGAAACAAAATTTGTTGAGATAGCTTTTGTGGTTTTGAAAATAGGAAAATGACAGCATAAAACTAAAAAATGTAACGGCACCACCCTAATGGGAGGCGAGTTCATAACGCGTGACCATACCTGAATTGTATCAGTGCAGTGGCGCCGGATTTGACTACAGATAGACCAGTGTGCAATGAAGGCATTCATGTGTAGTAGCGTGTGATTATGCTAAGTTGACGTGAGTTCAAACGCCAATTATTATCCGTTGATGGGCAGAGTGTCGATTGGGAAATGTGTTAAAATTCTGTTGTTGTTGTATTGGTTTGTTTCTTTATTGACATCATTGTACACCTGCCTATGGTGAGCGTGTGAACTCACTAAAAATGTTTTAGAGATGACCAAATATAAGGAATGTCCGTGGACAACTAAATTATTTATATGTTGGGACTTACGGGAGTTGATATTAGACGATTTATTGAATCGATTTCAATAAGTAAGTTATCAAAATATTCCTTGATGTATAAACAAGTATTATACACGAAATCAATCTCTTTACTGCACAAATTACAGAGAAATCTTGAAATGAAAGTTGCAACCATTTTTAATTTTTGTTGAATTTTTTTGCGACACGTTAATTTTCACTCATCTGTATCGATCTGCTATGTTGCAGGGGAATGGCATTTGGCTCTCATCTCATTTATAATAGAGGTTTGACTAATATTCATTACATCCATACCATTAAACAACAACTTTGATATGTCAATTTTCTAATATAGTGACTCCCAATAGTTAGCTTTAGGTCATGTTTTTTATACTGGGTACCCCAAAAAGGTGGATCTGTTACATTTGCACTACATATTATTACTTTGCATGCATATATTTTGGCTATTATTTATCACACATACTCAAATTTGGTCTTATTTTGATGAGAAAGTATTTGGCCTTTATTTTTAAAAGACAAATATAAACTACCATGGTTCTGTTAATCTATATACTAATTTTCGGAACATGGCTTTATTAGATAGTTCAATATAATTTTACACTCGCGTCCCTCCTCAACTGAAAAAGCGTGGTAATTGCGCCTCTAATACACGAGCTAATTAGATAGTTCAATGCCCGTTTTTTACCGTTTTCAGACATGCGCAGAAAGGATCACATGTGAAAATCCGAAATGTTGAATTTCTTTTACTCGGGTAGCTACTTTCGGACACATATTGTGGTTTTCGAAATGAGTGATGACATATGGTCTTCACCCAAAATATTTTCTTCAGGGATATAGCTACATTTCTGTATATGCGGCTGTTTGTTATTCTTAAAGAACGCATAGTAACAAGCATTTATACGTCCGACAAATAAAAATATTTCACGACATTTTCTAAATGTAAACAAAAACTCTTACACAGATCTTAAGTGACACTTTCACATTAGTAACATAGATAAATGCGACGTTTGCTAACGATAATGTAATGTATTGTATTGTAATGTATTTATTATTTGACATTCACCAAACATATAGGTATGGTCAAAGTACACAAAGATAAGGAAACAAACAAACAAACAAACAAACAAATTATAACAAACAAATGTACATAAGTATAAAATATAGATACATATATATCATATACAATTTAAACTCCTGAAGATGTACGCAACTCAAATGCAGAGTTTACAAAATTAATAACTGGACGAATGCAATCAAATTCGTTAACCCTCATTATAGTCAAGAAAATGTCATTGTCATCTAAGTTATCAAGATCATATATTTCACCAATTTCAGATATCATTTTAGTACGCATATCATTATAGAGCGGGCATTTCATAATGAAGTGAAATTCATCTTCGATGACATTTAGATTGCATGACATGCATATCCTTTCATTTGGGGGGATTATCGGGTATACATATCGCCCCTTTTCAATCATGAGTGAGTGAGCGCTAACTCTTAATTTACAAAATAGGGATCTACGAGACTGGTTAAAAAGAACAATGTAATTTTCCAAATCAAAAGAATCTTTGAACGTGCAGTAACATCGAAGTTTAGACTGGAAGTTGTTAATAACATTAGACCAGTGATCACTGTATATGGATTCAAGATTACCTATAATTAGGTTACGAAAATTACCAGAAGTGATTGTGTTAGGTTTGTGCCAAATGTCGATATTATGAATCATGGTTAAAATCTTCTTAATGCCCGAAGACCAAAGAAACTGGCAGTACCATGTCAACCGTTTCTATGTTGTGCTGCGCGACCGCGTTTAACATGGCGCACGCGGTTCGGCGCACACGGTTCGGCGCACACGTAATGACGCAGACAAAAAGTGTACGCGTTTGTGGCGCAAACCGTGCACATTGTAACGGAGCAGCGTGAAAGCAGGCAGTCCGTACACTCTTACAAAAAGGATGCTTCAGGCTTCAGGGGTTCTTGGCTGTCCCGTATGGAACCCTTTATATCACCTTAAAAGGTTCAAAAAAGAACCATTTTAAGGTTCAAAATAGGCAAAATATGGGCAAACATTGGTCTTTCGAACCTCTAAAGGTTCTCTACAGAACCTTTTGGGGCCTTTAAAATCAAAGAACCTTTAAACCATTATACGGGACAGCCAAGAACCCCTCTGAAGCACCCTTTTTCTAATAGTGTACCCTAAAGCCACCTCCTCCTCTCCGCACTTCCCTTACTTGATAATCTGGATATAAGGGCACATGGGGCATCTGGATAAACGGAACGTGTGGTACATTATCATGATTATTATAGAGTGTCTGGATTATTAGGGCATCCGTGGTATCTGGATTACGGGGTTCACTATAAAACGAGTCTCAAATTACCTGGATATACTATGCGCAGGTGGGCCACCTGTGATAACTGGATTTTAAGGGTGTACACTCAGGTAGTATCTCGGGAGGCTTTATAGAACACAGCAAACATGATAAAGGGACTACATATACTATACGTTAAGGCCCCACATGCCTATTGGAGGAATAATGTATTTAATGTAAATAGGCCAAACAAAACCCGGATGGCACACATTGTGCTCAAGTACAAGCGTGGAATGGTACAAGTGATCTTGATGATAGACTCCGCCGACCATAAAACTAAACGACCGAAAACTATAACGCTCAGAACGTAGGCCTACTGAATTACCTGGATACAGTATGTGCATATGGGCAGTGGCGACACTTGCACCAGCACCATATGTTAAAGGCATATTATGTGATCTTTTGCAGAGAGCGCCCTCTATTCGTTTTTTTAGAGAGTAGATTTTCTTGCAGATTTACATTTCTGATCATAAATCGTACATATATTCCAAGTTACAGAGCGATACGATTCCTAATTACCTCAAAATCATGGTTTTAGAGTGAATTTAGACTAGAATAAAATAAGTTGACGGATATCCGACAGTTTATTTTCACTCTAAAACCATGATTTTGAAGTAATTAAGAATCGTATCGCCCTGTAACTTGGAATGTATGTACGATTTATGATCAGAAATGTAAATCTGCAAGAAAATCTGCTTTCAATTTTTTTCGATGTTGAGGGCGTTCCATGGAAAGATCACATAATATACCTTTAAAGGAGTAAAACGGGGTGGCAGGGCAATAAAAGAATCGGGGGAGACATTTAAAAGCTAATTTTATGTAACTTTCAATTTTGACATTAAAATTCAACTTTTTATTATTTGGGGTACAAAATAGGTAGAGACATGCGCTGACAGGAGTATAACTGGGGGTATTAAGAACACGTTGATGGAGTAGGCCTACTCGGATTAAGATCTTGGGTATCTGTATTATTTAAGAGCACATTGGGCCTAGGCTCATGGTGTATTAAGGGCACCATGTCACTTACATTATATCAAGGGCACCTTAGTACCTGAATTATTTAAGGACATACTCTTGATTGATATTTATATAAACATTTACTAACGCTTTTATATTACTGACCTCTGCCTATTGTGACTTTTACTGTCCGCTATCTTCGGCACCCGCGTTTAATTTACTTGACAATGATAAAGTAAGGGCACCTGGGTATCTCGAGATAACGGCACACTGCAGTGGGCCTACCTTGATTATGTGGTATCCAGTGCATTATTAAGGGCACCTGGGGTAACTGGATTAGGGGGTAGGGCTTAGGCCTATGGGGTCCCTGTATATAATGGGACAACTGGTACCTGCATTTCAGGTCTCATGGGAGGCCTACATAGGTATCTGGAAACACAAACGTAGGCCTACCTAGATTAAGGCAATGTATAACATGGATTATCAAAAGCACCTGCGATATTCGGATTATTTAGGGCCCCGTCTGGATTATGTATAGGACATGTTCTTGATATTATTGTATCAAATTTTCTTACGCTTTGTTTACTTATTCCCCGTGAAATTTTCTAGCGGGTCCAGCGCGAAGCGCTGGTGCCCGCTAGTTACAATAGTTCGTTAAACCTCATTAGTCAGGGGTGGAAGAGTATGTGGAGGAGGAGTATGCGGAGGAGGAGGAGGAGTGCATAGTTGAACAAGTATGGTGCAATATACATTGGGCAAACATAAAATGCACTTGTTTCACTCTTGGTACAATTCTATATTGAAAACATAACATTATTGAAGCATATTTGAATTAAAAATATAATTAGTTAATTAAGGGCGCACCACACCAAATATCTTTCTCATTGAAATACGTGTAAAAGTGCCATATTTCAAGACACCTTTTCTACCCTCCGGTTACATTTATTGCATACTTGTCACCTATGACCATTTTCAGTAACATCTCAACTTTAATTTAAGCCTTGTTTCATGAGCGGTTATTAAGCTAATCACTTTTTCACGTTTTCTGGCATGCCTGTTCACTATTTAGGCAGGTGCTTACGCCCTGGGCACTATTTAGGTCGATAAATTAAAAAATATCGTATTTTATCATTGTAGGTCCAACGGATAGGTCCCACTTGTTCATTTAAATACAAACATACCATCCCCGGAGAAACAAATTGCCCGAAAACCACACATTAACAAATCTAGTCTTCGTGCTTTTCCGGAACTACTGCAGGATTACACGAATTGCGCATTGATTTGGTGTGGTGCTCTCTTAAGGAATCATTAATTAGCATTAAGAAGCTCACAAAAAATTGTTAAGAAACGTAAGTTGGTCGTAGTCTGCAAATGTATTTTAAAAGTATAGAAAGGTTGAGGTACCCTTTTGAATAAATAAATTTAACTATTGAATTAAAAATTAAAAGAAGATATGTAATTAACCTCATGTATTCTGTATTGTCTGGATGTTAATTAGCACATTTTGTTAAATGCGTTTGTGTGGTGTTATTACTTGTTTTTAACTGTGTTACCAAATAAGTAAAAAACTGCTGGTTTTCATCAAGCTTGTAAACTCGGGAGAATTATTAAATTCTTAGGAATGCAACTGAAAAGTAAGTTGATACGATACTAGTGACTACTAGTTTGCCAATCAACATTGGATCACCCTATATGTTGAATACAACTTAAAACGATAACATTTTATAATTCAATCTTAAATCAGACTCTTGAAATTTGAATACTGGGTTCAAACATTATGGAAACTAACCTAATTTGTTCATTTGAATGTGCTTTGCACATCATGAAGGTGCAAGAAGGATGAATGCAATTGATTGTATGCCACTAAACATGTGCCATTGGGAAAATTTGAGTCACCCTGTAGTTAAAGGGCCCCTTTTTATTGAACATTATTTGAAACTCATACCACTTTAAGCATTTGCCACTTCAAATTGGAATGTAAAATCATGTTTCTGATGCAAATTTAAATTCATTCAATTTAATGATTTGTGGATAATCACGTATACCTAAATTAATGTTTTAAACACCCTATATGTTTAAAATTAAAATCAATCAATCTTTGTGTACATGTAATTGATGCATTTGTATTTAAAATCTACTTGAATTTTGTTAAAATACTAGTCTTTGTATAATAGAAGCATTTTTCCAGAACTAAATAAACACATTTTTAGACACCCTGTATGTAGAATTTCGGATTCATAATGAAATTTAATTTGCATATGTCTGGATGGGTATTTTATTAAACTACTTTAAATCTGTACTGAACTTTTCTCTCATCACTTCATATGCATAGTGGAAGTAATTATTGAAACCCTTCTTTTTTAGAAGATTTTGCTTGTTACACCCTGTACAATTTCGGGCCACCCTGTATAATCAACTTGGTTGTATGCTATTTGCATCCGTTACAGTATATGCTTTCAGAATATGTATACTTTTACCAACTTAAAATGTAAACTTTTTCAGATATAATGCATTAACTGAAAAAGGAACCTTATTTATGGAAAAAGGGACATGTAACACAAATTGTACCCAGTATAAAAAACATGACCTTTAGACAATTGACATCAGAGCAAGCGACCATCGATGTATAGCTGTGGTTCGATTCCTATTGTTCAGCTGGTCGCTAGTGGGCGCTGCATTTGATGTCCGTTATATGCTTTCGGTAGCACTTGTGAGGAGTAGACTATACTTCGGACCTAGAAGAAGTGAAACGAGGTAGAAGTGTTTTGAAGAGATATGGCGCCTTGTTCACCTGTCTGGCAATAAGAGCCATACACATTGAAAAGGCAGACACGCTAGAGACAGTTTCATGCATCAGCGCAATACGCCGATTTATAGCCAGGCGAGGAAACGTCAGAGAAGTGCAGAGAAGGAGCTTAGAGAGCAGATTGAGAAATGGAACAAAGCAAAGATCCACGATTGTTTGCTACAAAAGAACATCCAGTGGACGTTTATCCCACCTGCCGGTTCCCCCTTTGGTGGAGTATGGGAGCGTCAAATAAGAAAGGTAAGAAAAGTCATGATTTCAATAATGGGACAACAGACTCTAACCGGTGAAAGCCTGTGCACATTCTTTTGTGAAGTGGAAGCCATTGTCAAATCTCGGCCTATCGCTACGGTGTCCGGAGATGCTAATGATTTGAAAGCCCTAACACCAAATCATATATTGCTTCTGAAAGGGAAACCATCGCTACCCCCTGCGTTGGCTATTGAAACTGGACCACACTCAAGACAAATATGGAAGCAAGTACAGTTTCTTTCAGACCTGTTCTGGAAACGATGGACTATAGAATAGCCTACCTCGCGCAGCTTCAGGAGCGTCAAAAATGGCTTCGTCCAAAGGCAATCATAGGAACCAGTGGCCGATGGCGAGAGTGATAACAACAATGCCAGACAAAGAAGGACTGGTGCGCCAAGTTAGAGTGCAGACAAAACCAGCTATCCTAGTCTGTTCGTCCAGTTGCAAAGTTGTGTCTACTACTCGAATCAGATGAGTGAGGTGCAGTCAGGGAGTCGCCGTGTCAAGAACAATTGTTCCATGTCCAGAAACCAATGTGCTGCTCAAGGTACTTTAATATTTCTAACCATTGCTCATTGCCCATGCAATTATTTTTTCGTGTAGCATCTTATCGCATGTTTTATAGAAGATCTACAAGTTGCAACCTTTGTGCTGTCACAAAATAACTGATAAACATTTGACTGTGACTGAATCAACACAACAAGCATCTGTGACAGCACCATCGCTTCCACAAAGTGTAAAATGGTTTTATAATCATGATAATCATATCTGTGGGTGAATAATAACCTGCTAGCACTCAGAATAACACTGCTTTTCCATGAAAGGTGAATGTTGCTCACCATGAAAGGTGAATGTGAAATGTTTGTGCCTGGATTTGCTGCGGCTACAAGTCTTCCTGCAAGTACATGGAGATCGTGAATCTACTGCTACAACTCATCATCTGAGCATGAGCATATGGTTATAGTTTAGAGAGCTGGGATTGTGTGCTATCTTCAGTAGATAGTATGATATCCATGCATGACAATTTCCACTCATAAATAATTATGATAACATGGAAATATCATTAAAATGGTCATAAAATGTTACAAATGATTCAAGGTAACTATTCCAGTACATTCAGCACAATATCAATTTCCTTAAGGGTGCACTACACTAAATGGGGTATCCCCTATACCCTATAAGGACGCGGTTAAAACTAGAATCGGAAAATATGCATCATTAAAAAGACTTGACAGTAATACCATTGCGTACATGCCTATATGATTTTTTATTAATTATGATAAATGGGACATCACCTACATGCACCCTGACTACAAACTGTTAATGTCATCTATTTAGGTAAATTTTGAGAGATCTTTCAAATTTGTGCATTTTACTGGAAACATTGGCGATTACGGCGACATTTCCAAGCTCGTCAGAGAGGTAGTCAACTCCATGGGCATATTTTGGAAAATCGAGCAGGCTCACCTACCTATTTTTTCACTTTTTGATGGGGAAATGTGATAGGGCATAATCTTTAAGAAAAAATCACTCTACGGGGTTCAACTTCGTAATTTAGTGGTCTAAAACAGAGTTTTATATCAGTGTTTTTGTACATATCCCTATGGAACTCCATTTAGTGGTGTGATCCCTTAAGGGAATTCGGCCATATTTGACCATTGACCCTGTATTTAAGTATAATTAGTTCAGATATCAGCTGTTTTTGAATTCTATTGCAGACAAATATTGTAAACAAGGATTTATCAACCATATTGGGATGGTTTCGATCAAATACTGTAGTTGCTTTAATTTGACCCATCTTGACGTGTTTTGTAAGTAAGCCTATTGGAAACTGTGTAGTTCTGTGCTATAGAGTAAAAGGTGATTTTTACACAAACCGCAAATCTCGGGGGGGGGGGGGGGGGGCGGAAGTATGCAGAACTTAATTCAACCTTAAATATTTGGTAAAGATCATTAAAGTCAATTCCACGTGTATTAGCATCGGAGATGACTTTTTAATTATCAGTTTAGATCATTTTAGACCCCGCGCCGTACGGAGGAATTGGGGGGGGGGGGGAGTAAGCAAAACTTGATTATATTTTTAAAAAAATCTTAATTAAACCTAAAATCGGTTAAAAATTGTTTTGTGATTTTTAAAATAACATTTTACTCCGAATTTTGTTCCTACTAGCGAAAGTGAAACCCTCATATTTCAACCATTTCGATAAATATACACGTTAAACTTTTAATCGTTTAAAGCAACCATTTACGTCTATGGCACGTGTCCGAGAGTCTTAATGTCGCAGGGTCTTGCATTAAAAGACAGTGGGTTGGAGAAAATGAACTTTTATACAGAGCTCTATAGAGAAAACATTACATAATCGTCGATATATCGAAAAGAAAATCAATCATTAATTGCACAGGTTTTTTTCTTCAGAGATACTTTTTGGGTAGCCTATATAGGAATCTTTTCTTATAATTTTTTTTTTTTTTAAAAAGCGATTTTTTTTTTTTTTTTAAATATAATTATATAACAATTATAACTCCCCGCCCTTTCAGTAAAAACAAACAAACTACCTCGACATTCAATTCCACAAGAATTTCTTTCAATAGGATGACTGTTGTTCTGACAAGTATTTCTTTTAAAAAGGATGGTAGCTGTCCTCACAAAATGTAATATTGCTCTGTTAATTTTGCTATCTTCAGTAGATAGTATGATATCCATGCATGACAATTTCCACTCATAAATAATTATAATAACATGGAAATATCATTAAAATGGTCATAAAATGTTTAAAATGATTCAAGGTAACTATTCCAGTACATTCAGCACAATATCAATTTCCTTAAGGGTGCACTACACTAAATGGGGTATCCCATATACCCTAAGGACGGTGTTTAAAACTAGAATCGGAAAATATGCATCACAAAATCCTCAATTAAAAAGACTTGACAGTAATACCATTGCGTACACATGCCTATGATTTTTTTTTATTAATTATGATAAATGGGACATCACCTACATGTATGTACCCTGACTAGGTAAATTTTGAGAGATCTTTCAAATTTGTGCATTTTACTGGAAACATTGGCGATTACGGCGACATTTCCAAGCTCGTCAGAGAGGTAGTCAACTCCATGGGCATATTTTGAAAAATCGAGCAGGCTCACCTACCTATTTTTTTCACTTTCTGATGGGGAAATGTGATAATCTTTAAGAAAAAATCACTCTACGGGGTCCAACTTCGCAATTTAGTGGTCTAAAACAGAGTTTTATATCAGTGTTTTTGTACATATCCCTATGGAGCTCCATTAGTGGTGTGATCCCTTATAGGATTGAGTTGTCCAACTCAGTTCTTGATAGCAAACAGCAAATTATGAATAGGTGTGTTGTTGGTGTCCAAATTTGTTTTGTGTTTGCATTTGTTTGCATTAGGTCAACCTTTTGGCAACTTCAGGTATATTTGCTCGCATCCTATATTATCAACAACAACATCAAACATTCATACTTTACTGTACTTACTGTAATATATTGTAGTGTAAATCAATATCAATAAATAGGTCAAGCTTTGAAAGTTTTAAAATTCACAGCTCAAAGTCACGTTTTGAAGGGCACTATTCAATTGCTTTTCTTATTTAGTATCTTCATATACATAAGGGACTCACTTATTTGATGTGAAAGTTAAACATTTGGATATGTCAAATTTAGGTTTAGTTGTGTGACCAGACCAGTGATAGATCACTCTATGATTGAATTTGATTAGTTCAAAAACATATTTAGTGTATGATTAATTCAAAAACATTTTTAGTGTATTGTTGCAAGATTTGATTTTCAAATTAAGTAAAATATTGATTTAAGTTGAAAGCTCGAATCAGCACTGAATTGTTCCAATTAAGGTAATTGTGCTATATGGTGTCACACTTAGGCGCTGGGATGTTAGTGCGGATTTTACCTTCCAACTACTACAGTAACTGCTAGAAGTTGAGACCTGCAGGCGGTAGCCTCATTGTATCTGTGCCTGTAGGGGGGGCTGGGGTACCGCGCCATTTTGCAATATTTTGCGAAATCGATCGTGGTTATCACGTGATACGTATCGTGGAAAAATAATGTACACTGTTTTAACGAAATGCACTGTGGGATTGTGTTACCAGCCTAAAATTATAGAGGTCGCAAACTTGCTTATATTGAGCCTAGCTATAACAAGCTAAAAGTGACATCTCTAAATGTATTACCAAAGTGTGAAATTGTTGGACACACTGGTAAAATGGTTTTACAACAAGTTTTGCTATCATATTATCAAACTGAACTCAAGTTAAATCACTCTATATCGAGCAATAATATAATTGTTTACGCATTTTAATTGTTTAGACAAAGTTAAATAAATCAAGGATACATTTATGATAGATAAATAAATAAAAAGAAAACTATAAACGCATGGGCGGCATTTATAATTGATAAAAATTGACATAACAATGATGTTACATTAATATACCATCAAGTTTAAAAAATAGAAAAATAATGGGAAAATTCGAACCCGTGATTTCCGATTGCTACGACATGGCCAACCTACGCACGCCACAGAGATTTACGACTGTAATTGTGATAGTTTTATTATTTAACTATGTCCATTTATTTATAACGAACGGATTTTTATTGTGCCATTTTTGCCAAATGTGTGTGTTGCTCTCGCACAAAATGTGTTTGTAATTTGATTATAATTCTTATTTTTAAAAGAACGGTAATTTTTTTTGACATTTTCGAGAAAAAAATGGCGTAACCCTAATACGGTAAACGCCAGCAGTGTGGTGTCCGCGTGGGCAAGCATACAGATGATGCTAAGCAAATCCAGCATATAAAACAAAAAGTGCTCCTAATGGGACTCGAACCCACAACCTCTCGCTCCTCAAGCGACTATCTTTCCACTAGACTAACCGTGCTAATTGAAAGAAATTAACGCAAATGATTTATTTATATCATGGGTCATGGGTTAATGCACTGTGTTAAATTCTACAATCCCGGCCGCCACTCTGTTCAAAGGCACAAAAAAGTTGACTTGTTTTATGCTTTTTTTGCAATCCTGAGGTGTGCAGTTCGATTTTCTTTCTCGAATTGTTTAGAAAACCATCCATTTTAGAACATCTGAAATTTAAAATGAACTGCACACCCGGGAAAGTATGATGCCAAGGGCATATTTTTTGCACGTAAATCCAATACAAGAGTTCTGAAAATCGACAAAAATATGACGTCATAACCATTGCTTCGGGACAAAATGGCGCGGTACCCCACCCCCCCTACTGTGCCTGTAATCAAATCGGTTCATGTACACAGCGCCCTCTTTAACAGTTGCGACATGCCGCATAAAGCAAGCAGTGAAGCGAGAACTGTCAATCATCAGTTAGAAATGAATATTTAGTGAATATTACTATTCATTAGTATAGTCATAACAAGTAATGTAGACGTGTTCCAGTCCATCGTAAAGAAACCCATTGATTAAAACTTCTTATTTGAAAAAATAATAAAGTATAATGTACTAAAACGCACTAATATTTGACAATATGACTTGATTGTAGTGGTCATAAGTGTGAAAACATTGTACTTGTACGAGCATTTGCACTGCCAATGCTTTTAAAACCGTGATTTTTTACACCATTCCACTCCTCTCTGGATAAGTCTATAACCGGGTTCAGTGTATTCATGCGCAACGGACGTACAAAGGGGAATCGCACCCGACCTATTCTATGTTCAATTGAATTGGTGCATGACGTTCAATTCATGGCATAAACCGTGTAACCAAATTGGCTTACGATTATCATGACATAGATCATGACAGATGTGTGTTTTCTTTCTGAAAATCTTAAACACAGTTTTAATTATTCCTGACTAGACGGCAGCTGATGGATAACCTCTATCGGTATTGCCAATACTGTTCGCCTGATTCGGAGGAATTTGAGGGATCGTCCAATTTTTAAAGGCTTTATGTGACCGTCCACAACGAATCCAATGTAAAGTCACCATTTTTGCAAAATGGAAATTCTGCTTGTAGTTATTATTTTGTATAGTTATTTTATATAGTTTGTAGAGTATCTAGGGACTCTACACTGGGTAGGTGGGTGGTCACATTATTAACAAATCGTCTTCAGGAAAATATCCAAATCATGAACAAACAGAGTCGAAAGTCCGGGGACTCCCCTTTTCACTTGAGCTCTGCTCACTCCACACCTAAAAGAGTGATGTGAAAACACGATGATCGAGTAAATAAAAATTCCATTGAAATGGAATGGGGGCGATCCAAGAAAAGAAAAAAATGTTTTTTAACCAAACATCTGTTTCATACCAAAATAATAGGGAAATGTCCGTATGTATTTTCCATAATTCAAACCAAAAACAAATAAAAATACCGCAGTCTAAAAATAGTAGGCCCTACAGGAAACCAAAAAAGTTGATTTGTGTGCTTGGAAGGGGGCGGTAGGGGGGTAGCGTCTGAAGAACAATATGACACATCCACAACTCACCACTTATTAGACAACAAGTGGAGATTTCTCCTAATAGTCAAACAATATAAGCTAGTCAAACATTAAGCTATGTCTCTCTATTGGGATATAATAACATCTCTCTCATTGAATCATCAACTATAAACAAATATAGTTTTGACTAATTTACAAAGACTACAAAAATATGGCAGCCTCCACTTAGGTCTAGAAAGACCTAAATGTGTAAATGTTTGCAATCACATGCTAATACTAAATAGGGTGGCTTCCCCCCCCCCCCCCCCCCCCCCCCCCAACAAACGAATTACACATCACATATCCACCAAGACATCTCCAACGAACGACAAAACCCATGTATCCGAGTTGCAGGAACCATTGGTTTATTTTATCTCAGAAGCAAAAAGATGATTTGGGACGATCCCTAAACCAATGATTTGATTCAGAAATATAAAAAAAACATCAAATGAGCCCAATTGGGCTGCTCTAGAAAAGCATTACCGACACCAATTTCACCACGTGTTGAGTTTCTGAGCAGCAGATGACAAGCTAAAACCCCAAGAAAATCCAGCCGAGAACAACCAAAAACGTTAATATGGTTGACAAATGTCGTGTGAGATGAGAGGTTGTGACAACGATAAGGCCTTATATCCTGACCTGATATTTTTCTCAATTTCACTTTTAAGTAACTTTAAAAAGGGGCGTGTTCCTCTCAAGTGTTTGTCCTGGACAAAAGTCTCCGTGTTACCATGGTTACCATGTATAATAATACCCACGGTGCAATAGATTTTCCGCGACTTTTAATCGACAAAACGTAATGGCGAAATGTATGTACGAACAAATAGGTGTCTAGAATCGTTTCAAAAAGTATGCAATGCATTATAATGAAATCAGAATTACAATCTCCTTCAGCATAAAATCAATTTTTGGGCGATAACCCTATGTTAAAAACCGCACAACAATCGAAATAATTTATAAAGCATTTTAGCCTCCGATTTAAGTGATATTTGTATTTTGAACTGTAATTTTATTTTCAAATTGTTTCATGCACATTCTCCATTAGCTAGTTGTTCGAATCCTGTAAATGTTATATGTTTTTCTGTTTGTTATTACACTTTATTTTTAGAAATTGACAGGATTGCTTATCGTTCGCTATATTTATTGAATTTTGAATGATACTTTTTTTCTTTTGCAATTTCACTGCGATAAAGAACGTCCTGTAAATAATTGTGTTGACTATTTCATTGAACTATGGAGTCCCTAGCTAGTCTATTCATGAACATGGTCTGCAAAGAACAATTGTTATGTAAACAAGAAGCCAGTCGGCTTGTCCTTGAATCGATTTTCTTATTTCCTACACACCATCGCGATAGAAATGTAAAAGCAAAATGTGTATGCACAACTTTCGAATTGGCTATGATAGTCGGCAATATGATTCAACACATAGGGTACGTAGCAATGTTCAATCCTTTGTAAAGTTGAATAGATAATCGGATTAGGTTATCTCGTTGTTATTCCTTCTCCCTCTACTAATTCCATGATCTCATCAACTCGCGTCCTTACCAACTATCTACATTTAAATATTCATGAAATGCAAATATTGCAACGCCCATCGTACGTCGCTGCCAGACGAAGCCATCCATGATTTGATATTCCGATCTTGTTCTACATTAAAATTAATTTCAAATAAAGAATTATTGATATTTCATGCCATATAATAGGTGATTCTGCCTGTCTTAAACCAAATCCGCGCCAGTGTATTAGAAATTAGCTTTTTACAACCATTAATGTGAATAATTTCTGTGCTATAAACTGTGTTTCAAAGAGATTGGGATCATCATGTCTAATATCCCCTGGTTGGCTTCGATCATGTTATAGCGCCATCTAGACCAGTTGCGACAAACTATTAAGGTCAAGAGAATCGGGGTTTTGTCTCTGGAGTTTCTTATCCCATAATTATTAATATCCCTGCCTGCTCCTCCTTTTGCATCCATCATTGATGTCTAGCGCCCCCATTGTGTGTTTTGATATGGGCAGAAAATCTAGTTTATGATCGTATGTTGCAGAGTATCCTCGGAATCGCTACAGTTTTTGTACCTTCTTTCAATACTTAAGATTACTTTCAATTACTATATAAAGACGTTCGTATGACAAGACTCTTCCTGAGCAAAAAGCAATAAATTCAAAAGGAGGTTTCAAGTGTGTTTTGGTGAGTTCTTCGTCGTCTCAAGGACTTGAAGTAAAATCATAGCAAGGAGAAGCGTTACCAATATCGTAGTGTAAATAAAGCACTAGTATTCTGCAACAAGAAGGGTTCGAAACCAAGTTTGGACCCTATAGTTATGTGTTAACCTGTGTGGGTGAAATTGTGAACAAATGAAACCAAGGGTACTTGACGGTTTGGGTGGCCTTATTTAACATTATACCGTAGAGAACCAAATGCAATATATCCATATGATGTGTACTTGCTAGAAAATAAGTTGATCTCTGCAACGAGAGTGCTGAACTTGTACCAGTACAGGTTTGTTTCATTATCTAAAGTAGTAACAAACTCATTTCGCGAGGAAAAAGTATATATCTCACAATTATTCTAGTTTTACTCAATTGAGCTTTACTCGAAGACTATCCAAATTAAATTTCACCTTAGCACGACATTATGCACTACTAGTACTACGTCTATACAGGATATTCAGCTGTGGTCTTTAGAAATGAATGGTGGTTGACCTCCTACAACAGCACTTAATCATAGACTGTTATATATACGGTGTACCATAAGTGATTACCCTCCTGGCACTGCCGACTATCATCATTTCTGGAGAGAAGATGTTGTGCACAGCCCTACCACACATCTAATATGGTAGCCCACATGTATTAGATGTATCTCAGCGTTTAGACCATCAAAATTGATCGGGTTTTCAGAATTTTATAGCTGTTTTACTGAAGAGGTGAAATTTAAAGGTACCTGTACCTCACTGCGAATACGGGGGGATTTTGAGGTCGGCCATGTTTAGTGACGTCATTGTGACGTCATGCGGGTGATGTTTGTACTTGTTTTGGTATGTATGGAAAGCGGGGACCTGTAGCTATACTATGGTACCCAAATAAGCATACTCTGCATTTGCAAACACTTTACGAGCCTCCCTACTGTACGACATGTGACCAACTTCAAAACCATGTTCTTCGATAATGGAAAATATTCCATAATCGACGTTGAGGGCGCTTGTCGACATACACTGGGTACAAAGAGTGCAAGAAGTGTTTGATCATGATGGTGCCAACAACTTAGGGTCATACTCATCACAAAACTAAAGTATTGGTATGTTTATACATTTCTAAATAATCATTTACACTTGTAATTTATAGGGGGGGGTAATTACTTATGGTACACGGTATATAATGTATATTATATAGTATATGCTTTCTTGAATCATGCTTGAATATACCCGTCTCGGCCCCTAAGTATATCGCGGTTTAATGAATATACACTCATTTAGAAATGAAAATAGGTCGTTGACGCTCCTACAGCGCTTAAATCATAGACTGTTACTGCTGTTATATTTACAGGGATTACAGTCTATGCTTCATACTACATGTAGTTGATCGCGGTAAAGTACATCGCGGTTTTAATAATCATGATAATGAACGTGATTCATTAAATAACGTACAATTACTCCATATTTATATTAATCAGGTCAGTGCTCGGTCAGTGTCAGTAAATAGCATGTAATGATTTCTGTGTATTTTGGCACGTGAAGAATAACGGCTTTATACAAGACGAACGTAAGTTTTTGTTTTCTGCGGGGTTTTCTGTGATAAGTATTGAGTATAGTCACCGGGGGAGGCGATACGGTAAATAATATCTCCACCGTATCACATCAGTACTGAGTGATGGTGATACTGATGATGTATAAACCATAGACTTTCACATCACTGCTTTCACTATAGTGTTCAGATGCGATGCTGTACCTAGTGTAGACCAGGACTCAATAAACACATCCGTATTTAGTTCGCTTACACATTGGTGTCTAGTAATAGTGGCGCGTTAATCTCTACTGTAACATATCTAACTGCTCGAGTGACAGAGGGGACGACGTCGAAGCAGGCGAGTCAACATGGATGTGATCGGTAATATTATGACGGTTATGGACGTCGTTAACTTGATCAAAGATCGTGTGGATGAAGTGAAAGGTTTCGAATCGCGGGCCAAAACATTTGCTGATCGAATAGGGACGGTCACGAACGTTATGTATATGTTGAAAAACATCTTAGTTTCGTACAGGAAAGAGCACACCATTGTGACGTTGATCTTAGAGATAGTCGACCGCCTGAGACAGTGTCTTGAAAGCGCCAACATTTTTATAGATAAACTGATCCGTAAATCACTGATACAAAAATTCATCAAAGCACCGAAGTATGGAGACCAGTTTAACGAATTTACCGAGGAAGTGGACCGTATACGGCAAAATCTACAGCTTGCGGTACAGACCAAAATGCTTGATGTCGTAACCAAAGATCAGAGAGATCAACTGGCCAAACCATTACAGAAGAGTGCTCAATGCTTCGACCAAGCCACACGCATAGAACAAGATGAGATTGACAAGAATAAAGATATAGCCAATATAATGACGTTATTGGAGGAGATGGAAACAGGTAATTATAGTGGCATTTTTCCATAAAATCACTAGCGGGAAAAACCCGTTCTTCGAACGAACTCCCGCTAGTAAGCAACGCCTTTATTTCCCGTCATTACCCCGCTCGGCGCACAAAGTATCTCTGTACTAGGAATTCAGTGTATTGATCTAGGTTTTTCGGTACGTGAGTAAATATAATATATATATTTGACCCGAAATTTAACACTTCCTGTCATTACCCCAAACTATATCCCATGGTTTAGTTACGCAATTGAGAATAATTTAAATCTCGTAAATCAGGACTATCTCAGTGTCAAATCCCACATCTGACACTGTTACGTGATTTCGATTCACCATACCATGCTTTTATTATAATTTTATATCAGAAACCACATTATTTCATTACCTCGTAGCCCTCGGTCATTTCACATTTACCCCCCTAACCTCCCAAATACTTCATATATAGGCCTACACCCAGCGGCTTATATCAACCCCTAAAGGCCTAGCCTTAACCATAACACAGTGTATTCTTTGCCCGTTTGCCCACCCACCCACCCGCCCGCGTGTACCCGCATCTATTTTCACAACAAAACTCGATGAGTGCATCGGTAAAACATTGTTTTCTACTATATTCTTCATGAAAACTATAGCCTATTCAAAATGGAATGCTGTTTTTTTAAATTTCAGATCAGCAAGAACGTTTCAAAGGCGTCCAAGATTGCCAGAATCTTACACTAAAAGGTAAGTTTGAACAAATGTATGCACTAAACTTGTTGTCGTCTTCAAAATGACGCGATTACAATACCAATGAATAGGCCTATATAATTGTCTATAGATGAAATTAAATAACTGCTTTGCTGTCGTATTTGTTCAGTTCATCTTATATATAAGTTCTCCCCTAAAACGTTTCTAAATGAGTACAGTATACTCGAGTCGAAGTATGAGGCCACACAAAGACAATTTAGTGAGGCATGCATGCCAACTCTTTATAGGTTTATTCACAAGTATACTCAAATATAACCAGAGGAGGTCTTCTCTGATGGTTAAACGCATCATTTGAGCCGGGCATTTGGGGGCATTAGTGTTGGTGAAACTAAAATAACCTTTCTGGTATAAATTTGTATCGTATAGTAACTCTTATAAAACGTTGCCGATGGCGATGGAACATGCTTTTTCGTAACGTATTGCAGGATGCGCACGACTGCTTAGAGAATAATGACTGCGTTAACAAGGGGTTAACAACTGTTTTTTGTGAATTTGTGTTGAAATCAGAACAACCGAGGATTTCAAAACAAATTCACGAAAACAGTTGTTAAGAGTGAATTTTTTCTAAGTTGACAAACTTTTGGACACACATTTTTTAGATATTGCCTAAAGTTTGGGAGGTGAAAGACATTTAGTAGTTATGTAAAGATATGGTATTAAAAAATTCAGCAACCCTCTGTTGCCATGGTAACGAGCCTATCTTGTTTAAGGTCATTTTAGGGGAAAATTCTCCTAATTCATGTAATTATACTGATTTCAGCAACAAAAAAAGTCAAAGTTTGGCAGAACCCTACACCAATGTGGTACATTTTTTGCCCAAACTGACTTCATGAATGAGTTGCCCTATCTCTGGTCTAACAAACCAACTGATTTAAATACGCCAGTGTTGCCATATTGATACCCTGTTGCCATGTTCAAATATCACATTTTGAGGAAGTTGAAAAAGTCAGATATTACTAACCGACTTCGGGTTGCTACAGTTCCCCTCGAGGTGATTTTTTTCTTCTTTGTACTTTGTTTTTATAACAAAGACATAATACCCTTTGATTTAATTCAAGAAGAAAAAATGGGGAAACCCGGCACTTGCGTATCACGTGACCTGAAGTCACATGATCCAATTTACGAAAAATTGCATAGCCGAGTATGGGGGGTTACCGTGCACCCACAGGACTCCCGACAAAATACCTCGAGGGGAACTGTAGCAACCCGAAGTCGGTTAGTAATATCTGACTTTTTCAACTTCCTCAAAATGTGATATTTGAACATGGCAACAGGGTATCAATATGGCAACACTGACTTATTTAAATCGGTTGGTTTGTTAGACCAGAGATAGGGCAACTCATTCATGAAGTCAATTTGGGCAAAAAATGTACCACCTTGGTGTAGGGTTCTGCCAAACTTTGACTTTTGTTGTTGCTAAAAACAGTATAATTAGAAGAATTTTCCCCTAAAATGACCTAAAACAAGATAGGCTCGTTACTATGGCAACAGAGGGTTGCTGAATTTTTTAATACCATATCTTTACATAACTACTAAATGTCTTTCACCTCCCAAACTTTAGGCAAAATCTAAAAAATGTGTGTCCAAAAGTTTGTCAACTTAGAAAAAATTCACTCTTAAGCAGTCATTATTCTCATTCATTACTGAAACAAATGCATAATAACTGTATAATGCAAATAACAAATCGTTGATTTGTACCGATATTATCGCGCTAATAATTAATTAGTTTTCTGTTTATTTTGTCCAGTCCAAGTCGGGTCATCCCATCAGTAACATTTTTAACATTCAAACAATCAGGTTATCGTGTTTCCTCATAACTCATTGAATATTCAGTTTAGGGACGCAAGGCTTTAAATTGATTGGTCGGTCAATGAGCAAAACAATCGAACACTTTGGCGCAGTACTTTCGGGCAATTATTAGTAACCCGCGCTCGGCGTGCGCGTTCTAATCTAACGATTCGTTGTATTGGAACGCACTTGGTACGCATTATTCATGAAGTAATGAGTAATAGATAATGAAAATGTTAGTGAATAAATTAGGCCACATCCTATCGGGGGTGGGGTGTCATGCTATAAACATGCGTGACCTAATATTTCTAGACAACCTTAAACGCATATTTTCGTAGAAAGCAAAACTCACCACGAAATAAGGATTACGCGTATTTTTCTCTCCAATTGACCCATAACAACAAAAAAACGCGTTGAAGATATCGACATTCTTATATAGTGGGTGTGGTTTGAGATGTCAGCAGGCAATTTGATTGGTTTTTGGCTGATTTTCAGCCGACACGCCCATGCATTATGAGACAATGGTGCACGGTTTGGGGCGGGGTTTAATTCATTCGAAAAATAATACCTTCAGCGCGTATGATCAACGCGTCATCGCGTTAGCGTGCCCTACACAAAGTCGCCGCCGTGTGCGTTGTGGGTATAACGCAGCGATGACAGGTGCGCGTGTGCTAAAGAACGCGATTAATTTGAAGCAGGATGTTGGAAAACAGCTGGCTGGATTCGCCGATTTTATAAAGGGGGAAATTTGTTGTTGTTTGTTTAAAATAAATCTAACAAACTGCGTTTTTTTATGATAAAAGTTCAAAATAACCAATAAACTAAATAAGAATGAGAATAAAACATAGTTCTTAGCTGTTTTGCTATAGACGATGGTCTTATAATGTATAGGCTGTACCATATTTGTGTCGTCGTGTATGGCCGCCTGCGGCGACCATACACGACTCCAAATATGGTACAGCCTATACATTATAAGACCATCGTCTATAGCAAAACAGCTAAGAACTATGTTTTATTCTCTAAATATTTTGCAAAAAGTACCCTTTTTTCTTGATATAAATCATGTAAATAGTCGATTTTAGATTACTCGGGTAACGCATCGATCGATATGGAGGTCGGACTATCGTGGGTCCAGGGGACTATGGCTCCTTTCCTGTGGAAATAGATTATGGGATTAACAAGAAGTTCGAAAATATAAATTTCGAATGGTTCAATATTTGGAAAATACTCGGTCATGATGTCAAAGAACCACGACTTGAAATATTGAACTGGAAAATGATTAGCAACATTTATCAAACAAAAGTATTTCTCAAGAAAATAACAAGGAGGATAATAACAAAAAGACTTTCCCCGACCGTGCTATTCGAACCAATGGTCCAATCCTCTGGAATTCACTTCCCGAAAACATGAAACAATCCAAATCGTTAAAGCATTTCCGAACCCAGTTAAAGCAAAACCTTATCCAAAATTACGAGTAATCTCTTGTATTTGAGCCCGTCCTTGTTCTGTCTTGTATAATGGTGTTGTGGGTTTCTTATTGTTTATTGTAGTATAAAATGTGTGTTTATGTACTGCTTGTTTTAAGGGGTAGACCATAAACGGGCCTCATTGGCTTTCCAGTCTACTCCTCCATATTGTGTTTTTTATATATGTGATTGTGATTTGATGTATTATTTTTTTATATGGAAATAAAGATTGATTGATTGATTGATAATATTTGTGAAACTTGTAACGAAATTGATAACATCGAACATTTCTTTTAGTTGTAAGAAAATCAAAAACAATATGGAAAGAGATTGAAAAAGTACTTTTGTAATAGTATAATCTAGACGTAAGATATTGTAAAAAGATGTATTGTTTGGCTATATGATAATAGTAATAATGTTCAAATCATTAATACGTGTATAATAAATTATAACAAATACCAATATGGGAAACATCACAATGTACAAGTGTCTTATATTTAGAACTTAAAATGAGAAAACTTCTGTAAGGTTTGATTAAGGAAAGTGAAATATGTTATATGTCATTATTGATTAGTTATGTTAGGATGTGATGTGATAATTAATGCAATAAAACAAAGATTAAAAAACAAGGGTTACATTCCTTTTTTTTCATCAACCCATTTTATTCATCAACCTCATTTAAATACATTAAATATAAAGACAAAACGTATCCAGTATTAAAGCAATGATACGTGGTACATGCAATGTTACAGACCGTATTCAGCATTGTTAATGACTTTTAGTGTGCATAAATTGCCAATGATTATTATTTTATTTTATTTCATTATTTCTTTTATTAATAAATTCCAGAGCAAAAGGAAGGATTCAACAAAGCCATTGAGAAACAACGGCAAATTGGAAAAGGTTTGTGCATGGTCTTTGGTTTGTGTAACATGTAGCCACACTACAACCAAGTGTTCTGCACTTGAACACCTATAATTGTAACCTTTATTGAACATGTAACCATGCGGAACATACTTTGAACACCAATTGAACGCCCGGTTGAACGCAATTGACGTTTAAAACCTCTGTTCATGTTCAAATTACTAATACTATTAACGTTAATATATTGAACACTGAACAGCAGGTGTTCAAAATGATGTTCAGAACACATGTGTTCAAAACATTTTCTTGAGCACTTTTTGTAACAATTTTTGAACACTTGAATACTTATTTGAACGAGTTCAGGTGTTCAAAGTAAAAATGCTGACATTTTTGTTCGAATTTAAAAAGCGTTAAAGCCATCATCTTTGTTTTAACAAAGTGACGTACACACTATAATACGGCACTATGTAATTGCTACCGTCGAATTGATGATTGCCTGGGCCTGGGACGCACTTTATCCAAACATTAAAAAAGTACTATGATTAGAGACTTCCGTTCATATCAGAAAATGTCATTCTTGATAAAGCCCTGTATGTTAGTCACCTTTCGCACGAAGAAGCTACAAGAGTTCGAAGCTTTAAAAAAGGTTTTGGGGTGCTGGTCATAAACTCTGTTTCAATTTTTGGCCAATAGCCTAAGTAGAGTTCAAAAACAAAAACAAAACAAAAACGTTTAGTAATTTAATGTCGTTGTGGACAAATCCAGTAGTGAGCATGGTGAATGATTTTAGTCATATTTTTAGTTACGTGTTCACTACTGTCCGACGAATAAGCTGCTATTAGCGGTAAAACGGCAATCCAGATGAACATATTAAAAGAGGGGGAAACTCATCATGCCTCATGCGATTTCGCCCAAAATTGGTTTGCAACGCATATACGAGGGGCATTCAATATAGATACCTATTACCTGCAACCATTGAAAATCTCTGAACTGTGACACGTGTCAGTAAAATAAACTTATGATACTTAATCTGTAAGTCTTACTCTTTTCTCACAGAAAATTCCGAACACGTAAGTCATGTTTATCATTACATTTCAGCACTGTGAATACCGTGATCTCAGGGCACTGGTTAGGGAATTAAATACTACAATGGCGGGAAATTTGAAAGACAAATTTATGGCATGCATTAAGATACATGCGTTAACAGTGTTAATATTGGACGCTTGATTTATAATGCAGATTCTTGTCAATTTTCAGTGCCCAGAGACCATGATGTTTATAGTACTGAAACTACATGATAAAAATGACCCACATGTTTGAAATTTTCCGTGAGAAAGGGGTAAGACTTACAGTTTAAGTATCATAAGTTTATTTTATTGACACATGTCACGGTTCAGAGATTTTCAATGGTTGCAGGTATTTATTGAATGCCCCTCCAACTTATTGCAAGCTCTGTATTATTGATTCATAGATCAAGAAGATGGATTTATACAGATTGAAGATGGTAGGAATGCTATAGACAATGGTGAGTTTACCGTCAGATTGTGTGTGTATATGGCATGCAATAACCAAATTTTAGTAAGTACATGTACAACCAACAAATCGGTAAAGAATTGTTATTATTTTAAAATTCATTTGCACGTGAAATCTTTTTCACCACTTTCTAAAATAAATGGTTCTGGCGGGCCCGTAGAACCTGACACCGGTATTATAAACTTAAGCTTATTTTGCCTATTTTACTTGATATATACAGAACAACATAGAAGTGTGCAAGAAGTGAATCAGAAGAATGACACTATACTTCAAGGTATGTATGTTTGTAAAACCTGATCGGGTATTGTATTTGATATGCTACACCGTATTACTTCCAGGAGAATATTTAATGAAGGTAGTTTAAATGGGCACGTTTGCCATCGCTTTAATCATGGTAATGTAATGTGTAACGGATATGTTAGCGCGCGTGAATCATATTATAAGTAATTTAGTATAATTAGGACCTGGGCAGTTTGAGCGAACAAGTCGTCATGTGAGCATGGAGACTGCAAAAAAGTCTCATGAAATTATTTTAGGACACTTATATTTATAAAAGATATACGGCATTAAATAACAGACGATAGGTTTCAATTAATAACAGAATATATCATGCTGAATTAGTCTTAATATAAGTATAGGTATAACATGTACTTCGGTGTGTGTGTTGGGTGGATTATGGATAGGTATACAGGGTGTCTCAATTTCTTTTGCAACGCTCCATAAGGTGATCGTAACTTCCCAAATAAAAGTTAGAATAGAAAATTGAAACGACAAAATAAAGAAAAATCTGATGAAAACCGCGTTTGATTCGGGTCAGTAATTACGAAGAAATTACGTAAAAGTAGTCGAAGAACCCTTCCATCCATATCCAAGCTAGCTCATATTGAGTGATTCAGACAGCACAGACAAAAAATTAATCAATACTTCTCTCTCAAAGATAACATTCATTACATTCGTTTTTGTTCTCTCTTTCTTTGATAATGTAAAAACTGAATGCAGACTGCTTATCCACATAAATAACCTGTGTAAGTAAATGTAATAAATATATGACTAAGAGGACCTGACGTTTCGATTCTAACAGAATCTTTATCGAAGGTTAAAAAAGAAAGTTTTCTTTTATTCTAAATAATAATATACCAGTTGTTAACATAACATTGCTCACATTGCTCATTAAAAAACCATCATGATTTGACTTAAGTAGCCTGAACTCCAATTCAACCATCTTATTCACTTTCTCAAGAGACTAGAGAGATGCAGTCTCCAATTCGGCCTGCGTATAAACCCAGCCAAGACTCATCTCATGATACTAGGTAACATGCAGCCTATATTCCTAGACGGAGATGAAGTTTAGCAGGTGGATCGGTTCAAATACCTTGGCTCAATGGGATGGATGGATGGAGACTCCGCACCAGAAATACGAGTCAGACTGACAGTTGCCAGAGGCATCACTAGCCAACTGGATGGAATATGGAAGGCTAAGCAAATAAGCTTGAAACTCAAGAAGCAGCTGGTCCGGTCATTTGTGTGGATCGAGTACAGCGCTCTATGGCTCTGAAAGTTGGACCCTCAAAGAAAGAGACACGAGTTGTATCACGGCATTTGAAATGTGGGTATGGCGCCGAGTGCTACACATCAGCTGGACTGATAAGAAGTCAAACTCATGGGTGCGCAAGCAAATAGGGGTGAAAGAAGAAGAGGGACTGCTAGCCCAACTAAGGAAGAGGAAGCTTGCAAAGTATGGTCACTGGAAGCGACGTGCGGATAGCATAGTAATAACTACTATTGAAGGAGAGGAAGAAGTAAGGGAAGGCTCTGCCAGGACAAAACTGATTGGACAGATAACATTAGAGAGTGGACAGACGGCGAACTGGTAGCAGCAAGAGCGAAAGCACGCAAAAGAATGCCGACGGTTCTCTGAAGGAATATGGCCGGCTAAACAGTAGCAGCAGCAAGAGACTTTATAGTTCTCTTAAGATTAAAAGAGTCAATCGTAATCTCTCTCCCCACAAATGCGTTGTATTGTTTTGTTTTTGACTAGTGGTTGTAACGAATGTCACGATTGATTATTACTCGGTACTCTAATCATGCTAATATCATGAATAAACGTATTCATCAGTGCTGGCTAATTGAAAAGAGAATGAGTAAGTGAACACCCGCTGCACAAAGGAAAATATGTATACTTCACGAGTTTACAAACTTGGATGGAAGTGTTCTTCGACTACTTTTACGTAATCGCTCGTTTCTTCGTAATTACTGAATCGAATCAAACGCGGTTTTCTTCAAATTATGGCCAACTAATTTGCCATCATGTCGTTTCAATTGTTCTATTCCAAGTTTTATTTAGGAAGTAATGATCACCTAATGGAGCGTTGCAATACGATTTTGAGACACCCTGTAAGTAACGCAAAGCATTAACACTTTATACACTAAGAAATATGATGATTCTCATTAAACATGTGGTGTGATGAAAAATTGTGACCAGCGAGCGCAAGAAGGTTTTTACTGAAACATGCTGAAAATTGTGTCGAATGACAAAAGTGGGAGTAACCTTAGCACTAGTGGCTGTAATACCAATGTCTCTGCCCCAATCAACGGCTCTATAATTATAAAGAATATAGACATAGAGCTAACTTGGAAAATATAAGACATGAATAATGATTATATTACTGATATATATTTTCCAGATACGAAAGACGGGTTTGAAAGCTTGAGGGACAATCTGAAAGAGATAAGAACAGGTATGACTCAAATTATTATATTCATGTGAGTAAAACTAAATGGATCCCATTTCTATCAATTTATTCTGGAGGTCGCGTGCTTTCAACGTATTTGATGACATGAAACAACATTGATGTAAAGAAGGTACATCATGTATTTGTGCGAAGACCAGCCCCCTCTGCACTGCGGTAATTATATACTGCACTGCCCTCTACGTCGTCAATCACGCGACCTCTTATTCACGCCGATTAATATCGGTGGAGCCTGAGACGATTGTTATAATCGTCTCAGTTTGGAACAAATATGAATAGGCCTAGGTCAAACCATTCATTTTTGGCATCCCAAGAACACACTGAAAAACAAATCCGAGTCAACTGACTCATCCAACTGAGTCTGGCGACATTGACTAACTCAAATCATCACCTGGACTCATCAAAATGAGATTAGCAACAATGACGACCAGATGTCACTCATCTATATTAGTCAATATGTATCACATGACTTATCTTGGTTAGTCAAAGGGATATTGACTAGATTAAGTGAATCAAAGTGTGTCACATGGACTCATCAATATGAGTCAAGCAACAATGACAACCACATGTGACTCATCTAGATTAGTAAATCTGTATCAAATGACTCATTCAGCATAGTCAATGTGATATTAATTAAATAGAGTAAGTGAGTGACATGGACTCATCAAAATGAGTACAGAAACAATGATAAGCAGATGTGACTCATCTAGATTAGTCAATCTGTATCAAATGACTCGTTCAGCATAGTAAATGGAATATCGACTAGACTAAGTGAGTCACATGGAGTACATAAAAATGAGTACATAACGAATGAAAACCAAATCCGAGTCAACTGACTCATTCAACCGGGTCTGGTGACATTGACTAACTCAAATGGGTCACCTGGACTCATGAGTCCATCAACAATGACAACCAGATGTGACTCATCTAGAGTAGTCAATCTGTATCACATGACTCATCTTGGTTAGTCAAAGGGATATTTACTAGACTAAGGGAATCAAAGTGAGTCAGTTAAGTGAGTCAGTAAAATGTTATATTGACTCACGTATAACTCGTTAACCAAACATCAGAAGTGGGGCAAACTATACATTTTCGGAATCCTCATGGCTAGACGAGTAATAATATGCATATCGACACGTTTGGAATATATTTGAATTTTTACCCCTGTATGACCTTTGTTGACCCCTACCGAAAATGCCTGACATTTACAAGGGGGAAGCCCAAGTCAGAATAGTTCGGTATTCATCAGAGAACACAAAAACACTTTCAAACCTTTGTTCCCAGTATTTGGTCACGGGACCTACAGGTTGGTCTCTTACAATGCATGCCTCTTGGGCTTCCCCCTTGTAAATGTCGTGTTCAAAAAACCAAATAATAACAAAAACGTTTAGTGATTTGATTCCTTTGCGGACAAATTCAATAGGTAGTGAGCATGGTGATAATTTTAGTCATATTCTTAGTTACGTTTCACTACTGTCCGAGAAGCTGCTAGCTTAGCGGTGAAAACAGCAATCCAAATAAACATATTCAAAGAGGGGAAACTCATCGTGCCATGAGCGATTTCGCCCAAAATTGGTTTGCAACGCATATAAGTCCAACTTATTACTAGCTCTGTATTATTGATTCATAGATCAAGAACATGGATTCCTGAAGATTGACGATGGTAGAAATGCTATAGACAATGGTGAGTTTATCGTGAGATTGTGTGTGTATATATGGCTTGGAATAACTACATTTAAGTAAGTGCAACCAACAAATCGGTAAAGAATTGTTATTTTTTTAAATCATTTGTACGCGAGATATTATTATGACCACTTTCTAAAATAAATGGTTCGGGTGGCCGTAGGCCGGCCCGTAGAACCTGAGACCGGTGTTATATACTTTAGCTAATTTTCCCTATTTTACTTGATATATACAGAACAACAAAGAAGTGTGCAAAAAGTGAATCAGAAGAATGACACTATACTTCAAGGTATGTATGTTTGTAAAACCTGAACGGGCATTGTATTTGATATGCTACACCGTATTACTTCCAGGAGAATATTTAATTCAGGTAGTTTAATAATGGCCACGTTTGCCATCGCTTTAATCATGCTAATGTATGTAACGGACTCGGAACTGGGCAGTTTGAGCGGAACAAGTCGTCATGGTAAGTGCAAGTATAGTATCTGTCATGAAATTATTTTAGTACACTTATATAAAAGATGTACGGTATTACATTATAACAGACGATAGGTCTCAATTGATAACAGAGTAAATCATTAGTCTTAATATAAGTATAGGTGTATGTACTACGGTGTGTGGGTTATTAAAGTGGATATGGATAGGTATAGGTAACACAATGCATTAACATTTTATACACTAAGAAATATGTTGATTCTCATTAAACATGTGGTGTGATGAAAATTGTGATGAGCGCAAGTAGGTTTTTACTGAACATGCTGAAAGCGCATCGAATGTCAAAAGTGGGAGAAACCCGTTAGAGTGGCTGTGATACCTATAATTTATAAAGAATATAGCCATAGACAATGATAGAGCTAACTTGGAAAATATAAGACTAAATAATGATTATATTACTGATATATATTTTCCAGATACGAAAGACGGGTTTGAAAGCTTGAGGGACAATTTGAACGAGATAAGAACAGGTATGATTCAAATTACTATATTCATGTGAGTAAAACTAAATGGATCCCATTTCTATCAATTTATTCTGGAGGTCGCGTGCTTTCAACGTATTTGATAACATGAATAGGTCAAATCATTCATATTTGGCATCCCTGCCAAGAACAGAAGCATAATCTGCCCCAGTGACCTCTTCAGATCAATTTAATTTTCTAAATATTGATAAATGTATATAATTAAATAATTTGATGATTTGATTATTATTTAGGATTTTTTTCTATAAAACGAGTTTTAATAACTTTAATTTGCTACTTTCTGATTTTGTACAATGAAATCAATCATAGTTGTCAAAATGATTAAATGCAGAGTCCACACATAATGAGTTGATATTGAAATACTAAAGTATTGACAGAAACTCACTCCCCATAACACTCTACTTTTAGATATTGGCGAATCTTACCCCATGAAAATATTGTAGCGGCGAACTTTACCATGTTTACCCCCAACCAATTTCCCCCTATCCCATTGTGATAACTAGTGACTGACTAGTAATTATCTGACAGGCTCAAAATTCATCATTTTTCTTTGAAACGAAAGCCAATGATCGGCTACTATACCGAGATCTGGTTAACATTGTTAGGAAAAATGAGTTTGACAAACTAATTTGTTTCTATTAACACGCAGGAATGATGTGTTTACATAATTACTGTAGTAAATAGTAACAATAAGGTTTTTCAAATGCATGACAAAATCGCAAGAGCACGCATATAACGGTATTGGTCACGATGAGGTGGAATTCGCGAAAAATTTACCCAGGTGAACTCCATACGTCACGTGACTGCCGCCTAAGCGTGATTAATAAAGCTCAGGCAATGCGCGTGAGCATTGTCCAGATCTTGGAATAAGTCGTTCCAAATCCAGACAGATCGTTGGATTGTTGGTGAACTGTATTGCATTGGTTGGCGCAAGAGGTGGGGGATATGGTCCCGGGGCCGATGAGGGAGGCGACTTTATGTGGTAGGTGGGGTGGGGAAGTAATCGTGTAGCCCGAACCTATTGTTGAAGTGTCTTTTAATTATCGCACAAAATTCATCATTTTTTGGTTGGAAAAAGTAACTCAAATCGGCTACTACTCTGACTATACTGAGATCTGGTTAACATTATGTAATAATCATGATAATGAGTTAGATGACACAAAAGCCATTTCTTAAAATTAGGGGAAATAGCCTGAGTGACAGGCCACTTTGAACAAATTTAACATTGACTTGCCTTGTCCTAACAGCCTTGATTGTTTTACCATGTGTGGTTCGGTAGTGGGGAACTAAGAGAATGTGGTTACACCTTTCAACTTTTTTTCTTCTCATTTTGACAATTAAAAGTCTTCACTTACTTGATAGTGGAAATATTTCCGGACTTAATCGAGTCCACAATGAAACTGTCTCTTGTTACCATTGGAGTTATTGCCACTCACACTTTGGAATACGACTATTTTAAGGATGACCCTTCATGTATAATATAACACCATCAAGTTTAAAATCGGGCCAGCAATCGGAACACCTACCTTTAAACACATTTGAGATATAACATTTTATAACAATATTCAGTGATTTAAAATTTTCTCTTTGATATGTTTAGTTAATTTAAGATTAACATAAATTAGCTTGACAATAATACTTAGAGAATAAAATATGGTTCGTCGATGTTTTGGTATAGAAGGCTGCCATATAATGCATAGGCTGTACCATATTTTGAGTCGTGAATGGTCGCCGCAGGCGGCCATTCACGACGATAAAAATATGGTACAGCCTATGCATTATATGGCAGCCTTCTATACCAAAACATCGACGAACCATATTTTATTCTCATTCTTATATTTATCTACGGTTTTTTTCAACATTTTATTCATTGGGGGATCATTTAAGATCGTTTTGAATTAGTACACAGTGGCAAATCAACTGATTACTGTTCTAAACATCCCCACAAACAAAATCGAACAACCCATAGAAATTTTACTTTGGCGCAAGAATCTCAAGAATATGTGATTTGGTGGCCTTAGTGATCAGGTAGCCCTTAGTGATCAGATTTATTCGCGGTATACGATGGAATTTTTACTTGAAATCACTGCAAATAATTATTTAATCGTCATTCTTATATATTGTTTAAAATGGCAACCCATAATATCCATCAATTTCATTGGTTTTGTTGGATACGTGCTAAAGTAGTTCCTATTTCTGGCCTGTGTGCGAACGCAAAAAGAGCCGGGGGACTTTTGAATGTTTTAATTTAATAAATACACCACGTAAAAATGTTTCCTTACTTTTACGGCGATTGACGCCCCAGCTCGTGGCCCTTTTCGGTAAGTTTTGTCATCTTTTCACTCCTCTATATGGTTAAATTCAGTCTCACTGAGCTCTACAAATGGTAATTTCAGGGGCGGGTGGATGGCGATCATCACGCCAGCAGCAAATGCTTGCCGCTAACGTCGGACCTTCCCATCAAATTTCTGATCACTTCATCTGGTAAATCATCACACTCCGGTTTTGGTTCTGGTTCTCCTTTCACATGTTTTACATCTAGGTCTCCAATTTCAAAAGTTGCTGTGGTTTCTTCCATATTCACTTTATTGCAAGTAATTACGAATGTAGCCTAGGCCTATACGAATATTTATTTTATAGCAGACGAAAATAGGCTTTTAGGCACCCTTTTTATTTGTCCTTCTATCTTTTACATGTCTTATTACTATTAGCGTTTATTCATTAAATGGACCTCTATCTTTTATTTACATTTAATTACATGCATATAACCTAATGTTGTATTGTAAAATAAGCTTACTTTCGATTTACAATAATTGACGAGGATGTTTACAATTATTGACGAGGCGATGTTTTTTAAATGTAGTTCCGGCATCATCAAAGGTGTGAATTAAGCCCCGCCCAGATCCATAGATTACCGGTCTGGTAATCTATAGCGCGTATCCAACAAAACTAACCACAGAACCAATGAAATTGATGGATATTATGGGTTGACATTTTAAACCACGCCCAATATATAAGAATAAGTAATAATGAAATGAATATACTTTGTAGTATGCCCAGTTCATGTGGGTGCTTTGAAAAGGTATAGGGAATTTGGATGGTTTCCATTTATAATATGAAAGTCATGGTGTTAAAATAAAACTTTTAAAATTCCCTCCCAAATATTTTCAATGGACAATTTGTAGGGGATTCAAAGAAGGCACATATTTTCTTCAATTTAATGGAATGCAATGAGCAGAATTTATTAATAAGAATAATTTAGAAACACATTTGTTCAACTCAAAATGAAATGTTTCAGTCCAAATTTAATATCTGGGATGATTTTGACACCATGACCATGATAACCAAATGTCCTAAAGATTTTTGGTTGCCAAAGTGTATGACAGGCGTAACGAAATAGTAAAAACCTACAATTTGTTCCTCAATTATAATTTACCCATTATGTTACCGTAAATTAATCTTAATTAAACGGTAAAATATCCACCATTTATAATTTACCGGAAAATAAGAACACTGGTTGTATAAGCCTTGGCTCTCGCGTCTCTGTTTCGATTATGAGTAACATAAAATATTTTGGGCAATTTTTGACCTACAGATCAAGAAGATGGATTCGCGATGGTTAAACAGAATCTAGACAAGACTAAGGAAGGTAGGTAGGTAGGCTTAAATAAATAGAACGGTCGGCTTGTGCAAATGGTTGCAAAAGTGAATCAGAAATTTTGAAGGGAAATGATTATATTGACAAGATCCATACAATTTCCATGCGTCAATATATTACTCTGTATTTGTAATCATTTCAGATAGTGACAGATTTGAACAACAAAGTAACTGACGGTATTAATGGTCTAAATGTATTATTTTATGGTTATGTTTAATTTTACGGAATGAAATCAGGAAAATTTGCTGCCGGACGAAAATTAACGTTCCGTATTCTTCCATTGGTACTGGTAGTTCACCACAGACGAACTGGGCATACACCTGTTTACTTGACTATGACAATGATGACAGACTGTAAATGTCCATTCAGAGTTAAAGGTATATTATGTGATCTTTCCAGGGAGCGCCCTCAACATCGAAAAAAAATTGAAAGCAGATTTTCTTGCAGATTTACATTTCTGATCAT
Organism: Ophiura sarsii; assembly: GCA_035610835.1. Classification (NCBI taxonomy): domain Eukaryota; kingdom Metazoa; phylum Echinodermata; class Ophiuroidea; order Amphilepidida; family Ophiuridae; genus Ophiura; species Ophiura sarsii. Next base: position 25,420,486 of record CM069441.1, read on the forward strand.
AAATCGTACATACATTCCAAGTTACAGGGCGATACGATTCTTAATTACTTCAAAATCATGGTTTTAGAGTGAAAATAAACTGTCGTGTTAACACGACACTTTATATTTTCACTCTAAATTCACTCTAAAACCATGATTTTGAGGTAATTAGGAATCGTATCGCTCCGTAACTTGGAATGTATGTACGATTTATGATCAGAAATGTAAATCTGCAAGAAAATCTACTTTCTAAACAAAATCATGAATAGAGGGCGCTCTCTGGAAAAGATCACATAATATGCCTTTAATACGGGGATATTGTAACCAAAAATGGTTTGATAAAAGCACTCGGTTGTGGGTGGGATAAGAATAAGTACACAGATGTGTCCTAAGTTATCTGATTATGTGTAAGTGTTTGGGTGGTGTGGTTTGTTGAAATCACACTAATTATCATTCTAAATAATTATATGCGATACGGAACGATTCCGGTGGTGTGTTGTTGTTGGTGTTTGTTTGTTTGTTTGGGGGTTTGGGGGGGGGGGGGTTGGGGGGGGAGTAATTTTACGGATATTTTTACCAGTGTATGACTTCAAAATCACATTTTGAAAATAGGTTGTGGGATAAAACCCGACAGTTTATTTTGGTTTTCTCGTTCGTAAAAAGAATTCCATGGTGTGTGAACGCCATTTACAGTGTGGTTCGGACTACGGTCACAACTGTACACAAACAAATTAGGCCTAGGCCTACATGATAAAGAAAACAAATTTAAATGTTGACAAATTCCCAAAATTGGCAGCAGATTTCCTTTATGATTTAAGTTCTGTGATGGCTTTCACGGAATTACGATCAAGGTAAATTCATGAGTCCAGGACAGTCTTTAAAGAGAGTAAAAAGTGTAAACAATTCATATAGTGGTGATACCTTTAAATGACTAGCGTCCTACTAGTGTACAAATATTTACTGCTTTTGAGGGATCTGGTGGAATCTATTGGGCCCCGAGGTGAACTGGAGACCGTGGGGTCTCCAGTTCACCGAGGGGCCTAATACTAAGAATCCACCTGATCCCGAATAAAGGGTAGAAAATATTTGTTTTATATCTTTCATCAATATATTTCTTGTTCATTAATTTGTTAATAAAAATTCCATTAAAATGGAAAGTTGGCGGTCAAAAGGAAATTGCGATATAAGGCAAATAGAAAGAGCAAAAATAGCAACATTTGTAAAAACGGCTTTTTGTTGCTAAAATTATGTGGCAGAAGAAGCAAGCGCATAGATGATAATTGTGCAAGATTCTTGCATGGCATTACTTGAAAGCAATATAAATTACAGCCATAGTTTAGTGATAAACACTCAGCAAATAAACAACTGTTATTATTTTATAAATAAATGGGTCCAGTAATGTATCTGCTTTGTTGATTTATATGAACAATAACAAAAATTAATTATTTGCTAAATGGCAAATCTTCACTTTTTTTTGTAAGAAGCTTATTTAAAAAGTAATGTCAATCCTGGCGTTCTTAGCCTTTCCCCCAAGATGTGATCCTTTTAGAACTGAGAAAAGTAGGTGTAATATCAGGCTATTTTAAATGCAAATAACAATCGATGATCTTTAATCATAGTGTTGGGGTGGGAATCCTTACAGTAAAGATATGTTGCTAAACATGCTTGTGGCAGTAACAACTCAATCAGCACCACATGCTGAGCAAGGGGTGACCTTGTTGCGAAACAAGGATAGCTTCAAGCTTTACCAACAGAAATCTATCCCTGGTTTTGACTATCTGTGGTTTATTCTAAAGCAAGCACTATTTTTTCGCGGCATTTAATGTTCGTGATGCAGAAGAACCCACATTTTTTATCATGAAATGTTTACAAATGTACACCTTTCTAATAATGTCTAATAAGAATACTAAAAGCTTGTGAGCATGACAATTTCACCAATCCTAGCCAGTCGCGAAATTTTTCATACACATAGATATTTCATGCAAACCTTGACCATGTTTTATGACACAATTGACACTCTGAGCTTTTCAGTAGTATCTGAGACCACAATTGTAATGTGTATAACATCTGGACAGTTGGGAGATTTCACTTTAGTCAAACAAAATAAGCTATTATGTCTCTCTGTTGGGAGTCTAATAACATCTCTCTGATTAAAATCATCAAGGCTAAACAAATATAGCTTTGACTCCATCACAGACTGCAGGACTGTTAAAATAAACTGCATAGGTACATGTAATTTACAAAGACTGCAAAATAATTTAGACAATTTTCCATATACTAAAAACAAAATGGCAGCCTCCATGTATATGTAGAAAGACCTAAATGTCCAAGAATATGCAATCTGATGCTATAAGGTTGGCGGTTGCCCCGCCAACCAAAAATAGACTCTCAAGACTGAGCTAAGCACTAAGCTTTGTAAATTTTGGCCTAGGCCTAGGGCCTAGGCAACGAGAAACATAAAAAAAAAAATTTACTCACCACCTGAGTAGAGTAGCTGCAATATGTTTCAAAGTCAAAAGCTAACTGTTCAACAGTTTCAAAAAGTTCCAACTCACGAACTGTTCAATTCAAATTTCATTCGGTTACGGGTACCGGCATAAAACTTAGAAAGCAATAGTGCGAGTGCGGCGTTTTCCATTAAAGTGTAATCGGCGTTGGTTTCCTTGCAAAATTCGCGAAAAACTGACACCCACCCCATATTTTATTTATTTTTTAGTGTTCTCGCTGTCTGCGCTGTCAATAAATTGAGTCAATTGATCCTCATTACACGCCGAAACCGTGGAGTTTCACCAGCAGCCGCCATTGTTGAAACTGTTGTCGTCATTCTGTTTACGTTTTGTCGTCTGGTTTTTGATAATATTCTTGCTTTTGAAAGGCTTGTCAATCCTAAAGTCAACTGTCATAATATTTACATAAAGAGAACTTTGACACGTAAATCGAGGTCATAGGGTATTAGTAGACTATTTCATTCTCCAAATAGTACCTCTCGCCCTCGTCAATAGCATTTTTGGTTTTCTTGCCTAATGGTGAGACTATTTTTGATCATGTGACACACTTTTAACCAATTAATGAACAGGAATATATTGATGAAGGATATAATATACAAATACTACATGATAGAGGGGAAATAGAGCACACTATTTTCCCGAGGTACTGGCTACGGACCTATCACCCCGAACCCGAAGGGTGAAGGGTGATAGGTCCGTAGCCAGTACCGAGGGAAAATAGTGTGCCCTATTTCCCCGATCATACCATGTAGTTTTTGTTTTATTACACCTTACTGTGACTCTGGGGATGAGGTTGTAGGGAAATAGTCAAAAAACTATTTCCCTAGGGAAATAGTACTTGTGATTTCATTTCATTTCATTTCATATTATTTAGCCAAATCAACATTGCACATTTAAACACATAAATAGATGGAACATACAATAATCAAATATAATAAATATAAAAGACAATAGTAAAAAACACAGACAGAAAGCATGTTGATAAGACCAAGGATAGCCCAAAAAGCCACAAGAGCTTATTTCCATTGGGGTCCTTTCAAGATAACAGCACAAACAAGGGAGAAACAACTAACAAGTCAAGGCATGGTACCCCCTCCCTCTCTCAATCTGGCTTTCATTGGAAGAGAGTTCCATGCCCCAACCGCAGTACATTGAAAGGTGTTGCTACCAAGTTGTCCCCGGACCCTTGGAATGACAAAATAAAGGTGGCTATCCATGGTATTATAGCGATGCATTTCTGATACTTTCATAAAAAGTTCACTAAGATAACCTGGTGAGATGTTATTAAAAAATGTGAAGGCATGGTTCAACTTCATTTGCTTAACTCTATCATCAACATTTAAAAAAACCAATCTGTCAAGTTCAGCCTGGCCAACATGTGTTCTTGAGTCAAGACCAAGAACAAACCTAACAACCTTATTTTGAGTGACCTGAAGTCTATTTTTGAGTTTTTTAGAAAGACCGGAAAACCAAGATGAACAAGAATAGTCAAAATAGCACTGAATCAAGGCTGTAACTAAAGTTTTACGAATTATTTGATCAAGAAAATGAGCTTGTCTGTATAAAAACCTAAGTCTGGCACCAGCTTTTGTAATAACATTATTAGCAACAGTCTCGCCTGAAAGGCAATTATCCAATGTGATCCCCAAATATTTGACAGATTGGGTAGATTTGATAGGTACATTATTGCACATAACATTAAAATCATTGTGATAGGAATTGGCCAATGAATTGGCATGATTACTTCATGAATATTTATGAGGTGTAATAATAAAAACTATCATATGGTTGAAATCAAGCCTATCATGATATAATACATTAGTAAACAGTTCGATATTGCTACATGTAGTAGTTACTTCGTTGCACACGTTGCAGTAGCAGCGTATGAAGTATTGTTTCTAATTCTTGTTTACAGATTTAACTTCAAATTTAGAAACACAAAGAGAGCTTATCGACAGCATTCAAAAAGGTATGTATGTAGAGGGGAGAAGCAAAAAAGTGTTAGAGGATGTTGAAGAAGGATAGCATCGCCAAACCATATTGGTAAGGTTCCTTGCATGCTGGATCCATCTCATGCTTGTTTCGTCAATAGGTGTGAGACCTTCAGGGTGCATAATACAGCGCTTTGATCACTTTGGAAAGGCGCAATATAAATACTAATTATTATTATTATTATTATTATTATTATTATTATTATTATTATTATTATTATTATTATTATTATTATTATTATTAGTCTTTTGTGGAGCGCTCAAAGTGTATATTAGAAAAGAAAATCGCCAACCCTGCAATTTGTATATCATCAAGCAGCTACAAAACAAAACGACATCTTTAAAATCCCATACTTAAATCTATTGGTATTTGAATGAGTTCACTCTGCAACATCATTGAAACCAATCACATCCATTAAAATACACTCATAGAAAATTATATTATTATAGATCAAATTTTTAATATATGCTATTATAAAATTGGTTAAACTGAGGATGAGTAGGTTAATTTTATGACGGTTGTATCAAGCTTTGTACTCCATCCATCCCTTGTTACAAAACTATGCAAAGTAGACCCACGTCTTTATATATTATATTGATAAAACATGAATGTCAGTCATCCATTAGTTTGAAAATAAATTGATAACTTGACTATAATGGAACTTACTTTTTACAACTGCTACATTACGCGTGAAACTATCACACTTCATCGGACAACTGACCCCCGCTGATGATGATAGGTCACGTTATACATGAAGACGGCTTGGAATACCCCAAAAGCGAAAGGCCCGGTCCCAGGTGTGTGATAGCTGAACTAGTCACTTATCAGTTCCTTCTGTCTTATCAGGGTTGCACAAAGTGTGGGAGCAGGGAGCACCGCTCCCGGGAAATAATGAGAAGATTGGGGAAATAAGTGGAAAAAGAAAAAGTATTAGGGAAGGGTGAAAAAAGATGAAGAGAAAAATGCAACTTTGGGTTAAATGAGCTGTGGTTGCATAGGTATACTAACGTGTTGATGGTGTTATTGCTTAGACCAAATTTGACAAATTTAGCGTAAAATGCCACAAAAATATGTACGCGCTTCGCGCACATCATTTTGTTCATGCCCCCCTAAAAAGAATTATTCTCAAATCTCAAATGATTAGGCTACTATGGTATAACTGGTACATATAAACAACACTTTAGACGTTATTCATAATTGACGATTTCATGTCTAAAGAGGGAGAGTACTCGATAAACATACAATCTCGTACTTTTACTGCAATGTATTGATCTGTGATTAGTACAAAGTTCACCACATTGAAAAACTACATCCATCTCGTCTCTGCTACATATTTAGCCTCGTTTTGGAGCACTAATTGCTCTGGGCATGCTCAGATGACTAGCACGGGCCTCTTTTGACGTAAATGCGCCAATTATGAATGACGTCTATAATAGCTAACATTGTAATCTGATTTTTATCAAACCTGTAAGTGTAGGTGGGGAAATGGTTTCACATGCAATGTAGCAGTTGTATAAAGTAAAATACGGTATTAGTCTAATTTATCAATTTATACATGCAGAACCTAATTATATGTGATTGCATTGTTAAGCTGGCTGCAGATAATCCATGGGTATGTGTGGGGCGATTTGGTTGTCTAATTTAAATGCTGTTTATTGTTTTTCACAGGACAGAGAGAGGGGTTTTGTAAAACCGACAATGATCAACAAACAATCCTAGAAGGTATTCACTGTTTTTAACGAAATAAAAATCGTTCTTATGAATGTAATCCCCTCTTGTGCAAAAGTACAAAAGTTGCGTCAAGTGTGCCAACTATTATTTTCCTTGATTGTCTGAGCGAAATCCTAAATTCACCATCTGGGATTGGTTTTTTTTGATATAACGTTAGAACCAAATGTTAAATGCTAATGAGGTTTTGCACGATTATTGTAGGGTATATTGTCAACATTCCCTAAAAGTTACAAGTATCAATTACGTCATTTAGAGATTGGTCAGTCAATACTTAGGCAGCATATCATCAAAACATGTTATTTTTACAATTTATTTCCATGGATGCGAAACAAAATGTTGAAGAACAATTACATTTCGTATGTATTAATTGATTTATAATCAACATTTGATAAACGGCATATAAAGTCAAACCAAAGTGTATTAGGGACTGGTCATTAATTACTAACGCTGTCTCTGTATGTTAAATGTGTGCGACTATTATAGGTGTATTATAGGCCTTGCCATTGTTATAGTTCATGCAAACATTACTATCTTCAGAAGATAGCAATTAATGACACAATTATTTGTTATGTTCTTAGCATTAAAATATGTAATTATGGAAAGTAAATAAAGTGACATATCAAATAATGCGCCATGAAGACAAAACTCTAAGATAACGTGCCGATTATTTTATAAAATGGACGTTATGATCGTTTAGAAATAAGCTTAGAAGCACACACACAAAAAAAGATAAATGGAAGCTTGGGCAAAGAAACGAACCCGGGCCAGCGGCGTGCAAGCCTCTCACGTTAACCGCTGCACCAAACAGGCTTGTGTGCATATTGTAACTGACTTATACGCTATAAATACACGTGCCTTGTTATTGCAACGGTGAATCATTGCAACGGTCCATCATAACAACTCATCAAATTTCTCATTGTTATGAAATGCAAAACTTTTTTATCAATGGATTAGAGTTTATTGGACAATGTGAAACTAATAGGCTATCTTTTGGAAAAAATGAGTCGCATCTTCGGTATGTTTGAACGGTTCACCTTGCTGAAATAAAAACATATATGACTCTATACATTTATTTTATTTCAGCAATGGTGAACCGTTCAAAGGTAGGTATGCGGTGATTCATCTTTGCTTAAAAGGGGTCTATAATAACGGTATTTGTCCACTAATCCTTTATCCATTGAAGAATCAGATCTGTATTTCGTAATAATGACACATTTTATGATGTGTTATGTGACCCGTTGATATTAATTCACCACTGCGATGACAATACGAGCATTGATAGCGTATAATTCAGTTATAACATGCACACAAGCCCCGGGTTCGAATCCTTGTCTAAACTTCTATTCGTAAATTAATTATTTGTTGCTTCTTTTTTCTAACAATCATGTTTTGCATTATTTGTTTTAATCGGCACTGTCATAATGTCTTCTATTTCTTGAATAATCACAATGTCCTTGATTTTGAAAGAGCAACAATGCTAAAATCCGTTAAAAAAAGTTACTTCCACATCCAGTTCAAGTGGTCACTTTCACCTACGCTGTATTAGTGAAATGATAATAAGCGCTGAATGCACTTACTGCTCTGTGCACTTTGCCACTTAATTTTGCTATAGTTAATTCAAAGAGTGCAGATGTACTCATTTTTATAAAAATAAGGGCGTAATGTTACGGTTGACACATGGCTTGACAACTTTGATTTATTGTCAAAACAAAACAGGCATATTTCATGTTGGGTCTATATTTTTAAGTTATATAGAAACGACGGGAAGATGTTTCCTCAACGTTTAGCGGATGATATATGAGGTCGAGCATCTGAATTTAAATAACTGGTCATGTCTATAGTTTCACGGGCATTTTAAGTGAAAAATATGCCTCCGTAATTAAAAGTGACCTGTCCCTAAAAGTACGTTGATGCATAACATTTGGACACGTGGCCAATGTTATAACCTATCTGTCCTTCAAATCTGGTGAAGAAATCTTTGTTTAATCTCAAGTTATAGCCAAAAGACTTAAATTAGATGATTTTTTAACAAATGACTCAGACAATCAAGGAAAAAAGGTTGGCACACTTAGTCCTAATTACGGGGGAAACCCGCCCCTCTCCCCGAGGCAATGTTGATCCGAGTCATCATATCATGACTGCCTTGGCAGTTCCCCGAACATTGATTGATGGGGGTGGGGAAGGATATAAGAAATGGGGAGACTTTTGCTTTCTATAATTAACAGTGCTATGTCCGAAGTCTGATCTCAATTGCAAGCACAGGGATAGTTGTAATTATTCTTTTTAAACTGTCAGTTATTTCTGTTTTGCTTCAGCTTCAACTTGTTGACATAATATTTATCGAGTGATTTCTGGGGAGCACTGATTAGTTCCATTTGAAACTTCTAATTTCGAGGAAAAAATGACAGAAATCTACACAGTTTAATAGTTTTACAACCTATCTTCTGATGAGAGTATGTGTCACTATACGGCGAAAATTCAAGTTAAATAATTATTATATGAACTTTAGTTTGTATACATACTAGTACTTTATACCTTTAAAACGACTTGTTGTAAAATAAAGGATGGTATCTTTACAGAGCAACGCAGTGGGTTTCAATCACAAGTTACCGCACAAAAGGAGGTAATGAAAGGTTAGTAGTACAAACAGGCCAACTCCGGAAATCACATCATAATATATATTTGGCTCTCAATAATTGTGAATCTAATTTTGTTTAATGGCAACATCAGAAAAACTAAATTTATCATATACACCTGGAAAAAAGTATCGCACCACTGCTTTTTTGTTGAAAAGTGCCACATTTGCACTTTTCAACAAAAACCAGTGCGATACTTTTTTTCCAATTGTGTATATATAGATATCATGAAATTAAAGCTAAAAAGGTTGAATTAATGTGAATTTGCGAATGAATAGCGCATGCTTCCAATATTTATTTTAATTGATGTATATATAATAAGTTGATATCTTATATAAACAAAGGAGCTGCGTAGGTTCGATTAAAATAGATAATAATGTCCAGAAAATACGTAATATGGTTCAAACCTCATGATTTTATTAAAATTCCGATATTTCGGCCATAGGCGTTTATCAAGGTAGAAATAAGCGATGTGACTTGGCGAAGCTAAATAAACAGAAGAACGCGGGTGCAATTTTGGGCGAGAATGCGTGCGCGCGTATAAAAACGGTGCAGAAAACTAAAACGCGGTAAAAGCATATAAGGAAAGCGAAAACTCGGCAAATGCGGGCCGGGCAACGCGGCTTACCAAGTCACATCAGAAAGCTGCAGAAAGCCTTTGGTATGAACATTAAATTTGATGTCTTTAATCTTAAATGATTAACTAGCCCACCCCCCCCCCCCCCCCCCCCCCCCCCACTCTTCTGCAGCTTTCTGATTAAGAATGTTCAACAAATATAGATTTTTTTTCTTTCTTCATATTTTGATTAAAGCTCAATAATATTTTTATACCTATCCCAATCATAATTTTACTGTGCATATTACTTAGTTCCTCATGCAATTACCCATCAGAACATAATGGTTGTCAATGGTAACTTGTTGAAATATACTATATCGGGAAGTAATTGAGCACAAACGTTTAAATTTCATATTTATTAGAGTTTACAAGTATATTTTTGGTGTATGCACCCTAGCCTGAGTTAAACGGCATTTTTTAATTCCCCTATTTGAGAGCTTTCCAAAAATGTATCATTTTGCTATCATCGGGTGAATACTTCTTTTCGTTATAGTCGTGTATGTAAAACTGATGAATTAGGGCAAGTTCACTGTGTAGCGAATAGAAAGAAAGCCAAGGACAATGCAATCGATTCATGATTACAATTGTTACATAATAGTTGTCACGTTTGTTGAAACAGAATCAATCTTATAGAATATAAAATAATCTATAAAATGAGAGCAAAATCATGTTTGTACCATACAGGGATGAGGAGTTATTGTAAATTGAACGTAGAATTGGGAACATTTTCTATATTCCCCATATAGAGATTGTACACAGCGCCACCGCCGCCACCACCACCACCACCACCCCTGACTTCCACAATGTAATCAATCATATCTCAGCCAAACAAATACCTGATTTATTCTCACAATGTAGCTAGATAAATAGGCTTTCAAATGACACCTCAACCATTGCTCTACAAAATTTAGTTGTTGAGTTAAAAGAGAGAGATGGATGATTCGTCACCAAAAATGCAACGCCACCACCTTTTTTGGGTGGTGAGTTCAAAACACATGGCCATATAAAACCTATAGCGATAATCCACTTCACCGACGTGTGCCCGTGACAAAATGTTCTCTTTCCCGTATTCCTTGTTTAGATCAATTAAATGCACGACCTTCAACATGTTCCATACAAATGTTACTGTTAAATTACCTAAAACGAGTATGCATCAACATGTGTGTTGTTGGTCACAGATTCAGATATCGAAAACAGACTTTAGTACGTACCCGCAAATATGGCCGACACATGGATATATCATGTCTATTGAAAAGCTAACATACTTACTTTGTTTTGTATTCTAGCTCAACAGAATTTGTTCAGTGACATTGGAAGAAAACAACTCAATTTTTCTAAAGGTAAACAACAGTACATCTTGCTAGTTATAGTCAGTTTCTTAATTCCTAGCCTTTTTCAAATCCGATTGTTGATTTCTTTGCCTGTTAAGGGGTTGCGGGTAAACCTACTACACTATTGAGCGGATAACCAGGAAAGTGTAAACTTTCCTGGGATAACATAACTACCGTGGATTTATAAGTGGGTGGTAATATAGCGCCACTAATGCTTTGTTTGCAGATTCTTCTCGTGGTCATAATGTTAATGTTGTACACATATTTTGCGACACCCCTATGGATTCAAAGACTTGCCCTTATTTCACATAAGGGAGTGTAGATTTCAAACGGAGTCACCCATGCAGGTAACACCATTTGAAAGTCACACTCCCTGTGGGGAATGATATGGTAATATCTTCCATTCATTGGGGGTGTAGGATTTCAAATGGAATAAGCCCATTGTGTCTTGACAGAAGGCGTATACACAATCATCAAACAGACAATTCGCGGCTATAATAAGCTCGACTCGGTAAGGGGGGACTCAAGGAAGTTTTTGACTTGATTTTTTGAATTTTGTAAGTGCTGTAATTATTGAACTATAAATCAAATGCATATAAAAGTATACATTTTTGGAAAGGAAATGGATCAGATGATCCAAATTTTGTGTCAATTTTGACCAAAAATGTTGATTTTTTTTGTTGTTGAGAAAATCACAAAAATCACTTTTTGGACCAAAAAAAGTTCAACAAAGCTAACAAAAATAATTGTGAGTAAAAAATATCCAAATTGCTAGATTATCATGTAAAGACACTAACTTAGGGCCAAAAAAGTGATTTTTTTCATTGTTTCACTTTTTTGTCAATATTTCAAAAAATATTAGATTAGGTTTTTAAAAATAAATCGGGGGAGTTAGGGAGTGTTTTACACAAAACGCGCTCGAAAAATGGTCCATGTAAATTGTCATAATGCCTATACACACTACATCCGGAGAATGGGGCGGGGCACAATAGGGCTTGGGGGCGGGGGTACAAAGGCCTTTTTAAAGCCCCCCCCCCCCCCCTTATCTACTCAAAACTAAATTATAACCGTTACCTTGAAATGTTAAGAGTACTTGAAAACATACTGTGCATAGCCGCACGAGTTTCTTAAGGTTTATGTTACGTTACCTCCAAGATGGCCGCTAATCCCAAATGGACAATGATCTATCTGAGTTGTATATAATTATTATAAGCAGTCTTTTTTACGTTATCCTTTACAGATCAGAAGGAAGGATTTGAAGTTTTTGATCACGGACATAATGTTGTACTGAAAGGTAAGGACGGACTTGCCATTGATATTATTTTTGTTTGAATTATTACTCTTGTATGCATGGAAAGTTGATATCTGTATAATATTTGGCGATCGACTTTTCATAAATTGAGTTTAGACCTAATCTGATTTTGATATAAATTATTAGTTCTGAAAGGTGGGCAACCCAATCCTCATCTTTTATCCGAATTTTTCCAAATCAAAATTGAAATAAGAACAAAGCCTTACATTTCATCTTCTATTGCGCCCAGAGTTGTTTCCTCTGGGAACAATATAAATAAATAAAAACAATAAGCAATGCAAAACGCGGTATACCCCGCGGGGTATACCAAAATCATAATAATGGCTCGTGTACCATTCTATTTAAAAGTTGTAGGTGTTTTGTGTTTCTATCATTAGAACCATTGGTGTAATTCAAAGCCCTTGGAATAAAACCAACTACCGGTATTACAATAGAAAATATAATATTACGTCATATTAGGTATAGGCCTACATTTTGCCTTATTATGCCTTGCGCACTTTTGCCTAAACGAAATTGTGCCTTACGAATTTTGCTTTCGACTTAATTACCAATAGGACAGCAAGATGAGTTGAAGATGCTTCGATTTCTGGAACGTATTTTGACAGATTGGTCAGGTACGTTGCTATACAGACAATTCACTCATTGTTTTCCTCGTATTATTTGCTACAGCTTAATAAAATTAAAAAAAATAAACATGCCCGTAACAGAATGACCTTGTCCGTGACTGAATAAACATGTCCGGACAAAACAAACATTTCCGTGGCAGTACAAACATGTCCTTGACAGAATATAATTATTCGATACAGAACAAACATATCTATAACAGAACAAACATACATGACAGAAAAAGCATGGCCTTGACGGAACAAACATGTACATGACAGAACAAACGCCTGTGACAAAATGCATGACCTTTAGGGAACAAGCATGTCCTTGACCAAATGTTCATGACATATCAAACATGTCCGAGACAGTACAAACATTTCCTTGACAGAACACACAGGTCCGATACTACAGATGTAACATCAGACAGTCCGAGCATATCTGTCTGTGCAGACAAAAATCCTTGACAAGATAAAAAATGTTACCAAAAAGGTTCATCAAGAATCGTTGATTAGAATCTGATATAGACCGTTGATATACTGATCCAGTGTAAGCTACTCACGTGTACGTTTTGGATACGTCTGTGTAAGTGTCAACACTTTTGGTAGGGGTGATCTTGACGACTCACGACGCTTTTTGCATTCTTGGAGTTACCAGTTGATTTATCATCTGGGGATATTAGACCAGATAAAGTTCATCGAAAACGTGAGTGAGGTTATATTGGCACGGAACAAGGCCGATCTAAAAGATGGATTCAGAGACTAGATGAATCAAAAGAGGGACCTCCACGATGAATCGAGTCGAGGGGCAATACAGGTTTTACTATAGTAACTGAATAAACATATGTCCGTGACAGAATAAACGTGTGTGTGTGACAGAACTTAGGCCAAATAAATATTCCCATGTCTGTGTAGACTCACCACAATCTCATTCCTCCTACGGTGTTTTTTACGATGATCAATGCAAACTTTGACCGGCCTGACGATATCGATAAATAGTCTAGAAGAAAAGGCTGAAGCTAGTTCAATGTTTATGTTTACTGGGCTTCGCAGCTTCATCTTATTGAGCTAACATTATTCAAGCCTTACCAGGAGCAGGAAACACAACATAAAGATGTGTCTCAACATTGCGGATGCACTGTGTAGATAGATACCGACTTTCTTTCTCTATGTTTCTGTTTCAGTGAAATTGTTGCCAGCGCCAGTGAAAGACGATGAAGGTAATATATCGGGGATACTGTAAGATTCTGGGTTATAGGAATCTCATCTGCTTGCTTCTAAATTTCAGATATCTCTTATAAGACTATAAATAATAAAAGTGACTGATTCGTCTGGAAAATGTGCCCTCTGGTTAGCCAGAATCAGATCAGGACAACAATTAAGTGTAACCCTCTCCTATAGGGACACTGAAAAAGTCATATTGCTTTTAATGAGAACTGAAATATCTTCATTAATATACACGACTAAATGTAGGGATACCAATTCTCTGTATGTAATGATTTTTACTATTGACTATCTGATTGACTTTTCTGAGTTGCGCATAAAGAAAACTCAAAAAGTCAAGTTAACATACAAGAATCACTGTGACACGACTTGTAACAACGAATTTGTTGACTGATTAGCAGCATTCCAGTATGCCAAAGGCATAACAATGCATTCGATTTGATATTATATTATTTGCAAGCCAAGATTCCTTACAATCTTATACATGATAATACCGTATTATATTTAGATATCATCCATTTCCCCAATTTTCAGCATAATTGTGCTCCTATCTAACCATACAATACAAATCAGGTATCAATCATGTCAATTATAATTTACCATGTTTACTATGAATTCTAGTTGTGATTCAAAGCTTGAATTGTGGAATATTTCATATGACTGTCTTATGAATTAATAATGACAATATGTTTTTAAAAAGTCGTCGTATGACCGAGTTGTCTGTGATTCTGAGTTGTCCTGATTCCGGGATGAATATATAGGTAATCCGAATTTCAATTCCAATTTATTAATAGCGGAAAATGGAAACGGTGGTGATCGTTTCCTCGGCTTGCTACGATACGCTAACTATGGAATCTGTAAACACACGCAGAGACAGTCCCTACACACATATCTAGTAGCGGATTTATTCAGTACCTTATGTTGAGTCACAAATGGTTATAAACTTACATTAGAATACAAAGTCAAAATGCATGTACGATTATTGAAAAGTATCATAATCCGTTGATAGCGTTCGTTTAATCTTTAACTTGAACGTGAAAGCAGTTTACATATTTTAAAGTGAACTTGGAATAGAATCATGAACCTATTATGCAAATGTTTCAAATGCTATTCAATGTCTTTTAACATATTCCAGAACGTCTATAAGCTGAGCTGAAGTAACTGAATGTTTATCAATTATTACCCCCAGTTACGAATAATAAATAAGGTTACGTGGGCCCCACTGAGCTGAGTAACCTTATTCATTATTCTTCTTTAAATAGTCGCTCCTACTTTACACCAAAATGTGTTTTTATGAGGATTTAACTATCTCTTTCATATTTATAGATGAGAGTAATTCCCCCGGGGAATTTCACCTAGCCCGGCCCCAGCCTGTCAAGGTATCCGGCGGTTACTGTTGTGCCAATCAGTCAAAAGAGCATGAAGAGGGTGATATTCACGAGTTTCAATATGACTCGCCGAAGAAAAATATGAGTGGTATGTTAAGAAACATAGTGGTAATATAATGAAGTAGCCTGTCTTTAAAGTTAAAAAAATTAAATACAATATTATCTTTACTTTGTTTAGATAGAATGATATAGGCCTAGTAGGCCTACCGTATATGTAGAAACCCTTTCATGAAATGAGTTCTTTAAAAAAAGAAGTAAAAAATGAATAATTGATTAAAGATCACCACTAATCGAATTAGGGAGGTCATGACCTTGCTTCAGATAGCAAGTCACAGTTGGTTTTTAAGGTTATTGAGGGTAAACATGAAATACATTTGGTAGAAATCCTGTGGCCATTTAGATGCATTTTGTCAATTTTTATGTGATCTACGTCGAAATTAAACAAACTAAACAAATTACATGAAATATGGCACATTTACTGTTCTTAAGCTCTATTGGCTGGCAGTTAGTAGGCCTACATGTGTAAAGCATAACGTAAGCATGCACCATTTAATAAAAATCTGTGCCGATTCCAAATTCACATTTTCAACAAACTACGCGGGGAGAACAGACGCAGTTTGCCAACGCAGTTTGCCAGTTCACTGTGTGATCAACATGATCAATATCCCTTTCATTCCCCGCCATTCGAACGTCACACACTGCATTTTCTCGCCACTTGCGTGCGTTGAAAATGTGAATTTTGAAACGTCACGGATTTTTATTAAATGGTGCTAATAATGATTTATCTATGTTGTTTTGTGGCATGTTTCAATAGCGGTACCATATTGTTCCGAAGAGATTAATCTAAATGTCTAGGCCTATCTAGCCTGTTTGGACAAACAACAATCGGAAGACACTCTTTAGGACATAAGCAAAGTGTATGACTTTCATTTGTTGAGCACTTTAGTCGGTGAAGAGAAAGGCTCGTAATGAAATGATAGTATCAAACATGTCAAAGAAAGTGTATAGTCTGATCCATTGGGATGCAAACTGATTTGTTGTATGAATATGTTTATTTTTATCGACATGAATACCGTAATGTGTGCACCATATTTTGTCAGAGTGAACTTTCTACTTTTTACGATAGAAGTTGTCAATCAATGTTGACGTAATGAATTTAGAAAAAGAAGAATTAAGGCCTGACAATACTTCACCAACGCTGCCACGCTTGCGCTCGGACACATGCGCATTAGTGCCCATAACAAAACCAAAACAACGCCCGGTCAGGAAAGTGTTTTCTGATAATTCGACAGCCTACGCTTTGGGTGAGAGCGGCGAACGCTCGGTCCAACGCTGAAGAAGAATTCAGGCCAACTTCCATGAGGTGAAAGATGATTTGACTTTTCCAACTCTCGAAAGGTCTTTTGTATACCGGGTCAAATTTGGTAACCCTTCCAGATCTGGATGGGCAGTTTCCCGGTCTGATATAAACAACTGTCACTGTATAAACCAATTTTAATTGTTTCAGACTACAATGTAAAATCAAGTCCCACCACGTGTACGCAATCAACAGACCATGGTCATGATGACCCTCATACTCTACCAAGCCAACGTGAAGTACTGATAAAAGGCACAATGAAACCAGCGACTGATTTAACGATGAACAAGGGTAATGATGATTTATTTTTATTTTAAATGTTTTTGCTCAACTTACAATGGAGTACAATAAATATGACAACTCGATTACTCGACCTATATGAGACAAGTCGGTCGCTTGGGTTTTGGCTAGTATTAGGCAACTCAGAAACGAGACAGCTCGTCCACTCATTTAGCGTGTTTCTGGATAAACGTTTGCCTAGTAATAGTAGAAACAGGCAGAACCCGGCAATAATCGGTATTTTTGGTAATCCCAAAAACCATTTACAAACCAGGTTTGGAACCGGCAATAATCGGCAATAAACCTAATAGAAACAGCAAGGCGATTAATCTTAGCGGTTTGCGCCGTGAACCGTGTCGCGCTGGGTTATACACATTGTGAAGCAATCTATTTCCCCGGTCTATTTCAGGTGCGGTGGCATTGTTTGGTATTCTCTCTCTCTATGTTAGATGGCACCAGGTGGTGCTGCTGTGGCCTTCACAAGAGCTCGCCATTTGGTACGGTTTGATGCACGTCGTGTTGCTTCTATCGTACTTAAACCAGTGATCCTTTTAATGTCATCAGTCCATGATGTTATAGGGCGTCCTCTGCCACGACTACCTTCTACTGCTCCTTGCAGAATTAATTTCTCGACACTGTTATCTCTCCTAGTAATATGACCAAAGTAGCGCAGCTTTCTGATGTTGATGTCTCTCCTTAGTGTGAGCTTTGTTCTAACCTTTTCCAATACCCAATGATTGCTTCTCTTCTCCCTCCATGAAACTCGTAGAAGTCGCCTATAGCACCACATCTCAAATGCATTAACTCGTTTCCTGTCATTCTTTGTCATTGCCCATGACTCACTTTCATATGTGGCGATGGAGAATATGGTTGCTTTCACTATTGATAGCCCTTTGCTCTTCCAGATAGTTGACATGTCTTGTAATGTCTTGCGAGCTATTGCCAGCCTACGTTTGATCTCCGTTGAACTGTCACTCTTGGTGTTGATAAGAGATCCTAGATACTCGAACTGTTGTACAACGTCTATCTTCTGTTCATCTAGTGAGAAGTCAGCCCATGTGTCCTCTTTGTCCATTACCATTATTTTTGTCTTTTTAGTGTTCAGCAGGAGACCTTTCTTCTCACTTGCTTCTTTTACCCTTTTATTTGTAGAAGGTCCATGAGCTTGTTTGGTATTACAAAAGGTCAAATGTCGTGGCCCATCGACTAAGATCGATAAACTTAGCGGCAACTTTTCGCGAGTAGAAACAGGGGGGATTAAAAACTGACCGATTGAAACTTAGCGTTTATTAGCGTTTACTTTTTGCAGTGCCCCAGCAGAAACACGACGCTCATATGTTCCAAATACCACAACCCAGCCTGTTTCTATAACCCTGCGTAGAGGTTTTCGATGAAATACTGGACCTAGCCTATTATTCTTTGCTAGTCAGATCTGAAAGGTTTCTATAAATTCTGGTAAAATCTTTCCACGTCTGTATAAAAACAAAGCATTTTATTACGCGTGCACCCCCTTGTGTGTGATTTGACTTTTCCAAATCTCGAAAGGTCTTTTGTCCCGGTCTTTTGTATACCGGGCCAAATTTGGTAACCCTTCATGATCTGGAATGTACAGTTTCCTGGACTGATATAAACAACTGTCACTGTATAAACCAATTGTAATTGTTTCAGACTACAATGTTAAATCAAGTCTCACGCGTACGCAATTAATAGATTGTATACAACATGACCAACCAGAGGACACCCCATCATACCAACATCATGACGGAGTACTGAAACCAATGAAACCAGCGACTGATGTAACGATGAACGAGGGTAATGATGATTTATTTTAATTTTAAATGTGTTTGCTCAACTTACAATGGAGTACAACGACCTATATGAGACAAGCCGGCCGCTTGGTTTTGGCTATCTGACGACTCAGAAACGAGACAGCTCGTCCACTCATATGTTACAAATACCACAAAATACCACGACCCAGCCTGTTTCTATAACCATATAACCCTGCGTGGAAGTTTTTCGATGAAATACTGAACCTAGCCTATATACTTTGCGCAATATACTGCGCCAAGTAGCCTTGACACGCATGGCGTGTTGTCGAATTCTCTACCCCGTGTGCCGGAGGTCCGTGGTTATAATCCGGGGGGGGGGGGGGGGGAGGTTGCGGCTATTATATGGATCCGTTCTCGTCCCGCGAAAAAAATCTGAAAAAGTAGGGGGTAGTGTTAGGGTTAAGGCGCTTTTATAGACTATCACATTAACATCGTTTAATCGCTCGTGTCCATATCGTCCGATAAGGTAATGTGAACTGGCAAGTTAATTAGTTTATTTAGTTCACTTATATTTTGGTCAGGATACGTCATAATATTTTTTTAAATATTGAATCTGAACTGTAATACAACGTTGAGTTGGTAAACTGTTCAGTCATATTTGAAATCATAACTCCCAACTACAAGAGTTCAAAAAATTTCTTCAATCAACTTTATTTCAGAATTATTATAAACTAATCATATCTTATTGCGTATCAATGGAAAACTGACGCGTTCGCCTTTACAACGATACCACATTCGTAGCAATCACTTGTTTGGAGATACAATCACTCTACTGCGAAAAAGAGCGTTTCTTCAAATATCGCGAATCTTTCCAGTTTATTCCATTCACAAATACAGTTATCAACCCCAACCGGCGATGACATTTTCTAGAACCCATACCACCCTTTTTCAGAAAGACGTCGACGACGTCTTGTAGCGAAATATGGACCAAATTAATTTGATATTTTTATGATAGTCTGACATGAATAATATAAATATTCTATCAATGCCAAAATTGACTGGCTTAGTTGTGATACCATACCAGAGTATAATGCACTCAATATCAAGATATTTCACTCGTTGCCAACTCGTGCAATATGTTGTAACTTGTACAATACATTTTTGTGTAACACTCAAAGCCTTTCAATATTATATACTAATACATTTTTGATACAATGATTTTCCCTAAACAGTTATAGCTACCCGTCAAGTTGCGGATATACTAAACAAGGTCATGGAAGGTAGGCTTCTGTTTGTTTCATTCTTTAATCATGTTAATCCCCAGAGTCAAAGTGAGGTGAAATAAAGAAAAAATTGCATAATCTGGCATGTCTGGGTAATACCATACTGGGCATATTATTTACCCTTCCTCGTTACAATCTTAGGGAGCAGTTCCATTTGTACGCGATAAAAATTGCGAGAATGTTCCGGGCCCCGATGAGTTTTTTATCAGGCCCCGATGAGATTTTTAGCGCGTACAGTTGCGAGAAGCAAAGGATTATTTATCGAGTAGCGTATTACCGCTTGTTTAAATATAACGAAAGATAAGTGGTCGGTATGTAAATAGAGCTTCGGGCTATTTATGCTAGTTGTTAGGTACAAATTCAGCATTTCATGTTTTTAGAGATAATGTTATTGATTATGGATGTTTAACGTAAATTGTATTATCCTCGTGTATTTGCTAAACAATGTCCCGCTCTATTTGCTAAACATACCCCAGGGTATGGCAGAGGCCTCGTATCGGGCCCCGATGTCTATTTTATCGGGGCCTGATGACTATTTTATCGCGAATCAACTTGAAAAACATCGGGTCCAAAACATATCAGGCCCCGATACAGTCGCGATACATTTATCGCGTATAAATGGAACTGCTCCCTTAGTGACACGTCATTTAACGTAAATAAGTCCGTATAGTATTTGA
This sequence comes from Ophiura sarsii, assembly GCA_035610835.1. Lineage (NCBI taxonomy): Eukaryota > Metazoa > Echinodermata > Ophiuroidea > Amphilepidida > Ophiuridae > Ophiura > Ophiura sarsii. Next base: position 25,441,169 of record CM069441.1, read on the forward strand.
GCAGATATTATACTTTTTAATTATAACCATTTTTCAGTTCGTGAGGATCAACAAGTGGGTTTTAAGAAAATCGAACGAGGACAGCAGCAGATTCTTGAAGGTAAACCGTAAAATAATACTATAGTCATGATAGTCATGTTTCAAGCAATAGCGTCGGATTTGTGGTGATTTCTTTTATGCCCACAATGCGAGACACGCCTCGTTTTTAGAGCTCGGCATAGTGAAAGCTGTGACATTCCGCCGCTAAACCACTGAAAGGCCTGTAACCAGGACGGATACTCCCCACCCCGCCCTCCAAAAAACTTGCAAAGGGGGAGGCTGTTTGCGAGCGTAGCGATCGCAAAATGGTTTGTTTACACTATGTTAACGCCGTTTTACGCTTTTTCCAGTTACGATGACAAGTCTCCTGTAATCTGGAAAGTTTGTCAAATTTTGGTGAAAATTGAGTTTCAGTTTATCGAGATTCCAGATGAAAAACTGCCGACAGGGAAGAGTTTCACACACTTTAACTTGATAGTAAACTGAAGGGGAAAAACCTAGTAGTAAGTCCTGGGCAATATCATGTTATTATGGCTTACCCGTTTCGTGACGTCATACGAATCGACGCCATAACATGTCACAGCTTATTCCGTTGGGGTACGGTATACCATTACGGGGCACGAAACATGATATTGCCTAGTCCTGAAACCAAACAGTTTTCCTTAATTGTTTTCTCAAATTTGGGTTCAACATACTTCCTAGGTTTGTCCAGATTACAGGTTCCATCCGCCTCGTTGAATGGAACATTGCATCTTTCACCTCATGAAAATATTCGTTCAATTGCACGAATGAAAACATTCATTCATTATTTGTTTTATACAACACTAAGAAAATTATTGTTATTTTGTAACAAATTATAGAGATTTATATAATTCAAATATTATGTACTTACCACTCTCGTGATATCCTGATAGATATGCCCGTAGATATGAATAGACAAAAATTAAATGCTGTCAAGGAGGATCTTGCATTATACAATGTAGCTAGACAATGTAAACATTCAGTAACTCAGTCCAGTCAGATCTGCTTTTAAAATTCATCAGGAAAGAATTTATTTCAAGTGAAAGGTAACATCAAACTGTATACTCCCAAAAAGATGTGATTTACACGAAATAAGCAAACTCGTAAGCTTACCAGGGGTGTATTTTGCATTAGTTGTCGCGGGAGTTGTCGTCCTCTCTTCTACCGCTGTCAAAATTATCAGCTGAAATGTCAGTTCGTCGGGATTCTCCAGTCTCTAGCGCATATTGTGAACGCTACAAAACGACGGTCTGGGGGACGGTCTTTGCTATCTCGGTTTGCTATGGCGATTATGACGCTGTAGAAACGAGTGACACACATGCGTTCTCAAATTGGAAATGAGACGCTCAAAAGAAATCGCAAAAACGGGGATAACATTATTCTGGGAACGGGGAACAAAACAAGTTACCCTAAACACGTTCGACCTGTATTTTAAGCCACCCTTTTTCTTGAAAATCAGCGTTTTTGATACCCTTAACGCGTCACGCGCATCACGCGTCCAACACTGAAAAAACACCCCTTTTTACGCGTTTTTTTGGTCACGCATGTGTACACCATTATGTTTGACTGCCCCCCCCCCCCCCCCCCCCCCCCCCCAGGGATCGCGTTAGGGCCGATCGGCTTACCGTGCAATGTATCGTAGGGGTCGATGCATGGCAAATCGTGCAATAAGCCTTATAAATCGCGAATAGGTAAAAATCAATTGATTATTGTTTTCTGATGCATTGTGGGAGAAAAAATGGGGCAAATTTGGTCCCTTTTCTCTCCCACAATGCATCAGAAAAGGATAATCAATTGATTTTTACCTATTCGCAATAAACCTTATGGAGCGGATATTTAATCACACGTGACCTATAACCCTCCAATGAAATAACAATGATTTTCTTAGGGTGTTGTATACAATATGCTTGATGATGATTTTTGTTTGATTATTTTGTTTTTAATTTGTTGTCAAATTCTCAACATTGGAAGCAGATTTCCTTTATGATTAAGTTTAGTTGTGTGAGGTTTTTAAAATGAAGATACTAGTAGATTCATGAGTTCACGACAGTGTTTCCTGATAAGTCAAACTCCATAATAAGAGAGAAAAAATAGGTATAACAATTGGAAAATGATCACATAATATTGCTTTAAATGTAAATTCCGGAGTTCATATCATTATTAACGATCAGAATAACAATTACTAACCCAAAAAACCCGCGCAAGCCTACTTTCTATTGTACCGAATTCATTTGGTAAAGTACAATTAGTTAAAAACAAAAACACACGTGTTATCCGGTTTTACTGTTAATTTTTATACAGGTCAGCAAACTGGATTCCATGAAGTGAACACTAAACAGAGACAACTGTTGCAAGGTACGTAGACCAGTCGCGTATCTGGGGTATTCTTTTTTTTTGGAGGGGGGGGGGGGGGGGGGGGGGGGTCGTGACGTGGGTTCCCCAAACTTGCTCGAAAAAACGAGCACGATAACTAGAATACTACCCACTAGTGCAGAGTGCTGTATAAGCCCACCAGACTGAAATTGTTGACCTTAGGGTAGCACTAACCACACAAACTGTATTAAAGGAGGTGTCCCGCAAGCATACAATTGTGCATTATATGTTAGAAAAATAACTATCGAGCCCAACTTTTGTAATTATATTGAACAAAACACCACACTTATGACAAAAACAAATAAAAACCGCAATCTCTCAACATGCAATTTTTAAAATTCGCGGCGATCCAAAGTTCCGGTGTCGATGAAGTCAGAGTTATACAATGCACATGCGCAAATTTGAGCACCGATACCCGTGACGTCATCGACACCGGGAATTTCGATCGCCGCGAATTTTAAAAATTGTATGTTGAGTGATGGCAGTTTTCATTCATTTTTGTGACTAGTATGATGTTTTGTTCTATATAATTACGTAATTTCGGCTCGATAATTATTGTTCTAACAAATAATGCTCAATGTTGTGCTTGCGGGACCCTTCCTTTAACAGAAAATTAAAAAAGAAAATTCACTTTTTAGCCCGGTAGTTTTAGCTGTTCTTCACGGTCAATGAGCCGGCTTCCCGGTCAAAGCCATCAGAAGGGGGATCCCCGGGAGATAGGGTGGGGCGGGGGGCGTGAAGTGGGGAACCCCGAACTTGCCCGAAAAAACGAGCACGATAACTAGATTACTACCCAAAAGTGCAGAGTGCTGTATAAGCCCTTCCGGTAGTTTTAGCTGTTCTTCACGGTCAATGAGCCGGCTTCCCGGTCAAAGCCATCAGAAGGGTGATCCCCGGGAGATACGCTACTGATACTCATACTCACCAACAATATGACACGTTTCATTTAATCATGTAAAATGAATGTCCTCTTTGGTGACTTATGTTGTTACATTTTAAGAACTAAGTAATTATATTTGGCATCGCAAAACAGTATACTTTCTTTCCAAGTTTTCACAACATGTTCATTTTTTCTTACAAACAGAACAACAAGATCGGATAAAAGATACGATAGAGGGACAGGAATCGCTACTGGCGGGTAAGTGTAAAAATCCATTGGATGGTTTTCATAGGCATTTTATGTACACACGTAGCAATTGTAGTACAGTGATTAATATGAGCCTGTTTACATGTGTGAAATTGTATAAATCTATACCTTGAAAAGGTTTTTCTTCCCGTCAGAGCCCGAACCCGATCAATAGGAGGAACTGATGCTTACAACCAGTGAAGATTTAGAAACGCACCGATGTTATTACATTTGTATTATATAGCTTAGAGATAGTACACTCTGAAATGCTGAATCGCAGTTTTAATTGCAGGAAAGTTGCCATAATATGAAGAAGGCAGTCGGAAATGTATTATGCTATCCTCCCAGCGCGTTCTTTTCGTAAACAATTCACCATATAATACACGTTTCAGTATCGAATAAGTTTCAGTTTTAACTGAAACCAACCGGTGTCAGTTTAACTGACACACCTCTTTATATTTTAATATAAAGAGGTTTGTTAGTTGAAACTAAAACTTAAACTGAAACTTATTAATAAGTAACTTTACCTATTAATTGCTTTGCTTATTATTTTTTCAGGACAACAAAAACGATTTAAGACCATCACAGATCATCAAGACAACATTTTGGAAGGTATTGTAGTTTTAATTGATATTAATATTGCGTTGATATTTTGAAACGTGTATAAGTTGTTTTGGCTATTCCAGAATAAATGTTGCCGAGGCTCCATAGGCCTATACTAAATTGTTTCTGACTTGTTTATTAAAAGTATTAAAGCTTACACCAAGCCTGTATAACAAGAAGAGTCTTCAAACATGCAAACAGCGCTTAGGGCATTGAGTTGAATTCAAGCGGACATAACATGAAGAGTTGAGTGAATTATATTTTACCAAAACGAGCGCTCTCAATTTTTTATCGAAATAAAGTTTCAAGTTTTAAATTTAATATACTAGTATCAAAAAGTCTTGTACATTATTACTATCTTCATTACATAAACAAACACCCCTGAAAATATTGGGTGTTGGGGTGGGTGGGTGGGTGGGGGTTAGGGGGGGGGGGGTGTAAGGTGGGGGATTAAGGTGGGGATGGGGGTTCAGGTGTGTGGGTAAGATGGGGTGTTTAGGTGGATTTAAGGTGGGGTGGGGTTAAGGTGGTGGGTTTAAGTTGGGGGTTAAGGTGAGGGGATTAAGGTGAGGTTAAGGGGTGGGGGTTAAGGTGGAGTTAATGAGGGGTTAAGGTGGGTGTTAAGGTGGGGTTTAAGGGGGATAGGGTTTAAGGTAGGGTGTTATAGTGGGTGGGGGTAAAGGTGGGGTGTTATATTTTATATTATTTTTTTTATCTATTTATGTTTTTATTTATTTATTGATTGATTTTTAAAATTATTTATTGATTGATTGATTGATCAATTGATTAATTTGTTGTTGTTGATCTTTTTGACGGCGTTATTTGTGGGTTCATTTTAGCCATCACTAACTGTGGTAGCTAAAATCACTAACTGTCACTGATCTCGATACATAGTGCGCTAAACTGGACATACGAGCGTATTCGTATATATATAGAGGTGATCTAAACTCGGTATATAGTGAGTTAAAACTCGGTACACATACAGGTAATCTCACTATATAGTGAGGTAAACTCGGTATACATACAGGTAAACTCGGTGTATAGTTAGCTAATCTCGGTATACATAAACTCGGTATATGGTGAGGTAAACTCGGTACACGTACAGGTAATCTCGATATTATAATAGTGAGGTAAACTCGTTATACATACAGGTAAACTCGGTATATAGTGAGGTAAACTCAGTATACATACAGGAAAACTCGGTTTATAGTGAGCTAATCTCGGGATACAGGTAAACTCGGTATATAGTGAGGTAGAGGTAAACTCGGTACACTACAGGTAATCTCGATATATAGTGAGGTAAACTCGGTATACATACAGGTAATTTCGGTATATAGTGAGCTAAACTCTACAGGTAAACTCGGTATATAGTGAGCTAAACTCGACACCTACAGCGATAACTGGATGATATATGGTCGATCTGGCGTTCCATACTATGCAGTTTCGCTCAGATCATCATCACAACATCTGCTCTAACCTGAACTAGCTCACTTATAAAACTCTATTATACATTTTACGGACATAAATTATGCTAATGAGCTCATTAAATGACGTCACTCGCATCATCGGGTTTTCCCGATGATTGAAATCCGTTGATTGAAATTCTAGGTCGAGTAAAATGATGTTCTTATTTGTTGTCTGTGAGCTTTTGTGAATATTTTCCCGTATTGGAGTATTTTTTTATTGAAAATAGACAGTTCAAATTAAACGTTGGTTCCAAGTTCAACTGACAGCACACGTATTAAAGGCGACAGCAACTGCAATATGCAGGCAACATTTGAGAAAAAACGATGCCCGACTTTGCAAGAAAGTGTACGGGGAAGTGTACGGGTGAACATGACAAACCAACACAGCCTGGTAGATAATCACCTCCGTGGCGCAATTGGTTAGCGCGTTCGGCTGTTAACCGAAAGGTTGGTGGTTCGAGTCCAGCCGGGGGCGTTGTTACTTTTTGCATTTAATGCAGATCGACAAATCACAGTAAAAATATAATATTGACAAAATCACAGACCACTTACACAAAAATCGCATCTGCGCATACTCCTGTCGTGATCGAAATCCAACACACAAGCAATGGGCGAGTTTTATAAGTGTAGCTAGGACTAACACACGGTACTATGGTGACAGATGTATCACTGTAGCAGCGGCAGGTACTATATAACAGACAGAATGCAGAAACGACAGAAACGACAGAAATTGAAAAAGACAGAATCGACAGAAAAGTGAGGAATCCCAGTGCAATTTTATTGTTGAAATTGAGTCATAGTCCAATATACAAATTGGATCAATTGGATAGCCAAATGACTTAACAGAACTAAAGTGATACACTCTAAAGCGGGAATGGAGTGAAGGGCTTGCTGGGAGGGAGGAGTCTTTCAAATCAGCAGATGCCAAGCCCCCCCCCCCCCCCACACACACACCCCCACATCCAAATAAGCCCTCCCTGAGACCCCACCGTAATTCTACACAGGTAGTGTTACTATTAAGAATTTTATCATATCATATAAGCTCCTATAAGGGTGGTCTCTCATAATTTACGATCATCTGCCTACCAACAAGCAGTTACCTCACACATTGCTTCTGGTGTTTTGTTAAAGGCATGAAAGGTGTCTATATCAATTATATAACAATTAGAGGCTAAACCCATAAAATATTTGAGAGATCATAACCATTGCCACCTACCTAACGGGTATCCTAACAAAATGTCCAGAAAATGTTACATAACATCAAGGCTCCATGCCGCGCCTACCCTAAATATTTAATTAATTGATTTTCAGGTAGGGGCATGGAATTTCTTTTTTGTTCAGACGTGGAAGTTGGCTGGGTTTTTATTCGCCGCCAAAGGCGGAAAAGGTTCTTGCTTTCTTCATTTCTAATGTAGTCATTTTATATTGATTTTGGTTGGCAGGTCTATTTAATCATCAGTGAGTCACATTTTATTCCCAAAAAAATCCATGCCCCTCCCCTTGACCTTGAGAATCTAATAGTGCGCCCCTATGCCGTAACCCCTAACCATCCTTACCCACCCAACACCCCAACTACCCAAAGCCACCCTAAACCAACCCCGATCTCATACCGACTACATGGTCCCAACCCCTACCCTATGCATAATCCAAGTTTGGGTGCATTGCAGAGTAACCCAACACTAAGTTTAATTTGGGTGCATTGCACTCGGTTGTAGCTACACTAGCATGACTAGTACTGAGCTCCCCATATTGATACACCTCGTCTCATTTTTATTGTTGGCAGCTGTTTCTGTCGCTTATGTCGTTTCAGCATTCTGTCTTTTAATCCTTTTAGTTTTATCTCATTATACTTTTGAATCCTACGGGCACATTTGTATATTTTATGTGTGCTTTTTAAATGATGAATGTGATAGCTTTCCATTAAAATGATGATGTCCATTTAGTGAGTAATTTGCCACTGCAGTTATTTTACAGCTGTATGCCGCACATGGTTATTAATCAATATCAGTTATATGTGCAGTTGTGTGATTGGATAACAGGGTTGTGTGTCATGGCTTCTGAACCAACTAAATAACAGTTTACCTGACAGTTTGGCGGGTCTCTAATCACACACACTCCTTTGGCACAGTTCCACATGTGCAAACGGTTATCCACGATGTGACCTTGCTAGCAATTAAGTCGAGGATTACATGTACACGTACGACTGTGGACTGCATTATGCATCCGAAATAAGTACAGCTGCTCTGAAAAAACCCACAATAGTTGAACACAATTCGTTATTATCATTGGTCATCCAATAAAGGCATATTATGTGATCTTTTCCAAGTAGCGCCCTCTATCATTGATTTTTACTATGAAAGCAGATTTTCTTGCAGATTTGCATTTTTGATTATAAATCATAAAGATCTTCTAAGTTACAGATCGATACGATTCCTAATTACTTCAAAATCATGGTTTGAAAAATAGATTGTACCGAGCGGTACAATCTATTTTTCAATTTTTACTCTGAATTCACTCTTAAAACCATGATTTTGAGGTTATTAGGAATGGTATCGCTCTGTAACTTGGAATATATCTATGGTTTATGATCAGAAAAGTAAATCTGCATCCAATTTTTTTTCGAGGATTGAGGGCGTCCCATGGAAAAGATCACATAATATACCTTTAATCAAATGGGGGAAGCATTAGCAACACACTGACCCAAAACTTTACTGTCATACAGTGATGTGTTGAATCTCTTATGGATAGACTCAGTAGGTTGATATGGCTCTTGATGGTGTCAGGGTACTATACTGAATTGATCTTCTGAATTTTAATTTAAAACTTTGTCTTGTTTTACCTTATAAACAGTCCAAGATAATTGCTTTAGTACCATGACCGTGGAACAGAAGAGTTTGCTGCAAGGTAAGTGTTTATTGGTTATAAAACAAGAAGCAAATTAGATTCTAAGAGTGCTGCATAAACCCACCAGACTCAAATTGTTGCCCTAGCACCAACCACACAAACTGTATTAACAGAACATTTAAAATTTAATTATTTTTTTTTAGCCCGGTAGTTTTAGCTGTTCTTCCCGGTCAAAGCCGTCGGGGGGGGGGGCACTCGACCCAGTAAACACAAAACTTTTTTTTTTAACGTGACAGTTTCAAAGCATGTTTTTTATTGCTAATTGTTTTATAAACACGTTATAAAAACGTTGTCAAAATACGAATAAACAAACACATAATTGAGACTAAATCAAAAAGTTTATAGAACGTTATATTACGACCTAAATCAAACCAAATATTCTGGACCATATTTTCGTTTTTGGAAACGTTTTTAAAACGTCGGCAATTTATTGAATTATTTTTTCAATTGCCAGTCAATTATTCCTTACAAAATATAGGCTTTCAAATGTTTTAAATTGGGTTTAATTAGGTTTAATTTTTTTGTGAAACGTTTTCAAAACGTCTAAAACATGTTTTTAAAACGCTTTTGAAACATTTTACTAGAACAATTAATTAAAAATAATTTTTTTCACGTTATATTAACGTTTTTAAAATGTTACATGGAAACGTTATTAAAATCCATAAAAAACTCCACACATACCGTATACGTTTTTAAAACGTAATATTGAAACGTTTTGTCACCAAATTCATACGTTTTGTTCACGTTAAAAACGTTAAATGGCCAGCTGGGTCTGCCCCTCCCTGACCCCCGGGAGATACGCTACTGAGGTACGTATAGGTAACGGTATTGTTCTTCACCAAAAATATGACACGATTCATTTAATCATGTAAAATGAAAGTCCTCTTCGGTGACTTATGCTGTTACATTTTAAGAACATAAGTATTTATATTTGACATCGCAAAACAGTATGCTTACTTTCCAAGTTTTCACAACATTTTCATTTTTCTTACTAACAGAACAACAAGATCGGATAAAAAATACGATAGAGGGACAGGAATCGTTACTGGCGGGTAAGTGTAAAAATCCATTGGATGGTTTTCATATGCATTTTATTATGTACACACGTAGCAATTGTAATACAGTGATTAATATGGGCCTGTTTACATGTGTGAAATTCTATAAATCCACGCCTTGAAAATGTTTTCTACGTTCGAATCTCCGACAGTGTGCAACGTGTTTCCAAAATACCTTTTCTACCCGTCAGAGCCCGAACCCGATCAATAAGAGGAACTGCATGATGCTTACAACCAGTGTAAGTGAAGATTTAGAAACGCACCGATGTTATTACATATGTATTATCATGATTATATAGCTTAGAGATCACACTGAAATGCTGAATCGCAGTTTTAATTGCAGGAAAGTTGCCATATGAAGGCAGTCGGAAATGTATGCTATCCTCCCAGCGCGTTCTTTTCGTAAACAATTCACCATAGAAAACCAATAAGTTTCAGTTTTAACTGACAAACCTCTTTATATTTTAATATAAAGAGGTTTGTTAGTTAAAACTGAAACTTATTAATAAGTAAAGCTCAAAACATCGTTAAAACGATGTTTTGAGCTTTACCTATTAATTGCTTTGCTTATTATTTTTTCAGGACAACAAAAACGATTTAAGACCATCACAGATCAACAAGACAACATTTTGGAAGGTATTATAGTTTTAATTGATATTAATATTGCGTTGATATTTTGAAACGTGTATAAATTGTTTTGGGTATTCCAGAATAAATATGAGACGAAATACATAAACGTAACAGGATACAAACGTTTCCAAAGATAATTAAGTCATTAACTTTGCATACTTCAAGAGGAGTGAGAGAGGAAGGGTGTTGTTTTTGTCCAGGATGTTAGATAGTCTGGTGTGTACTATTTTCTCAAGGATCTTTGAGAAGGTTGACAATACGGAGATGGGCCTGTAGTTGCTGTGCTGGTTTTTGCTGTTTAAGTTAGTTTATTAAGTTAATTCATAATATGAATGAATACATAACGTTCAATTATGAATTTATTAATTTATAAATTTAAATTAATTAATTTCATTAAAGAAATTTATTTATTTATAAGTTACTTAATAATTTTATTAATTAATAACACTTTTACTGCTATATATATGTATTATATCAAGTTAATTTAGAATATGAATAAATACATACATTATATGAATTTATGAATGTATTAATTTATGAATTTATACAACTGGAAACCCCGCTGCACTGATGAATGTGATAGCTTTCCATGAAAATACATTTATATTGCATTTCGTATACACCCTATATTTCACCGATAGCAGGCTTGTCCAGGCCATCAAATCTGTCACCAATACAAATTATTATAGAAACCCAAAACTCACAGTTTGACCTGTTTCACTTGCACTTGTCATCATTAACTCATGGTTAACTCTCTGTGTGACGTATGTGGTGACTTGACTGCTCTGTATACTTTGCATTAGAAATGTCATTATTTACAGTTATGACATACACATGTAGGAGAAATAAGGACAGAATACAAATGGTTTAAACCTTATCGTTTAGTAAGTGTAAATACTTCAATCTCATTGGTTAACACGTATGAAATCTGATCCATATCGTGTAAACAAGAAAGTCAAACCACACGATATACGGTATTCCATATCGTCGATTACCGCGTTCCCAGGACCGCGTTACCAGTTAGCCGTGTAAAGCGATTGCTTTGTGTCTGTGGAAGAGTTGCTTAAAATATGAGACGTAAATAATAAACAAATAAAATGGCGGATGATTTAAACGCAAGTGACTCGGTTTCTGTTACATTCTGAGGCCGAAATAGACCGCGAAAAGGTATAATCCACGCCGAAAAATAAATGATCTGCATATAATATAACCAGACATATTTTTCGCGATGATTCTATGGACAGAGGTGCTGCGCAGAGCCTGTTAAAGGGTGGTTTACTTCGGGGGATTTTACGGAGGTAGGAAGGGAAGAGAATTCAGCGCCCTGTTTGTTGAAGGGAGTTTCGTTTTCCGCGAGAGTTTTAAAAATACTTTTTTTGTTGGCCTTTGGACTAAACGATAAATTCGTTATCCCCTGCATGTTCACACATGGTCACACAAAAATACCTATGGTTTGTGCCATATGACATGCCAAACCATAGGTATTTTTCCGTATTGTGTGAACATGCAGGGTATAACTAATAATACACCTGGTATAAAATCCCAAAATTGGACTTTGACTTTGATGATGTCCATTAGTGAGTAATTTGCCACTGCAGTTATTTTACAGCTGTATGCCGCGCATGGTTATTAATCAATATCAGTTATATGTGATATGTGCAGTTGTGTGATTGGATAACAGGGTTGTGTGTCATGGCCTCTGAACCAACTAAATAACAGTTTACTTGACAGTTTGGCGAGTCTCTGATCACGCTCCTTTGGCACAGTTCCACATGTGCAAACGGTCATCCACGATGTGACCTTGCTAGCAATTAAGTCGAGGATAACATGTACACGTACGACTGTAGACTGTATTATGCATCCGATCCGAGTTAAGTACAGCTGCGCTGAAAAAACCAACAAAAGTTGAACACAATTCGTTATTATCATTGGTCATTCATTAATCAAATGGAGGAAACATTAGCAACACACTGACCCCAAACTTTACTGTCATACAGTGATGTGTTGAATCTCTTATGGATAGACTCAGTAGGTTGATATGGCTCTTGATGGTATCAGGGCAGGGTACTACTGAATTGATCTTCTGCATTTTGTTGTTGTCTTGTTTTATCTCATATTTAATAAACAGTCCAAAAGAGCTGCTTCAGTACCATGACCATGGAACAGAAGAGTTTGCTGGAAGGTAAATATAATCGTTTTTAAAGTGTCTATTGATTTAAAACAAGTGCGGCAAAGTAGATTCTAAGAGCTTTAGGATTAGTATAACTCTGATGATTAATTATAGCTGTCGTAATATACAGGGTGAATCAAAAAACATTGTGCACGATTTGACATTTGACCTTGATGCGTGCATTGAACCATGCATATTATGTTGTCAGTGTAAAGCGTTGTTAATCTAGTTAATCCTCCCAGAAAATGAAAGTAATCGACTGAAAAATAAGCAAACTGTGGACAGTTTTGTAAACTGACCGCGTTTTTCGCCATTCCTATGGGATTTACACACAGTAAAATTGGTTTTGCTAAATGGTCATTATCACTCGCATTATTGTCAAAATGTTCCTGAAAAATCAGTCTTTCACTCTAATATGGTATTTATTGAAGTATTATCATCTGAACTATTTATTTCAACAATGTTTTATCACCTTTGGCTCATTTAATATACAAGGAACCTGCATTACAGCATACAGGCACAACATTGCCTTGCTTGTTGTAAACTCTCACTCCATACCATCATGCTGCAGTAATATTCATGTCGTGTAAATCCAATGCATGCATCAAGGTCAAATGGCCGTTTCAAATGTTTTTTTATTCGCCCTGTATTTCACCTATGCGTCAAAAGTGTACTTTAGGCGCTGTTCTACCAATTCTAGAAAGGGAAGAGAGAGGTGAGAGAAAAACACTAAAGAAATTATTTCTTAGACGACGAATAAAGAACCCCTATTCTACAACCCCATTCTTTTTTTTACAAATTGTGGCAGTAAATTTCACGTGCAAATTAATACCGACCCATTTTTCATAGTTTGCCATAAACGGCTATGTTTGACAGCTTTTTGTGATTTTTCGCGGGGAGTGATTTTGAAGGGGAAAAGCCCAACCTTCCGACCCAGCCCGTAAAACAAGGATTTTTTACGTCGCCTCGTGGTGAATATTTCTGTGAAAGATTAAACACTTATTATAAACTACATTGTCAATATACAAATGGGGTATAAATCAACAGTTCTTGTTTCTTGTTTATGGAGTACTACGCAAGCACTTGTGGTAAATACGTCGAATTTCGTAACGTTTTTCTTCTGTTAAAATTAGTTATTTTGATTTTTTGTTGTTGAATATGACACTATATAAAGGGTTCAACAAAAGAAAGTATACCACTTTGTTTATGTCATTTTGAGTAACATTCAATTTGTTTTGGACCAAAGATAAACCATGATTAGCACCATTTAAAGGAAATTAGTCACTTTTAAAAAGTCATATTTTCAATACATATACGCGGGAAGAAAAGACCACATTTCATAATCAAATAGCCCGCTCGCTCAGGCACAACCCAACGCATGGTTGCACTGTGTGATCAATATCCATTTCATTCCCGGCCATTCAAAGTGCCACGCACAGCATTTTCTCGCGGCTTGCATGCGTTGAAAATGTGACTTTTGAAAAGTGACCAATTTCTTTTAAATAGTGCTAATCATGGTTTATCTTTGTTGCTAGGGGGAAAATTTGGTATCAAATTATGCCTAAAAGATTTATCTAAATACCTATCTAGCCTGTTTGGTAAAAAAAATTGAATGTTACTCAAAATGACATAAACAAAGTGGTATACTTTCTTTTGTTGAACCCTTTACATTCGAATTTCTTAACATTCTTCCAGATCAAAAAGCAAGTTTTACGGAAGTGAAAGATGAACAACAAACTCTGTTACAAAGTAAGTTGAATGTAACTGTGCTTGATTTGACTATTGTTGTAATTATGTCTATGATTGCATCATTTCTGTTGTCATTAGGCGTGCTCTATTGTAATATTATTATCATATCATAATAATCGCTAATGCTATTATTTTATCAGTTCAACAGGACGGATTCAAGAGTTTAAGTGACCAGCAAAATAAGACTTTGAAAGGTAAATATATAACGAGTCAGTAATTTGGCAAATGTCTTATGCTGCACATCAGGCCTGTTCATACACTCATCGTTGGGCATCCACCGTCGACGTCGAATGATATCAACAAAGTCAACTTTTACCCGTCAACGTCGCACGGCTGTTTGTCCGATTTATAATTAAAATTATGGGATAAAAAAGATTATATAGTGGCCCTTTTATGGTCTGACCTGATTTAGGTAGTGCTAGTGAATAAGAGTATACGGTGAAAATTTCAAGAAAATTGTACGAGCCCTTTTTAAATTATCGGCATTTTCTACTTGATACATATTTTACACGTAACCCTATGGGAAATGTGGCCGATGAGGGCGCTATAAATAAGGATATTCAAAGCTCTATTTCTCAGAACTGGCACCAACAAATGTTCTGAAATTTCTACAAGAGATGGCCAGTATAATTCAGGTATTTGAATTAGTTAAAAACAGAACTGGGCCAGCAAGTTACGGTGTTCTCAGAATAAAACGGACACATTATGTGGGATCAAACAGCCGTGGTCGGCGGATGCCCAACGACAGGAGGTTTGACGGGGAAATAAGGACATTGGGGTGTTTGGTATGATAACAAACTCACTCATAATATGGAGAGACTAAATTGGGGAGATGTTTCAAAGATTTAATTTACCATACCAAAACATACCATTATTGAACCAGCCTCTGCTACATGCTTTTTAAAATTGTATAATATTCATTTTGATTCTTAGAACAGACCGAAGGCTTCAACAAAATCGAAGATGGAAATAGGAACATACTAAAAGGTAAGACATTCTAATGCAACGCGTATGTGTAAGTTAACTTTCAATGGAAGTTTGGGAAGAAAAGTTCCTATGCTGCACATGCACTAACATACCAGTTAAACATGTTAAAGGACTATAATTCATACTCCCATCGTTGGACATCCAATGACGTCGACGGATCGGTACGCGAGTTGAACAAAGTCAACTATAGTCTATTTGGCCATCACGAGACAGTGACGTAACTGCGTATTCTACTAATTGCAGCTCATAACGCCTACTCGAGACGCTGGCGTATTACACGAGCGTTGAAAGACGGAAGATACATACGCGTGCGTAAAAGCTGCGCCTGTTACGTTACGTCACTATTCAGAGGAGGCCAAATAGAGTATAGTATCCGTCGATGTCTTGAACGTCATTGCTAGATTAACCCAATGACGCCATATTTGAATATGATATTAAATAATAAAATATAAATAAAATGAAATAAATAATAGATAAAATAATAAATTAAATGATATGTTTTCAATTTTTCTTATAATTTAATAATGATAACGTTATATGTTGCCATTCTTTGAACAGATCAAAAACAAGGATTCAATGAGATTGAAGCAGGACTTAACGCGCTAAGAACAAGTAAGTTTTAAATTATATTTCTTAGTCTAGATGAATCAATTCTGTGGTTAAAGTAGTAGGGAGTTGGGTTTTTATTCATCATGTTCATACGTCATGAAAATACAATTTGAAGCTTGCATTGTACCCAATCGTTGTACTTGAAGCAGTAATTTATCTTATAAAATGGGATTGTAGGGGAATGCAAAAAACATAATGTTACATATCAGTCAAATGTTAATCTTGGTTGTTTTGCAGATCAGCAGAGCGAATTCAGTATCTTACGTAAGAATCAAGAGGATATGACGAAAGGTAAGTGCCTATAGTTATTAATCGGTTTGCAAATTATAGGGGAGAGCGGGGAGTGTTCGCCCCATTTTCATTTGAAGGGGTCTAGAGACGCCAATTCTAAAGATTGAATGGACCTATTAATATCATGTGAAAGATTGATATCTTGGCTACATACGACCATGATCTCAGTACTTAAGACCTTACTGTAAAGGCAAGAGTAAATGATAAAGACAAGTGTCTCAAAAGGTCGAATTGCCCGACGCCGGGGTGGATTCGCCCATAGGCCGGGCAAGTTCGCCCTAGGCTCAGAATTAGGCTACACAAAGTGCCATAATATCCAATACATATAGATTCGTTATTCTTCGTTATTTTATTCCAAAATAAAATTTAGGGTCCAAAATATAGGGGTGGGGCACTTTTGCGGAACATACTCGTTCAGAAATTTAAAAGTAATAAGAAATACCACATTTTGAAATATTCTCAAAAACATTTATCCTGTAAGAGGAAAATTACAATTTTAAAATTATGCAAAATCATAACTATATTAATATAATCCCTTAGCGAACCTGCCCCATCATCATAGGGCGTATGTGCCCCATATAACGCAATAAGTGCATTGACCTATACCACGGATGTCCCACATACATTGATGGGTTGTTAACTGCATCAAATCCATAATCAATCCCATACCTACCTAAAGATAATTTACATTAAAACCTTTCGAATATATTTGGAAAAAATCAATATGAAAAATGTAAGAAAATTAACTTTTGCGAGGCAAAACTGGTTTTTGGATAATAAGTTGACAAACATGTTACGATGATTTGTCACGTTAATGTGGGAAGCTTGCAACATACTCCTGTATCTATTGTGTGTTCGCCAAATTTCAACCCGTGGTCGCAAAGATGAGAATCACGTGGTGGGCGAATCTGTACACTCCCCGCTCTCCCCTACTATTGACCATCAATAATTTTAACAATGATTGGCAGAATCTGCAATATAGCAGCCAATCTTTCTTGTATACAGGTTATCTTATTTGCACAAACATTTAATGCTAAATATGATATTGACGAACATATCCAATGGTTATCTGGAACCTCAAATGAACTAATGTCCGAAGGCGATGAACATTTTATATTTGTTCCATGCCTTTTTCAAAATGATCGAATGATAATAAAAATCTTAATAACAGACTGTCTGTAGTAACAAATGTTGAAGCTCGCCACGCCAACACATGTTTTCCTGCTCACATGAACAAAATCTAGGTTACGATGGTGTTGTCTTACGCTGATAACTGCACTTCGGGATTCCACTACCGCTTTGCCAAATGTACTATTGACCGGTCAATAGTTAATCATGACCAGTTAGTAGTACTTTTCGGTTTCTTCAAATCTTAAAAACAATTAATGTTACTTGTCCATTTTTAACAACTGAAATGACAAAAGCTTATGTATGTGATAATTATATTTCTTTGAAACTGAGGTGATCTTGAAATCGGTCCTACTATTTTCAAGACGCCGAAGGCCGAAGGAAAATAGTGGAATAGAACGAGGTTACTCGAATACAGATTTTGATTTACGCCAAACTTGTTTGAACATGTTACTTTCTTAACCAATCAATGAAGATTATTGATGACGGGAATGGTGTTATCTATCATTATGCATATTTTTACATTTATGCAGGGTTGAAGAACACTTTAGTCAACTATGGCAATTATCATAAACATATTGCTGAAGGTAAGATACTAACTTCATGTTTAATCTCATATCAGAATATAGAATCATGTTATGCATAAACATGTAGTAATTGTAGTAATTAGTGAACATATAGCCGTAGTTCATAGAAAAATACAACACTGTATTTTTTTCCTTCAATGTCTGTGCGGTTTTGTAAACATGTTTTTGTACACACAACAAACCCTTGAATATTGAATGCAATTTTCATTGGAGTTTAAGATTTAGATTTTTTAACAATGATGGCAGTTCTCAGAATGTATGGACATGCCTGTAATTAAATGAGTGCATTTGATTTATATTCCATTTCGAAAAAGGAGACTTCGTATCTGAACGTGACTGTTATAAAAAGATTTAATTTGATTGTTATTTATTTCAGCTCAAAAAGAGATAATTGGTATTTTGACAAGAATATATTTGGCAGCGAAATCGGCGAATGAGGGTAAGTCACATCACAGGATTATACACTAAATCCCTATCGAATAAACGGAGTTTATCTAAATTTCCTTTACAGGGTGTCTAGGAAAAACACTTTTGAATTTTCCTTGCATAGTAAATTCAGTTACAAAAAGTAATAGAGGACATTATTGCTCTTCGTTCCCTAACAAACACCCTTTTTCTTGTTCACTTAATATAATTATGTTTCACACCACCGTATTACAATCTTTGCTTATTTAACTTTTTGAGCCATGCAGATGTGGGCTTCTATAGGTTAGGTTGGTGGGGTGGGGTGTACTGCATGTGTACGGTGAGTGGGTGCGTTTTCTCTTCTTACTTAGCCCAGTTGATACCCCTGATCGTTTTATTCCCCAAACCCAGCTATACACTTTAACATTAATTCGTGTCATTTATAATTAATGTAACTTCATACTTATTGTTTTAAGTTAAACCATTTGGAATGGTAGTTTACTTATTGATTTATATATGATCTATGGACATAGACAATGATAGATGTGATGTTAGCCTATAGCTCTTGTTCCATAAGGATCCGTAGTATACACCACATGTAGTATAATAGAAGAACTATAGAAAATATAGAAATAAACATAACTAGCACCCCTGAATGTCCCAACTCGAAAAAACAAGGACATTCACAGGCGCGAAACTCGAACCCACGATCTCTATACTGTTTCAGTTGAAGTGATTTCGTATATTGTACACCAAATGTGTGAAACATTACAAAATATATATTTATTATACCAACAGATCAAACAGAAGATATCGATGGTGCGGTAAGTATAAATTATCACTTAAGTGATTCTAACCTTTTATCCAAATGTAATTCTTACATTTCAAAAACTTCTGAATACTGACGGATACTGTAAAGTGTAAGCTCTGTACATCCATGATTTGTATACGGTGACTAAAGTTAACATACAAATACCATATACTATACTATACGTATAGTAGTAGTTTGCATGCATTTTCGGTTATTGAATCCTTTTCGCCTTGTGAAGGGCGTACACGTGGATGCAGTTCCTGCAGGATTGAGTGAAGCGATATCTTGTCAATGTCTTGGCTACACTCCAGGGCATATTACAGAACTGCAGCTCGTCATCTAAACTGTAAATAACACCATTTTTTACATCCCAACTTCATGCAGTGGGAATGGTCCAATTACGAATTCGGTCCACGGCATTATAAAATATGAGCACTAGATGTAGTAACGGATAACACGTTTTCTCCGTCGACGGTATGGATGCTTTTGATTAGGTAATAACAGACTGTAACCCTACTATCAAAAAAAATCACAATTGTCCAATTACGTCTATGGTACTATAAATCATAGGCACTAGTATACAGATAACAAATTTTGTCCGTTGACAGTATCCATCCAGTATTATGCATTTGGTTCATGGTTAGGTAACTATACTGTAATCTTACTATCAAAATTCAAAAGTCTCTTTTTTCATTGTAGGTTTCTGAACAGACAGTTGAAACAGGTGCAGATGCAGAACAGAACAAATGTAAGGCAATAATATATATTAGAAACCTCCCTCTAACTTCATTCTATTCATTTATTTTTGTGGCCGTAACTAATCAAATTGAATAACTTTCTTAATGATTTTTACAAGATTCGTATAAAAATACCAAATTTTAATAAGGCACCTCATCAAACATTTGACACGGCACCTCATAAATACGTTATGTGCAATAATTCAGTTAATTGGTCAATAAATGCAGATGTCACCGCATTTGGTGATTTTAAAATGCGCCATAATAGTTAAGTTATCAGTATAGATTTAATAGCGGCAACCAAATGTCACTCAGTGCGGTATCAAAAATTTGATTAGACTGTCCGTATGAACTTGTGATTAGATTCCAGTATGCCGCCCCCCCCCCCTGACAGCTTTCTAATAACTTGTATGAGTTTATTGTTAGTGTGTACGCGACTATTAGTGTTGTTGCCATATTTATACAAAACAGATTTATCAGACACCTTTCCCCACTTTCAAAGTCTATCTCAAGAATTACGGAACCAATACTAGGCATGTTTGTACTTCTTTCAATGCATTTCTCATGGTGATTCCAGATACGGGGATGAAATTCAATAATTTTGCCATTTTTTGAAATATCTTGTGAAATTCTGGAACACGTCTGCCGCGTAACTACCTCCACTCATACTTTGGGTCCTTGGAGCTACCTCGAGCCATAACTAACAAATGGTCTATTATACGTTACTCCCCCTCAATCATACATGGAACTCAGTCACTATCCATACACATTAATACAAATAAGAATTGGTTTCACTGATTTGTGACAACTCATAAAAAGTTGTCAGGGAATGACGACGTTGACGAGTTTCTTGACAGATTAGCCAGAAGTAGTGAGGAATCGGCAGGTGTTTCAGGTATGGTCTAATGCCGTTTTCATATTTGATTCTTCTCGGTTGTACACTAATCTATTACAGATTGAAAAACATGACCCAAATTATTTGACTTTCATAATTTGCCAGAGTTATATTAGTTACATTGTGCCCCTATGATCAGTCCCGTCCAACTGCCTGTTTCGACTATATTGCCTAATCCGGCAGCATGTTTCCTGCGCAGGAAACCCTATGAAATTCGGCAATGTAACCCTTGCATGGTACTAGTAGTTTCAGTTTTATTTTCACCATAGTATATAATACATCATACAAGCAAATTATTAGAAAACAAAAGGTGGGGAAACCAAAAGGAGCACAGCTCGAAGATATTGGTCACCCTGATAATTTTCATGATAAATATGATAATTTCTTATAAGTACTACAAAGAAGACGACTACAAACAAGAGACATGACAGGATATGTGTAAACAAGACATGCAAGACCGGACAGGACATGTGCAACTAAACACTATAAAGTGTAGGCAGTAATGATGGCATCAGCTATAACATAATAATCTCATGTGGTACAATTTCTCATGTGGTAAACTTTAAAAATGATTAATTGATTATTGGTATATGAAAGAAGATACATTGTATACTTAAACTTAGTATTGTAGCGTTGGCCTAATGTATGTCTATACAGGTATGACAATTCTGCATTAGCGACAAGCTGTTTCGTGTTCTGCTTCCCACATTGTGTAGAATTGTAAACACATCGCTACAATCAGGTTTATTCCCTGATGACCTGCACAAGGCCATTGTGACACCTGTTCTGAAAAAAGCATCTCTTGATCGTAATCAGCTTAAGCACTACAGACCTGTTTCAAATTTACATTTTACATCTAAAGTACTTGAGAAATGTGCGTCTTTACAAGTTATTGAGCATACTGAGACACATGGCCTTTCTGAGCCTTTGCAATCAGCCTATAGAAGTCAGCATAGTACTGAGACCGCATTGGCGTGTGTGCACAACAACATATTGCGCGCTTTAGACGACAAAAAGGTTGTATTGCTGCTGATGCTAGACCTATCAGCCGCATTTGATACAGTTGATCATGACATTATGATGCAAAGGCTCAGAGATGACTTTGGTGTCACTGGTACTGCTCATATGTGGTACAGCTCATATTTTGCAAACAGATCCTGTAGGGTATTTGTATCTGGTTCATATTCTAAAGACTTTTATTTCCGTTTTGGTGTTCCTCAAGGCTCGGTTACAGGGCCATTATGTTTTGTGTACTACACTCATGTTGTCGGCAAAATATTACGCCATCATAACGTGGATTATCACATTTATGCTGATGATATGCAAGTTTATCTGATAGTTGATCCCAATATTCCTGGTGACGTTCAATGTGCGCTTTTTAGACTCGCAAGGTGTGTTGCTGACATTCAGCAATGGATGATCGAAAACAAACTCAAGTTGAATCAAGACAAGACGGAATTCTTTGTTGTGGCATCTCCTTATGATTTGAAAAGGTTAGGTAAGGTCAGTCTTTTTCTTGACAATACTGAGGTTTTACCGTCTAAGACTATTCGCAATCTTGGGGTTGTTTTCGATAATAAAATGTGTATGTCTGACCATGTAACCAAGTTGTGTAGATCCATCAACTGGCTCCTACGAAACATTCGTAGAATCCGTCCATATATTAATGTTGATACCTGTCACAACATTGTTAGAGCTCTCATTCTTTCTCGTCTTGATTATTGTAATATTTTGCTAAATTGTATATCTAAGAAAGATCTGAAACGGTTGCAAATCTTGCAGAACAAGTGTGCAAGACTAGTGTGTCTCAAGCCCAGACGTGAGCATGTATCCCCATTGTTGGCTAAATTACACTGGTTACCAGTAAATGAACGTATTATGTATAAGACAATGCTGTATGTGTACAAATCCTTGGAAGGGCTCTGTCCCCAGTATATTCAAGACTGTCTTGTGAAGAAACAATCTCAAATCACTATGAGAACACGCTCTGCTGACAGCATTCATTTTGTCGTTCCTGTCACCAAGAAATCTGCTGGGGATAGAGCCTTCTCAGTAGTGGCTCCACGTATGTGGAATAAATTACCCGTAGCTATTAGAAATGCCACTAGTGTACAATGTTTTAAGTCCAAACTCAAAAATCATCTGTTTCCTTAATTGGTTTCCTTTTTTTTATCTCCATGGTTTTTCTTTTTGCTGTTGTATTTTTCATGCTTTTGCGCTTTGTATCCCTAGGCAAAGGCGCGGTATAAATGTTATTTATTATTATTATTAGTCGATGTTGCTTAGAGTAGTACACTGTTACTATAGATGGTGTGACCGGTGACGTAGTGCCCGGCGGTTTGCGTGCGCACCTACAGGGAACGGTGCTTTAATTCACACTTGATTGATCATTACTTACCATGCTTACGGTGTAATAGTGCAGTAATCATGGTATGCATCCCTAAGCACAATGAGAGACCAGGTACTAAATCTGGTTGCCCGGCGGTTTGCGTGCGCACCATAAGGGCATGTGCTTTTAAAATTGGCGCTCAGTGATGTGTGTTTTGCTTTCATATAGTATGATGTATGCAGTAGTCATGGACTAGTACCCCTAGCATGTCTTTAGACCAGGCGCTAATCAATATGTAAACACTACTGATGTAAACAACGGTCACCTCATCTATAGGGTGTCATAAGTCTATCCTTCAAACCTTAGAACAATTCTGTGTTAAATGAAGATTTTAACATTGGTACATGCATTGCAAGATAAAAATAAGTGTTCGTTCATTAAGATACCACGCACAATGGTTTCTATTGTATTTTCAATGTTTTCGGCACCATCAGTTTCAATCAATTTTCAGTATTTGTATTATCTATATGCAATGGTGTAACAATAAAGCATGAAGCGTATTATGTCGATTTGTTGATATTTTGTGATTTCTCACGAATGTTTGTTGTAATAACATTGTACAATAATAAAATTGCTGTGCTGTTTTTTGTTCTTATGTAGTGTCAAAGATTGCAACAGAAGCTGTAGCCCACGGCGATGTCGACGTCGAAACACTCGTAAGATTTTTATGTAATTGTTTAATTTTTCACCGATCAAAAAAGGGACTTCCAATTACCCTAAATGTTGAGATCCAATAAATTTGAGTTCCAATAAAGTAAAAGCTGCTTGATATATTTCCGCAGGACTCTGGCTAATCAGAGTGGACCTAAAAGGGTTTAAGCGTCCGAATCTGTTCTAACCAGGGCTTGAAATAATAAATTAAGAACCAGTGCTACTATTACACAAATTTGCCCCTGACTCACAGATTTTCCTTCATAACCAGGGGCAATTTGTCACACACCAGGGGCTGTTAAAGGGTAAAATCACAGAACTATTTTAACCTGAAGATAATGCAAAGGAATAACCAGGGGCAATTTTCAATATAAAAGTTGCTCCTGGTGACACAATTTACATAAAAACCAGGGGCATTTTGAGGTTTAGCGGGGTGAATTTGCACCGTGCCCCTGCTTATTGTAAGCCGTGTGTGTCTATAACCGATACCTTAGTATTACTCTCGGCAGTAAAAAAAAAAGCAACCGTATACAGTTTATTTAGACGTATTAAATTGTATCTGTATTGATCATACCATGCTCGAACCAATGAAAGTTCGAGCAAGAGCCTAATTGATATTGGGTATCAAGGACTTGATGCATGATATCTGTGAAAATTGCGAATTGACTTTTGAAGTAATAGTTTCCATCAAGGTTTGATGTATTTGATTTGATGAATACGTTGTCCAAAGATGTGTTATCATGATACGTGAATAATGACGAATGCTTTTTTTAATAACCGTAATAGCTATTTGTTTTGATGACCGTTATTATTGCTTTGAATATCAAGGTAACGTCCGATCAAAGAGGAGCAGAATTGAGTCCACATATTTCTGATACTGACCAGCAATCCCCAGTAGAAGATTCTGATGATAGACGATTGCTAAGTTATGATCCGGTTGAGGAAGTGAAAACCACACGCAGTGTCCTCAAAAAGCAAGGTTTGACTACTAGTATTTTGTTTTGATATGCTTCCCCTGATATATGCCCAAAATAATCGGACGGCAGACAGCCAGGTTCAGGCATATGCAAATATAACCCAAATGCTGATCATGTTGAGTGATAGCTTGTCAATTTTTATCAGGGCTCATCCAGTACTCTTGTGTATGCACCCCATAGCCCATAGCCATAATATTAATCTTATACCAATCTTGTAGCTGACAGATTTTATTATTTACATTAATAGTGAATTTTGGCATCGGAAGAAATATGCATATCGTGGGTGTCTAAAAATCTTTGCTCATATTTGACTAGCACCCCGAAACACCCCCAACGCAGTATAACACAGGCCATACTTATACCTCATTTTTATTGAATGCAAATGTTTTGAACACTTCTTCAAGTCTCAAGAACTACTCGAATGATAAAACCTATGTAACGTCAATATATTATTACCATGATAGCTGATCATCTAAAATTTGTGACCCTGCATGATGATACAGTCAATATTTCATTCAATCTTGTTGTCCCACTTATTTGTTATTTGGGTGGTGGTTTTTTTTTGGGGGGAGGGGGTGTTTGTTATCATTTATTAGTTATATTAGTTATCATTGTATTGTATTGTTTTAGGGTCATTGGCACAAGTATGGAGAGAGAAGTGCAAATTCAGTGAAATCTATTACACGGGTTGAGCTAGTTATCATTGTATTTTATTGTTTCAGGGTCATTGGCACAAGTATGGAGAGAGAAGTGCAAATTCAGTGAAATCTGTTGGCCACACGGGTTGAGCTACCTCAAGTCTCACGACATGGTTGCTATTTGTCAGGGTACACCTCGTCTCACAGTTCTATTAGTTCGCCCTCAAGAAGATGACACAGTTAGCCCCCTCACCCTAAACTCGAACTGGAAATCACATCCGGTTGGTCTCACCCACATCAACAGCCCCTTAGGTGCAAGCGATACGACGCCGTCATCAGTGGGTGTGGTTTGCGCACGTGACCGGTTTATTTACATGTTCCCAGGAAATCTTTCACCTCAAAGCCAAAACCGAGTATGTTTTGAACACGCGCTGGCTTTGGCACCTCAGGATATAGACCCAACTTGCGTAATCTCACAGGAAAGCGAATTAGTTGTCGGTGTGAGACACAATTTTGGGCAAACTGGCGCGTTGCTAATACGAAATGTGAAGCAGTTAGTGCAGCGCCGTGAAGATTCGGCACCACCCACTCACACACATTCACCTCTCTTGGGAAGGAAATACAATCAAGCAAAATCTCCGAAACCAATTGATGTACGTATCGAATTAAACTTTGTTCCTCTTGGTCTTGATTTAATCGTTGACGGTTATCGACTTCTTGTCGTAGGAAACGAAGTTCTAACGGTTTTCCAACATGAAGCTTCTTGGATGGAAGCATGTTGCAGGAGAGGGACACCGCCAAGCGGGTTGCATTTCAGAGCTGCAGTTTTCTGTAGTGCCAATGTTAAATATCAGGTATATGCCCTATGCAAATCTACCAATTCAGGCGCTATTGTTGGCTTCCAAATATCACATGATGATCAAGATAGGTTATCGTTTGGAGACCCAGAGTTTTTGCACCATCTAGATGGGAGCCCGGGAATCGGCGGACTTACAATGAGCAGCAATGGGGAGGAATTGTATGTCGCCATGGAGTGGGAAGACACAGTGAAGGCTTTTCAGATACCGGCATTATTGATGGAGGCCAGTACATAGCAACATTCGGAATGAAGAGAATGGGCAATAAAATGTATCACTGGCTTATTTTGTGACATCTCTTAACACTTTCCACGCGGCTATTGGTTTTATCATATAGATGGTGTGACCGGTGACGTAGTGCCCGGCGGTTTGCGTGCGCACCTACAGGGAACGGTGCTTTAATTCACACTTGATTGATCATTACTTACCATGCTTACGGTGTAATAGTGCAGAAGTCATGGTATGCATCCCTAAGCACAATGAGAGACCAGGTACTAAATCTGGTTGCCCGGCGGTTTGCGTGCGCACCATAAGGGCATGTGCTTTTAAAATTGGCGCTCAGTGATGTGTGTTTTGCTTTCATAGTATGATGTATGCAGTAGTCATGGACTAGTACCCCTAGCATGTCTTTAGACCAGGCGCTAATCAATATGTAAACACTACTGATGTAAACAACGGTCACCTCATCTATACAAAACAGATTTTTAAGAAACCTTTCCCAACTTTCAAGGACTATCTCAAGGATTTACACCAATACTAGGAATGTTTTTACTTAATTGAATGCATCCGAATATGGTAATGAAATTCAATAATGTTGACATTTTTGAAACATTTTGTGAACGTTTGGAATGTCGTCTGCAGACGCCTGCCACGTGGAAAGAGTTATAAGCCAGGTTATTTATTATTTTGTAATTTTGGACAACTTACTTAACTCATTTATTTAATAGATAGTAGAATACCTAGATATTTAGACACATCAATTTGACCTTTGAGTCATGAACTGCTTGGAATTGAGATTGCGTTAACGACTGTCGTGTATAGTCTGCGCAATCACGCTACACGACTGTCTTGTATATCGTTTTGGCCTTTATTTACTGAGACCAGTGAATGACACTGTGACGCCACTGTGTGGTGGAAGTGAAATAGACTATAGATATATTCATTGATAATGTACTAAAACAGTAGATGCAAAATATTGTTTGAACATTTTGCTCGATATAAGATTTGGTCACATCTTTAACGTTAGCTGTTTTATTTGATATTGAACTCCTAGTCATCGATGGTCTTTTTGTGTAAATAAATATTGAGCTTACATTGTAGCTGGTAGTTCACATCTGCTTTGTTGACTTTGTCAATTGTCTTAGTCACCTGTACGATCAATTGATCCAGAAAACGTCACCAAACACATCTCGTGACGTCACCAGAAAGTCAACTACTGGCAACAC
This sequence comes from Ophiura sarsii, assembly GCA_035610835.1. Taxonomy (NCBI): domain Eukaryota; kingdom Metazoa; phylum Echinodermata; class Ophiuroidea; order Amphilepidida; family Ophiuridae; genus Ophiura; species Ophiura sarsii. The sequence continues at coordinate 25,468,712 of CM069441.1, forward strand.
TTGATCAACGGTCATACACCATTGAGAAAGACATCCGATCGGACGTCGAAACGGTCTGGAACAGTAAGTTCAAATTTGGAATTTTTTCTATGAATCTTCTTATTTATGGTAGTTTGGTAGTTGAGGAAAAATTAAATACACAATTATTCCATTGGTTATATTAGTCTATCGATGAATAAATTGAAATCATTTAATTTGCATGGTTGTAAATACACCTCGTCACATCATGGAACTATACATTTATTTATGTTTTGTTTTGTTCACTGTTTATTTATTTTTCTCGTTCAAATCAGAATTAATTTGTCGCCTCACCATCTAGAGGTAGATCTAAATGTTGTAGGCCGGGGTTTATTCAGATAAGTCCCATGTTCAAACTTACCAAACGGCATTTACGTTTGTGCGTGGCTGGCGATCCCGTTTTGGGGGCCGCAGCGTACTACGCCGCGAGCCTCTAATATAATTGAGTAAATGTTGCTATATTTTGAACAAGGGCTTTGCTGTGGTTTCACAAAAGAAAAAGGAAGATAACATGCATTAACTGCAGATGATTTTTCGACTATCATACAGCGTAATGGCGACTAATATTTAACTCGAGATATTGTGAATAAAATGTAGCATTCCTATGATGTTATCGCAATCAGCATGATGATCAGCCATATCACACACAGAACTTTAAAGAAATCGGATTTTGTTGGAATGGTGGATCACACCATAGACCTTTATTGTATCCAAATCCATATAAATAAATAGTAGGGGAGGGCAGGGAGTGTACGCCCTATCGGGCAGGATCGCCCACCACGTGATTCTCATCTTTGCGGCCACTGGTTGAATTTGGCGAACACACAATAGATACAGTAGTATGTTGCAAGCTTTCCACATTAACGTGACAGATCACCGTAACATGTTTGTCAACTTAACAATTTTGAAATTATGCAAAATCATAACTATATAAATCCCTAATGGCGAACCTGCTGCCCCATCATCTTAGGGCGTATGTGCTCCATATACATGATATAGCGCGATGTGCATTGAACTGTACCACGGATGTCCCACATACATTGATGGGTTGCTAACTGCATCAAATTTACAATCACTCCCATACCTACCTAAAGGTTATTAACATTAAAACCTTTTCTGCGAATATCTTTGGAAAAAAATAAATTCACTTTTGCGAGGCCAAACTGGTTTTTGGATGATAAGTGGACAAACATATCACCGTGATCTGTCACATTAATGTGGGAAGCTTGCAACATACTACTGTATATATTATGTGTTCGCCGAATTCAACCAGTGGCCGCAAAGATGAGAATCACGTGGTGGACGAACCTGCCAATAGGGCGTACACTCCCCGCTCTCCCCTACTTACGCTTTATTCCGTCAAGGTATCAAATGTTGTTGACGGTAAATAATATCGCGCCCGGCCCCTGAAATAATTTATATATCGTGGTTCATGCTGAATACACTCGGTGCTTAAAAACTGGATTTCATTAAAGGAGTATCAAGATATTTTTTTTATCAGAAGAGTCCCCATATTTTTCTCATTACGTCTGTAAAATCGTAAGGGCCAGAAATGTTTCATTTAGAAATTATAGGCTAAAATGTGGTGAATTACTGCCAAAGGTGTTTAACCACCAGCCAGTTTGTGTACTACTCAATGGGCACATTTTGTTTGACCTTGTGCTTCTAAAATTAGAACCATTGGAGTAAGGATGTCCTTTCATACAAAATAGAAAACATCAAGTTGAAAATCGGCCCAGCCATCAGAACATGTACCTTTAATAATGTAACTCTATGGCAAGGTTAGTTTGTCAGTAAATAGCCTTGACCAAGTCCAGTGAGGTTAATATGCATTGATTTCCGTTTATTGTAGATTAAGTGGTGCATGAAAATGTATGTTGTAATGTAAAATGTTTTTTTGTAACGCGCCTCGAGCATCATTTTGTTGGATTAGTGCGCATTTATAAATCCACATTATCATTATTATTATTATTTTGGCACGTGAAGAACCGCTTTCCGAGAATTTGTTTTCTGTGATGAGTAGTCATACTGATACTGATGTCTGTATTACCTGCAAAGGGTCTATGATGATTTAACCACCGTCTATGATAAACAATAGATGTTCTGCTTTCAATGCGATGCTGTAGACCTGGACTCAATAATTACATCCGTGTTTCGCCCTACACCGCTTACACGTTATAACTCGTGTCTCGTATAGTGGCACGTTATATTCTCTATAGCTCGAAAGGGGACGACGCAGGACCGGGCGACGCAGGCGAATACTCTGAGAACGTCAAGATGGAGGTGGTTGGTAATATTATGACGGTTATGGACGTCGTAAACGTCATCAAAGATCGTGTGTATGAAGTGAGAGGTTTTGAATCGCGGGCCAAAACGTTGGCTGATCGTATAGGGACGATCACGAACGTTATGCATATGTTGAAAAGCATCTTAGATTCGTACAGTAACGAGCGCACCCCGGAGCGCACCATTGATACGTCGATCTTAAAGATAGTCGACCACCTGAGACAGTGTCTTGAAAGCGCCAACAATTTCATAGATAAACTGATCCGTAAACCACTGATACAAAAATTCATCAAAGCACCGAAGTATGGAGACCGGTTCAACGAATTTACCGAGGAGTTGGACACAATACGACAAGATCTACAGTTTGCGGTACAGACCAAAATGCTTGATGTCGTTACCAAAGATCAGAGAGATGAACTGGCCAAACCATTACAGAAGAGTGCTCAATGCTTCGACAAAGCCACACGCATAGAACAAGATGAGATTGACATGAAAAAAGATATGACCAATATAACGACGTTATTGGAGAGGATGGAAACAGGTAATATAGTGGCATTTTCCCATTAATTAAATACATTAATAATACTGTTTGTTAAACAAATACTACCTAAATTAATTGTGGCATGCCCTACAAAACTCGATGAGTGCATCGGTAAAACATCGTTTTTCACTGTTGTATAGATAATAAGCCTAACAATATAATATTTTTCATGAAAACTATGATATTATTGAATATTAAAGTGGAATGCTTTTTTCAATTTCAGATCAGCGAAAATGTTTCAAATGCGTCCAAGATTGCCGGAATCTTACACTATTAGGTAAGTAGTTTGAACAAATGTATGCACACATAACAATACTTGCTTTCTTCAAATGGACGCGATTACAATACCAACAAATAGGCCTAGATAAAATTAAATAACTGCTGTATCAAATTTTGTTCAGTTCACCCCAGTGGCGTAACCAGAGGTGGTTGGGGCATTTCCCCCTGCCAGAAGGATGCCCCCCCCCCCAAATTAAATAACAGACACTATGTATACCAGTCATTTGTATACTAAAAATAAATAGTCGGATATGCCCCAACCCCCTGATGACCTCCCCACATGCCCCCCCCCCCCCCCCCCCAATTGAAGACCCTAGTTACACTACTGGTTCACCCTATATAAAAGTTCTCCCATAAAACGTTTCCAATGAGTATACTCGAGTATAAGCCACACAAAGATAATTTAGTGAGTCATCAGGCCCGTTAGATGGCGGGGGGGGGGGGGGGGCGATGGAAAATCTTTCTTCTTTTTTTCTTCTTTTTTAAAGGTAAAAATTGCGTTTTTCTTAGTTTCAAATATCAATGATAGTAAAACTACTCATAAAACATTGACTACAGTGCTTTTTGGACTGCGAAATTATGTGTCCGTGCGAAAATTTTTGACGTGCGACTTCATTACGTAGCATTACGTAGTCAAGAATAATAATTATAGATGATGATAATTTTAGTGAATAAATGAGTCCACATCCAATCCGGGGAGGGCAGTCAAATAATCATGCTATAAACACGCGTGACCTAAAATATCTAGACACTCCTAAACGTGTATTTTCTCAGAAGCAAAACTCATCATAAAATAAGGACTTTACGTATTGGTGCCCTAAAAACCGGCAACAAATTTAAATATTCGTCTTCCATCAAAGCTGGTTGCTATATTACATAATACTCGTGTACAACCAACCGGCTGTATTGCAACGTCCATTGAGTAGTTTAAACGCATGAGCGTGGATGTGATTTGCAACATAATGGAAACTCAACCATGCAGTTAGCAAGAAGTACCGCTATACACGCCCCGAATTTAAATATACAACAGGCAACCCTCTCGTAGTAATTAATAACAATAGGTTTACTATACCGAATTAATAGCGCTCCTAAGCAGGCAATTTATGTCATGGAAAATATTTTGCAAGAAGTACACTTTTTCTTGATATAAATAGTCGATTTTAGACTCCTTAAAGGGATGTGGTGTAGGCAGCACTCTCAATTACAAAAATATATGATAACAACTGGGATTTGTATATTTTTACAATTGTATTACATGTATGAACTTGCACCTAATAAGTATTAAGAAAAATCAGCCCTCTTTGTACAACAAAACGTCGATTCAAAAATGCTGGTAGAGCTGCAACCAGCATTTTACATAAGGGTGGTATTCCAACACATTTAAAACATTGTTTTAATCAAGTTTTGCTGGGTTTCTTTTAGTAAAAACAACAATAATGGCAATTTTTAATGTTCATCTTGAATTCTGAAGTAAATTAATTAAAATCAAACAAATTAAACATGACATTGTGTCCCTAATGCACCGATCGATATGGAGGCCGGACTATCATGACAACAGGGGACCATGGCTCCTTTCCTGTGGTCAGAAGTTCGAAAATATAAAGTTCGAATGATTCAATATGTAAAACGCTCGGTCATGATGTCAAAGAACCCGGGCAAATATTGAACTGGAAAATTCTTAGCAACATTTATCCAACAAAAGTATTTTTAAAGAAAATAACAAGGAGGATAATATTACTTGTGAAACTTGTAATGAAATTGGTTACATTGAACATTTCATTTATAGCTGTAAGAAAACCAAAACAATAATATAAAGAGATTGAATAAGTAACTTTGCAATCAGTATAATCTTCTATTCTAGAGTCTAGACATAAGATATTGTAAAAAGATGTATTATTTGGCTATATGATAATAGGAGTAATAATGTTCATATCATTAATACGTGTATAATCAACTATAACAAATACCAATATGGTAAACATCCCAATTTACAAGTGTCTTATATTTATAGCTTAAAATTATAAAAACTTCTGTAAGGTTTGATTAAGGAAAGTGAAATCTGTTATAATGTCATTATTGATTAGTTATGTTTATATATGATGTGATGTGATAATTATTATATGCAATAAAACATTAAAAAACAAGATTAAAAACAAGGGTACATGACCTTTTTTCATCAACTCATTTTATTCATCAACCTCGTTTAAATACATTCAATATATTAAAGCAATGATAAAATAATTCAGCATTTTTAATGACTTAGTGTGCAAAAAATGCCAAAGATTATTATTGTATTTAATTTTAATTTTTTTAATTATTAAATTCTAGAGCAAAAGGAAGGATTCAGCAAAGCCATTGAGAAACAACAGCAAATTGGAAAAGGTTTGTGCATGGTCTTTGGTTTGTGTAACATGTAACCACACTACAACCAAGTGTTCTGCATTTGAACACCTATAATTGTAACCTTTATTGAACATGTAACCATGTGGAACGTACTTTGAACACCAATCGAACGCCTGGTTGAACGCAATTGACGTTTAAAACCTCTGTTCATGTTAAAATTATTAACACTAGCATTAATAAATTGAACACTGAACAGCAGGTGTTCAAAATGATGTCCAGAACACATGTGTTCAAAACATTTTCTTGAGCACTTTTGTAACAATTTTTAAACACTTGAAAACTTATTTGAACGAGTTCAGGTGTTCAAAGTAAAAATGGTGAATATTTTGTATGAATTTAAAAAGCTTCAAAGCCATAATTTTTGTTTTAACAAAGTGACGTACACTATAATACGCCACTATGTAATACTACTGTCGAATTGATGCAAGCCTGGACCTGGGACGCACTTTATCCAAAACCTTTTTTTAAAGTACTGTGATTAGAGACTTTCGTTTAAATAAAATAGCATCTATATATTTAAATTTCATATCAGAAAATGTCATTCTTGATGATAAGACCCTGTAATTAGTCACATTTTCAGACGAAGAAGCTACAAGAGTTCGAAGCTTTGAAAAAGGTCTTGGGTGCTGGTCATAAACCCTGTTTCAATTATTGTTTACATGACCCATTGGACAGAGCCAGCCACTGAACATGTATAATATGGATTGTGGACAGAGCTGTGGACAGAGCCACGGAACATGTATATGAATTGTGGACGGAGCCGCTGAACATGTATATGTATGGATTGTGGACAGAGCCACTTAACATGTATATTGATTGGAGGTCACGCATAACGCGCGAGTATATAAATAATGAGGCCAATTATAGTAGTAGTGTTCAAAAAACAGAACAAAAACGTGTAGTAATTTGATTTCGTAGGTAGTGAGCATGGTGATGATTTTAGTCATATTTTTAGTTACGTTTCACTACTGTCCGACGAAGCTGCTAGCTTAGCGGTGAAACAGCAATCCAAATGAACATATTCAAAGAGGGGGAAAAACTCATCATGCCTCATGCGATTTCGCCCAAAATTGGTTAACAACGCATATAAGTCCAACTTATTGCAAGCTCTGTATTATTGATTCATATATAGATCAAGAAGATGGATTTATACAGATTGAAGATGGTAGGAATGCTATAGACAATGGTGAGTTTATCGTGAGATTGTGTGTGTATATGGCATGCAATAACCACATTTTAGTAAGTACAACCCATAAATCGGTAAAGAATTGTTATTTTTTTAATTCATTTGCACGTGAGATATATACTTTACCACTTTCTAAAATAAATGGTTCGGGCGGACCGGCCCGTATAACCTGAGACCGGTATTATAATATACTTTAGCTTATTTTGCCTATTTTACTTGATATATACAGAACAACAAAGAAGTGTGCAAAAAGTGAATCAGAAGAATGACACTATACATCAAGGTATGTATGTTTGTAAAACCTGATCGGGCATTGTATTTGATATGCTACACCGTAATACTTCCAAGAGAATATTTAATGAAGGGATTTTAATAATGGGCACGTTTGCTATCGCTTTAATCATAATAATGTAATGTGTAACGGGTAACTTAGCGCGCGTGAATATTAATAAGTAATTTAATAATTACTCGGAACTGGGCAGTTTGAGCGGAACAAGTCGTCATGTGAGCATGATATTATTTTAGGACACTTATATAAAAGATATACATATGGTATAACATTATAACAGACGATAGGTTTCAATTAATAACAGAGTAAATCAAGCTGATTTAGTCTTAATATAAGTATAGGTAGGCCTAGGTACTTCGGTGTGTGGATTGGGTGGATATGGATAGGTATAGGTAACACAATTTTATACACTAAGAAATATGATGATTCTCATTAAACAGTGTTGTGATAAAAATTGTGAAGAGCGCAAGTAGGTTTTTACTGAAATATGCTGAAAAGTGTGTCGAATGTCAAAAGTGGGAGTAACCTTAGACATGTTAGAGTGGCTGTGATACCAATGTCACTGCCCCAATCAACGGCTCTATAATTTATAAAGAATATAAACCGTAATACGGAGCTCATATAGATAACTTGGAAAATATAAGACAATGATCATATTACTGATGTATATTTTCGAGATACGAAAGACGGGTTTGAAAGCTTGAGGGACAATCTGAACGAGATAAGAACAGGTATGATTCAAATTACTATATTCATGTGAGTAAAACTAAATGGATCCCTTTTTTTATCAATTTATTCCGGAGGTCGCGTGTTTCAACGTGTTTGATAACATAAATAGGTCAAACCCAGGCCCGTAAGCAGGATTTTTTTAGGGGGGGGGGGCGTATTTTTTTGAAAAGGTACATTGGTACCCAAAAAATCGTAAAAGGTTGCCCCCAATTTTTTTTTAGTCATCTAAGACAATTTTGAGAGCGGGGGGGGGGGGTTTAGGACATGTTTTAGTCCAAAACGGCCCGAAAAAACGCTTTACATAATTGGAAATGGGGCGTCCGCCCCCCCCCCCCCCCCCCCCCCCCCTAGTTACGGGCCTGGTCAAACCATTCATTTTTGGCATCTTGTGAATTATTATAATCTTCTGAAAGTGAATTCCATAAGAATGTGCATCATCTGCTAGAGGAACGACGACATAAAGATTGAAGAGTCCATATGAGACTGCAAAGAAAACATCCGATTGTGAAAAGTCTAAGTTCTTGCTTTAGCAGTTTAGACGCAGACCGTTCTTGCTTTAGCAGTTTAGAAGCAGACCATTCTTGCTTTAGCAGTTTGGAGCCAGACTGGTCTTGCTTTAGCAGTTTGAAGCCAGATCGTTAGCTTTAGCAGTTTGGAGCCAGACTGGTCTTGCTCTAGCGGTTTGAAGCCAGACCGTTTTAGCTTTAGCAGTTTAGAGCCAGTGAACCTTATTACAAATTCTGTTAACACAACACTCTTGATAACAAAAAGTGTTTTTAAAGTCCCAACCTTACATCAAAATAAAGAAAAAATGTCTGTTAACAAAACAACACAAACTAAAATGGAACGCCGAAGCAGTTTTGTGTCAATGCGGCTCCACTGTAATTGGGGTATAGTAAAGCTGCCAGCCCTTAGCTTCCTGATTTCGCAGAAACTTTCCTGAAAAATAGATTGATATTGCCCTGGTAATATACATACATAACATAAATTTCAGCAATAATGTGTACTTTTTTAGTTTAAAAATGAATTATACATAGCTACAATTAATAAAATAGCAAAAATAAATTACCCAACGACAATGTATCCGCACTAATTAATGCTTAATTTAATTAATTAATTAATCAATTAATTCCTTTATTTGTAAAACGGCACGATCAATAATTAAACGCCACGGTGATTATTTAGTGAATTATCTTTTAAACATGATTTACCAAGAATGAGTCAGTCCTTTTTTTTATAATAACCAATCCCTGGGCAGAAAACTGCTAATTTCGTGAACTATTTAATTTCTCAAAAATTCCTAGTGGTTATATTCGCGAAAATAATCACCTACAAAAATGGCAGTATATTTATAATGATATGTGTGTATAGTTTCGAATCGCAAAGTTTAAGTATCCACAAAAATGTTGCACTTTGGCAATTCACAAAAATAACTACCTGCAAAATTAATTTATCACTACATTTCCAGATTTGGAAATATAACCTGATTTCCAGATTTGGTCATTTGCCTGGACTGTTAAAGCATCCTTTTGGTAATTTGTTGCCATTCTTGGATATACATGTATGCTAATTCCAGTATTGTAAAGCGCTTTGTGATCTTTTTGATGTACTGATGTAAGGTCCAGGCGCTATATAAATACCTGTTATTATTCTTACATTCAGTTCAATGTATTTGTTTCACTTCTTCCTGGTTCCTGTGCCAAATGTTCCTGATAAGATCAGGAAGCTGGTGGCTCTGTGGTATAATAGTACTTTAACTTTATTATTACGCCACAAAGTAGAGAAGTAAGGAACATTATTTGGGAATATGAAAAATGTACACTCTGTGTCTAATATGATACACTATATAATAAGTCTTAGGACACCATACATGCTTCAAATTGAGGAGAAACACTGGGAACTACTGTGTTAGCTTTTTGGTATTCTAGGTTTACAAATTGATGAACAATTCTTATGTTTGTTTGAAGGTGGATGTTCCGATCACTTTAGGTTTTTTTGCCCATCAACAAATTTTGATATCAGAAGAAACAATATAAGTTTTAACGGGTTCGCCGTCGGACGAGTTTTAATCTGTCAAGCTTTCGTCAGGATTAGCTCTGACTTCTTCAGAACCAAATTGTTATAATATTAAACAAACATAGAGATTGCCACTTCTCTTGTTATCATCATTTGGGCTGCCCCTTGCCCGATGATTTGAAAGTAGGTGCCCTTTCTACTTGTGAAAGAATTGTGGCTCTGAAAAGAGCCGTTCAGAAGGATTGCCGCTTCCACTGAACACGTAGGTTGCCACTGGCCTACTATACATAAATTTGATTCTAATAGAACCTCCAAAGGACTGCCCCTTGACCAATGGAAATAACGTAGAGACTGCCCCTTGTCTACTACAGATAGTCTAGAGGCTGAGACCCCTAAAAAAAGTGATCGTTCAACCGGTGTACCTTCTCAAATCTGATCACATAGGTAATTAGTATAGACCCTCTAGGTAAGTGCTAGGTAGTGAGTCAATCCAAATTGTGGTGTCACATTTTTTTTACAGGCCTTTTTAAAAGGTGTCTCATTCGATAGTAAAATAGCACGATTTCAGGGTAGGGGAAACATAAATCATCATATATATATTTATTTTTAACCGAATTGCATCATTTTTGCATTAAAATATGTCAAATGGTAACCTCTCTCATGTTAATATTTCCATGAAGCTGTGTATCACACAAATAAATTCGAAATACTAATAATAACATATCATTTGACAAAATATTAACATGTTTATTGCATACTATTTTCAACATTCAGCAAAGTTGATTTATAATTAATGTCTAATAAGTTATTTATCATTAAATGTTGTCGTATTGGCAGTCAAACATGTCTTGTCATATTGGAAATGTAATGGACAGATAATAACTTCACATGTTTACATGCTGTTTTTACAAAGTGTCCTATAAACAGTTGAATTTTATCGTTTTAGGTGAGAGGAAATATTAATTGTCACATCATTGCGAGTAATCAACGAAAATAGGTTATCTTGGTACCATGGATACGGTATGAACCTCTCTCCTCTTGGTCCGAAATAGTTCTCCTCGACTAGCTTCGATTATGGTCTTTCAGCCAATGACATGGCAATAAAGCATTTCATTTTTATATACTATTAGTATTATAGAGCTTAACCAATATTTGTGAAGTATTTTAGCAGTCAGTTCATAAAAAATTATAATATGTGGCTTGTATTTATTTTATTTGAAATCATTTTAGGGTTTCTGGGCCAACATAACTGAGTTGTCTGACGACTGTAATGTGTAATGATTTACTCAGTCTTTCCAACGAAATGATTTAGCATGACGAATATTGTTTACTTTCAATATAACATTGTCAATATTTTGTATTAACACATGGATTTTAACTAACTAGTGTGTAACCATGTCATGATGGCCCAGAACCCCATAGAGAACTGATGAAGCCTACAATCTAGTCTAGTATATATAAGAAGATCAGCAAGATCAAGGAAGTAGAAGCGGCCCATTTCAAGCATGCTCTAAGCTGGAGACTTATCAATGAAATCACTGGTGGGAAAGCATCCACCAAAGGTTCGAGGGAGGAGGAGGGGGAAATCACATCAATTCTTAAAAGATCTGGAAACTAGAACAGGTCCTTTCGACCAAGAGGAATATGACAACCTAAAAATTCATTGGTAGAAGGAAAAAGCAGCGATAAAGACAACATCCACCTGAAGTTCCGTAAATATGCGACCTTGATGACATTGTGTTGAACTTCTGCAATGAAGCATTACTGACTGGGGGAAACGAGCCAGTGGTCTGTGCTCAACATAGTTCCAATACCAAAATCAGGCAATCTTAGCCTAGGAGGCAATTACCGAGGTAACAGCCTAAGTTATATTGTTGCCAAAACGTACAACAGAATGATCCTGGACCGAATCAGACCAGAGCTGGATCAGCATTTGAAAACCATCAAAACGTCTTCAGGGTCGGAAGGACGCAGGGGCGTAACAGAGGTTGGTTGTTAGGGGGGGCACAGCCAAAAAAAATCCTGGTTAGAATAATTCCGTCCCGGAAATTTTCGTAAAAGATTGCCCAATTTTTTTCCCAGTCAGTCACCTCGTAAATTTCACGTAAGTGGGTGGGGGGGGGGGGGGGGGGGGGGGGGGGGGGGGGTGGGAGGTAGGGTGAAAAAAATTCGCACGGTCACAAAATTTCGCAGTACAAAAAGCACAGCAGTCAACAATTGTGCTTTTATTGTTGACTGCTGTGCTTTTTGTACTGCGTTTTCTTTCTTTCCCCTTTTTTCTCCTTTTCCTTTTTCTTTTTCCTCCCTTTTTCCATTCTCTCTCTCTCTTTTCTTTCCCTTTCCCCTTCTTTTCCTCTTTTCCCTTCCCCCTATTTTTCCTGGTGGTAGGTTTGAATTCCTGAGCACCTTCAGGGGGGCACTGTGCCCCCCCCCCCTCCCCCCGGCTGTTACGCCACTGGAAGGACGACAGTCGGCCACACACTGGCACTGAGGAGGCTTATAGAAGGAGTTAAGGCCAACAACCTAACATCAGTAATCACCTACATTAATTTTAGAAAGGCATTTGACACTATTATTAATCAACCGTAGCAACATGCTGAAAATTCTCAAGATCTGCTGCAAAGAGTTGAGTAGCAAAGGTCGGTATGAAAGTGAATGCTGGAAAGGAAAAAAATTATGTTATATAACCAGAGTCAGAAGGGATCCATACAGACAAATGATGGTATAAAGTTGGAGGAGGTCAAGATTTAAAATATCTGGGTGTCTGGATGGAGAGTACAGCAAATGACATAGCAACGCAAAGGAGCAGCATGGAGAGCATGTAGCAAAATGACCAACATATGGAAGTCTACTCTTTCTCGGAAATTCAACTGTTTGCCTCAACGATAGAGTCAGTTCTGTTATATGGATCGCGAAGCTTGGACCATTACTCCAGTTACAGAAAGAGCTTGATGGTTGCTACACCAGAATTGAGAGCAGTACTCAATGTCAACTGGAAACAACATATACCAAATACCCAAGTGTATAGTGACATCCCAAAATTAAGCCAGAAGATTCAGAAGAGACGAACAAGGTTGGCTGGCCACTGTTTTAGAAGTGAGGAGCCAGTATCCAAACTGGTGCACCAAGCATGGCAAAGAAAACCGGGAAGACCTGCTCTGACATTTATTTATTTATTCAAGCATTATACTGGATTGGAGACAAGTAACATAAAGACTGCAATAAATGACCGACGGTTCCGTTCCCTGTAGTTATCAAGATTTCATGACCACGGCTTTGATGCTTTATCCAGGGTAATAATTTCATCCCCTCCTACACAATTTATCTGATTCATTTCACACCACCTGT
>CM069441.1:25481906-25738372 GCA_035610835.1 Ophiura sarsii
CATCAAGTTGAAAATCGGGCCAGCAATCGGAACACCTACTTTAAACACAGACAAGGAAAACATTTTATAACAATATTCAGTGATTTAAAATTTTCTCTTTGATATGTTTAGTTAATTTAAGAGTAACATCAGTCAGCTCCGGAACGAGAGCCCGTTTCACTTGAGGGCGCTACAAATTGAATGGTGTGCATCACCATGGTAACGAGTCAGTGACGGGTACCCGTTAATTTATGCAATCATTGCATTTTCACTTTTCAACCCTAAATATATGAATAACAATTAACGTAACGTGTCAGTGACGTGTACCCGTTAATTTATGCAATCATTGCATTTTCACTTTTCAACCCTAAATATTTGAATAACAATTAACATCTTATCAAATTGAGAGCAGTATAGCTACAACAAGGTCTCGCGGCAGCTAGTCCGATGATTTTATTTCACCTTTGAACCCAACATCTCGCAATACAGGTCGAAATTACACCTCTTAATATACCGCGATGAGACTACCATTTTCTAGGCGAGTGTACACCATTTTATTGAATTTTTAGGTTAAGTGTGATAATTTTTACATTAAATATACGTCTTTAGTATCATATAGTGATGCATTTTTTAACATTATTTCAGATATAAGAGACTTATTTTATGATTGAAAGGACAGACTCCCGTCACTTGATGCATCGCATGTGTCAAAATTGACGGCAGTGCATCACTAAATAGCACGCCCTCAAGCCGAACGCACTCCCGTTCCGGAGCAGAATGATCATAGCTTGATAATAATACTAAGTAATGATGAAATGAATATAGGCATACTTTGTAGTAGGCCTATGTCCAGTTCATGTGGGTGCTTTGAGAAGGTATAGGGAATGTTGATGGTCTCCATTTATAATATGAAAGTCATGGTGTTAAAATAAATCTTATAAAATTCCCTCCCAAATATTTTCAATGGAAAATTTGTATGGGATTCGACGAAGGCACATATTTTCTTCAATTTATTTATTTATTTATAACATTCGGCAGTGATGCCAGGCAAAACCCAATATTGACAAGCAATAAAATGAAGGGATGCCCAAATACACCAAACAAAATAAAAATGGACAGACAAAAAAAATAAAGAAAGCCAAAAGCAACAACGAAAAGACAACGGAAATGAATAACCAAGGAGGACCAAACAAAATGAGGATGGAGAAGACTGACTACAAAAGATGGGAGTGAACAACTGACTTAAAGGAAGCTATGGATTGACATTGGACAATTTCCCGAGGGAGGCAGTTCCAGAGAGTTGGGATATAAAGATAAAAAGATCTCTTGGACAAGGTCAGCCGCAGAAAGGAGGGTACAGATCACGGGAGTTGAGGTTACGAAGATTTGGCCGGGGATGGGGCTTGTAAGGATTAGGAGATGAGCACAAGTTATGGACAATTTTGTATTTAATGGAATGCAATGAGCATAATTTAGCAACACATTTGTTCAACTCAAATTGAAATATTTCAGTCCAAATTTAATATCTGCGATGATTTTGACACCATAACCATGATAACCGAATGTCCTAAGACTTTTATTTCTAGTGTATGACAGGCGTGACGAAATAGTTGCCTACAATTTTTTCTCAATTATAATTTACTCATTATGTTACCGTAAATCAATGTTAATTAACCGGTAAAATATCCACCATTTATAATTTATCGAAAAATAAGAACACTGGTTATATAAGCATTGGCTCTCGCGTCTCTGTTTGGATTATGAGTAACATAGAATAATTTGGCCAATTTTTTACATACAGATCAAGAAACGGGATTCACGACGGTTAAACAGAATCTAGACACGACAAAGGACGGTAAGTAGTCTTAAATAAATAGAACGGTCGGAAGGGAAATTATTATATTGACAAGATGCATATCATTTTCATGCGACAATATCTTACTGTATTTGTAATCATTTCACTTAGTAACAGATTTGAATAAACGGCCAAGTAACTTTCGTCCTAGCTAAACATGCTAAATGCATTTATATGTTGTCAAATTACATTTATAAACATGAAACTAAAATATCTTCTAAGTTACAGAGCAGTGCGTTTTCTACACTGTTAGAAATGTCCGTATGAAATATTCCGTATTTTTCCACATACAATTTTTTTAATATATTTAATGCTAACAGCGTGATTTCAACCAAACACTTAATACACATTGGAGGACACATTATTCATGCACATATTCTTATCCCACCCACTACCGTGTACAACTTACCTACATCTAACTCATCTAAGAGACGAGCTACCACTCTGGGTTTCTAGTCACATCCAGTTCTCTTGGGGATTTAACAAGGTTACAATTTCTCCGTGTTAAAACTTTGTACTATTTGTCACCAAGTGAACAGGTGTATGACCAGTTCGTCTGTGGTGAACTGCCAAAGTGGTAGGCCAGCTTTAAGGTTCTGTTTAATTTTACATGCCGGACAGATCTTAACGTTCCGTATTCTTGCATTGGTAGTTCACCACAGATGAACTGGTCATACACCTTTTAGTTAGGGCCAAAACCTCAATTCTGTGACCATTCTCTGGCTAGTAAGGTTTGACGATTGATTTAACTTCTATGGACCTTTTAGAAAAAAATTAGCCTCCATATGTCCCTCGCAAAAGTGTGGGGAACTCCCAGGAGACAGCAAAATCCAAAATGGCCGCCATACAGGGGCCCCAAAATTCAAATGGCTTCAATTAAGCTATAAAGCATACCAAATTGTTCGGCTGAGCACAAGGATTCCGGAAATGTATAGTTTGCCCCACTTCCGATGTTTGGTTAACGAGTTATCGGGTAAAACGTAAAAAGGTCAACCTTTGCATACATTGTATGGGGTCAAAATTTAAAGTCGCTTCCATTTTGAAAAATGATATCTCAAATTGTTCGCCTAATACTCTAATTGCATAGAAATGATAGTTGTTACCATCTAAAGTGTCTGTGGTACCTTATAAAGGGGTCAAAAGGTCAGGTTCCATATAGGCCAATACCTTTACCCAAAAGGTCAGGTTCCATATAGGTCAATACTTTGACCTTTTGACCGACACAATATCCCCGGTGGTAAAATCAACAATATGGGATATTTTTTCAAAATCGGAGTAATTTTAAATGTTGACTCCATATGCAGGTCAACGATCTTTTTACGTTTTACTCGATAACTCCTCGTTAACCAAACATCGGAAGTGGGGCAAACTATACATTTTCGGAATCCTTTTGCTCAGCCAAACAATTGGGTATGCTTTATAGCTTAATTGAAGGCATTTGAATGTTGGGGCCCCTGTATGGACTACGATCACAATTGTACAAAAGTAGGCCTATGATGAACATTTTTAAAAAATGTGTTGAAAAATTGTAATGAGTTAATACAATTCTGTGATGATTTTACGGAAACGTTCAAGGTAAATATATGAGTCCAGGACAGTCTTTAAAGAGAAGTGTAAACAATTTTGAAAAATTACGTAATATTGCTTTCATATAGTGGTCATACCTCTGCATGACTGGCGTCCTGTTAAAAAGAAATATCTGGGTTGTTGGATATATTTTCGGTCTATCTCGTCCTTAACCTGTTACTACATTAATACACATCTAGTTCCCGATCTAGTAACATATTGCCAGTGGTTACTTCGTTGCACATGTTGCAGTAACAGCGTATGAACTATTGTTTCTAATTCTTGTTTACAGATTTAACTTCAAAATTAAAAATCCAAGAAGAGCTTATCGACAGCATTCAAAAAGGTATGTATAGACATATAGACTACTCTGTAGTCCGATCTATCTATCCCATTTTCTGATTATTTATCAGCGTTTCAGCGTATTCATAGATCCACATGCAGTATCTAGTATTTTAAGTGAGGGTACATGTAGGGCGCCCTTACTTGTTACCATAAACATCATACATGGATGGGCAGTATTATAAGTGAGGGCGCTTATACTTGTCACCGTTAGAGTCATACATTTGCCATTCGAGTTCGTCAGATTTTTACTCGGGGCGTGTCGGTCACTGTGCGGGTGCAATCACTGTATTACTAGTGGACTAAAGGGAGCCCTCTGTTGATCATATCATATCAATAGCGACCAGGGGGGAAGGACATCATTTTATAGCGACAGAATGACCTGAGAATGACAGAACATAGACAATACTGCCCTCATTAGGAACATTAGGAATTTACTCATTGGCGCGGCTGCATGCAAAATATTAGACAACGGGTCAGACACTGAATAAATGGTATAAGTAAAAAATAATGTCAGACACTGAATAAAGGAAATAAGTAAAAAATAATTTAAAAAAAGGTTAAAAAATAAATTTAAAAAAGGGTTAAAAATAAAATCGACTATGGCATAGTCTAATAGACATATAGAGGGGAAGGGGCAAAAAATGAAACATGATTAGTAGTGTTAGAGGATATTATAGCATCGCCGAACCATTATATTGGTAAGGTTCCCTGATGGATCCATCTGTCATGCGTGTTTCTTAAATTGAGTGTTTAACTAAATACCCCACCCCTATGATGTCATTTTATCAATTTCCAAAAGATTCACCCAATTCATCAGTGATTTTCCTTCGATTTTTACCATACTTTTGCTTGCAAATTGTTTAAAAACATGTTTGGATTCTTGTAAATACCTAGTATAAATATAGGGTTTTGCATATGCCCACCATTCCACTAGTCTTTGTGGAGCGCTCAAAGTGTATGTTAGAAAAAAATCGCCAACCCTGCAATTTGTATATCATCAAGCAGCTACAAAACAAAAAGGACATCTTTAAAATCCCATACTTAAATCTATTGGTATTTGAACCCTGTAAAATCATTGAAGAAACCAATCACGTGCCTTTAAAATATCTCATGGAAAATGTTATTATTATAGATCCGATTTGTTATATCATGCTATTATACAATTGCTTAAACTGAGGATGATATGTCGATTTTATGACGGTTGTATCAAACTTTGTCCTTAAGGCAGTTTGCATAGTTTTGTATAAGGGATCGATGGAGTAGACCCACTTCTTTGTAGTAATGATAAAACATGAATGCAGAACATGAATGTTCTCAGTCATCCATTAGTTTGAAAATGATTTGATAAGTTGATTATTAGCTGATGGGGAGCGGAGGCCTTTTTTAGGGTTTTTTGGTCCCGGTATGCTGGCACAGGGAGACATATACAGTCAATCCAACAATATGAGTTGTTTCAATTTTTCCCATGTTAAATAAATTAAAGTGTTGACGTCCCATTGAAACACATGTGAGCTTTGACCCTAAATCGAGGTCAAAGGTCAACTTAACATCCGAGTTGGCAAGGATATCCACCTAGGTTGTATACTACAGACATCAAGGAACATTTTGGTATATGACTCCCTGTGCCAGCAGACCGGGACCAAAAAACCATGCGCGCTCCCCAACTATATACTGGAACTTACTTTTTACAACTCTACGTTGCCTGTGCAATTATCCCACTTCATCAGGCAACTGACCCCCGCTGATGATGATGGATCACGTTATACATGAAGATGGCTTGGAATACCCCCCAAATGGCCCGGTCCCAGGTGTGTGATAGCTGAAATGGTAGTCCTCCTCTCTTGTTCAAAGAAGGTCGCGCAACCCTCACTCTACGATACGAGGCAATATTGCACAAGTGAAAGACAGACAACATAAAGTGCCATTTAATCCTTCTTATTTGGAAGAGCTTATCTGTTTACAAAGAAGTAATGATCTTCTTGGTTCTGGACGCCGACTCCGCTCTCACTCCGACTGCACCAGCCTGTCCACTCTGAGATCTCACAAAAAGGCTGGTGATTCCTCCTTTGCTGTCGGTGCTCCTCGTATTTGGAATAACATGCCCTTGGAGATCCGTGAAGCAGAGTCTGTGTCATGTTTCAAGCGTATCTTGAAAACATCTTTATTTCATGTTAATTTTTTTGTTTTGTTGCTCACGTTTCTTTTCTGTGCTTTGATGATATATATATATTTGGTTTATCATTGTTAAGCGCTGTGTTCTCAGTAGAGCGCTTAAAAATGTTTGTATAGATAGATAAATCGATAGAAAGATAATCTTTGACCAGTAGGATAAGTAGCACAAACGAAGAGTGAAAGAAGCTATCTGAGAGAGGGTTGAGCGACCTACTTTGAACAAGACAATATGAGGACTATGTACGATTTCAGTTATCACACACCTAAAAACGGGCCCTTTGGGGTATTCCAAGTCCAAGCCGTCTGTGATCTATCACGTGACCCATCCTCAGGCAGCTGGTCAGTGTTGCCTGATGAAGTGTGATGGTACAAGCAATGTAGCAGTTGTAGACAGTAAGTTCCAGTATTAGTCTAATTTATCAATTTATGCAGAACCTTATTAGTATTAAATTATATTTGATTGCATTGTTTAGATGGCTGCAGATATTCCATGGGTATGTGCAGAGTGAGGCGATTTGGTTGTCTAATTTAAATGCTGTTTGTTATTTTTCACAGGACAGAGAGAGGGATTTCGTAAAACCGACAATGATCAACAAAAAAACCTAGAAGGTATTCACTGTTTAACCAAACAAAATTCGTTCTTATTAGGAATGTAATCCAGGCCCATATAATGATATACATATAGTGGACTCTAGAAGAGGAGAGCTAGTACTAGTAGTCGGTACTATTGTTTCTTCGTTTCATCATATTATTACGTTATAAAAGACCTCAGTGATGAGAGGAGAATGGACCTTTATTTTTGTATAACGCTTATAATAACTCGTCAAAATCACAATTAATTACCTTCATCATGTTCATTATAAGTAATTAAAAGTTCGCGGTAATCGAAAGTCCCGGGTTTAATGACGTCATGGCTATTGGTGATCATATTTGCCCAAGTGCATTGTATAACTATGACTTAATTGATACCGTGACTTTCGATCGCCGCGACAATTTAAAAATTGCATGTTGAGAGATGAAAGTTTTTTATTCGGTTTTGTGATAAGTATGATGTTTTGTTCTATATTATAATTAGGTAATTTGGGCTCGATTATTATTTGTCTAACATATAATGCACAATGGTGTGCTTGCCGGGCACCTCCTTTAAATTAGTTTTACAAGCTATATTGATGAGGGTATGAGTCACTACTCACTAATAAGGCGAAAATTCAAGTTTTTATAATTATGTTATCAACTTTAGTATTTATATACATACTTTATACCTTAAAAGCAACTTATTTTAAAATAAAGGATGGTATCTTTACAGAGCAACGCAGTGGGTTTCAATCACAAGTTACCGCACAAAAGGAGTTATTGCAAGGTAAGTAGTACAAACAGGCCAACATGAACACCAGAAATCACATCATAATAATACAGTATGTGGCTCTCAATAATTTGAATATAATTTTGTTTAATGTCAACATCAGAAAAACTACTTTGTCATTGATATCTTGAAGTTAGAGGTAAAACGCGATAAACGCCTTTGTTATTTCCTGCTAAAAAGGTTGAATTAATGTGAATTTGCAAATGATGAATAGACTAAATAGAGCATGATTCCAGTATTTAATTAAATGGATGTATATACGAGGGGCATTCAATAAATACCTGCAACCATTGAAAATCTCTGAACCGTGACACGTGTCAGTAAAATAAACTTATGATACTTAAACTGTAAGTCTTACTCGTTTCTCACAGAAATTTTCGAACACGTAGGTCATTTTTATCAATATATTTCAGCACTGTGAATACCGTGATCTCAGGGCACTGGTTAGGGAATTAAATGTTACAATGGCAGGTTCTTGTCAATTTTCAGTGCCAGAGACCATGATGTTTATTATAGTACTGAAATTGCATGATAAAAATGACCCACATGTTTGAAATTTTCCATGAGAAAGGAGTAAGACTTACAGTTTAAGTATCACAAGTTTATTTTATTGACACATGTCACGGTTCAGAGATTTTCAATGGTTGCAGGTATTTATTGAATGCCCCTCGTATAATTATAAAGTTGATATCTGGTATTGTACACATCAACTTTGGTTAATCATGAAATTCTATTCATCATTAATAAACTTATTAATTCAGTTAGCAGCACATTATTCGGTAAAATGAGCGCGGAAGAATTGCACCTCTTTGTAATCATGAGTTTCATCAGGAATTCAGAAGAACATCGCTGGAAAATTCCTACATGTAATCGGAAACTTACTGTTTTTCCATACGGGTTTCGACAACTTATCTGTTATTTTCCTCAGAGGATTGTGTTTGATCCAGAGCTAGTGTTTCTAGACTGTTTCTTCATGACGTCATCAGATGTTGATGATGACGACCTCTGGATCACTGATTCGGAAAGGTGACTGAGTTGGTATGCCCCCTCATCGCCATTCATACGGTACTTTTGTTGGTCTGTGCCGCCTCTCCTCCGAATCCGAATGGATTCACATACGGTATCTGGTTATCATGTTGTGCCAGACGACATTGCTCCATCCTGTAATTGTGGTTCTTCAAATGAGTATAAGCTATTATGAAATCATCAATATCAAACCTATAGAGATAATCCACTTCACTCATGGGTGCCCGTGACAAAAGTTTCTCGTTCCCGTATTAGTATTCGTTGTTTAGATCAATTAAATGCACAACCTACAATACAAGTTTTATTGTTCAATGACCTATACATTTGGCGGGATATTTAAACGAGTATGCATCAACACGTGTGTTGGTTACAGATTTATATATGGTCACGCGTTATGAACTCGCCTCCCAATAGGGTGGTGCTGTTACATTTTTTAGCTTTATGCTGTCATTTTCCTAAAATATTTTTAAAACCACAAAAGCTATCTCAACAAATTTGGTATCATTTTAAAGCCCTAATAACAAGCTATCTGCCTGCCAAATGGCAATGGTATAGCTAATAAAGAATAGGATATACAGCTGTTTGATGTTTGGGGACCAGGGGTGGTGCTGGAAGGGGTGCCGCTGGAAGGGGTGCCGCCTGTACAAACTCAATGGGGATAATCCCATGCTTTGTTCTTTTTACAATAACTAGTCATCTCCTAATGTTACAAACACCATTTTGGTCCCATTTCAAAGGATATTTAGTAGTCTTTAAAGTTTGTGATTCAACAGACTTGTCAACTATTTGTAACAACTAATTAATTATGGATAAGACAATTATCATCAGCTTTCTTCCTATTCGCTACACAGTCAACATGAATAATCAGCCTCAATTTACCGGATTTATAAAAATGACTATAACAGAAAAAGTTTTCAACCTATGATAGCAAAAGTATACATTTTTGGAAAGCTTGTAACTACAGGAATTCAGAAATGCAGTCAGAGAAGGGTTTCAAATTTAAACAAATATTTCTGAAAATTCTAAAAATATATAAAATATTGAAAAATTGGAGATATTCACTAGTCGGTATAATTACCATACCGACGTAGTAAATTTGACAATTATATAATCATCTAATGGGTAATTTCATGAGGAATTCAAATATGTAAAAGAAATAATGATAGGGGTAGGTAAAAAAAAAATATGGATCTCAAATTAAAAATTAAAAAACTCTGATATTTTTCCGAACATTTCCGATCATACCATTTTAGTTCTGGGTCATACTATAATTTTAATGGCATATTTGGTTTCCTCATGCAATTTCCCTTCAGAAAATGTATACTTTTACTACCTCAGGGGGTATAGCCTACAAGCCAATATAAATGTGTAAAGTTAAAATTATGTCGCGAAAGCCAAAATCCGTGTGTAACGCGAAAGGAGGCAAGCTTAAAACACATGACCATATCTGTGGCGTTGATCTGTTTTAATTCGGAAACAGGCTTTAGTACCCATAAATATGCCCGACACATGGATGGCCTCTATTGAAAAGCTAACATACTTAATAATATGTGTTATAATCAGTTGAATGGTGATGAACTCTAATCCGTTCATGAATATCTTACTCATAAGTAAGACCGTAATTATCCATTTTGTTTTGTATTCTAGATCAACAGAATGAGTTCAGTGACATTGGAAGAAAACAGCTCAATTTTTCTAAAGGTAAATAACAACAGTACATCTTGCAAGTTATAGTCAGCTTCTTACCTTTTCAAGTCCGATTGTTGATTTATTTGCCTGTTAAGGGGTTGCGGGTAAACAGTCCTGCACTGCTGAGCGGATAACCAGGAAAGTTGAAACTTTCCTGTGATAACATAACTACCGTGGATTTATGACTAATGCTTTTTTATTGTTTGCAGATTCTTCTCGTGGTCATAATGTTAATTTTGTACACATATTTTGCGACACCCTTATGGATTCAAAGACTTGCCCTTATTTCACATAAGGGAGTGTAGATTTCAAATGGAGTCACCCATGCAGGTAACACATTTGAAATTAGTCACACTCCCCGTGGGGAATATTATGGTAATATCTTCCATTCATAGGGGGGTGTAGGATTTCAAATGGAATAAGCCCATTGTGTCTTGACAGACACGTATTTAGACGAAGGCGTTACACAATCATCAAACAGACAATTCTCGGACAATTTGTTAGTAATTTTTAATACGACGCATAAATTAACAAATGACACAATAAAATATATTCTTGCTTTAATACCGAGCCGAGCTTATTATAGCGACCTTCCGTGTTTTGGATTAGCTGCCAACACAAAAAGAGTTTGCAACACGGTTCGGACGCACAACCATCCTCATTCAACACAACCCGGTGAATGACTTCGAAACTATTATATAAGGTCAGAAGTCACAAACTGGTACAAAAAAATGTTTCACTTCTAATAATGTTGAGAAATGCACCAATTCTGATTAAACGGGACAAAACTTAAGTTTTACATACTTAATGACCCGCAAACTATATATTGTTGGAAAGCTTATGATTCAAGGTTTTTCATTTTTGCAAAAAAAGAATCAAATTATGCAGGGTGTGTAAATGTTTTACAGGGTGGATTATAAAAAAGTTGATCGTTTTTGCTCCTCACAAAATATTTTGATAGTTTGTACAATTAGGGTTTAGCTAAAAATAGTCACCAAAATCAGAACAACCGCAGAAGGTGCTACCAAATTTGCTAAGAATCACTTGCCCAAAATGTACACAGGAAAAGTACAGGGTGTCTAAAATTATGATGAAATAATGCATAAAATGAAGGTTTGTATATAATATTCTATGAAATTTAGTTAGCATGGACTATTTAATTTAAAAGAAAATGGTTATCAAAATGAACTACATGAATATCGTTAAAGTTCCTTTTATTTTGAATACAGGGTGGTCCAAAATAGGTCTAAATAGCAAATTTTTCATGAATCTATGAACAATTCTGTGAAGAAACACTTCTGGCTTTTTTTAGTTAAATGTTTTACTACCCAGGGTAGAAAAAGACCGAAGAGTCACACAAATGAAATAGAGAGACTGCGATTTGGCCATTGTTTAATCAATAAAATGAATAAAACTGTGTATTTTTAACATTAAAACACTCCCTGAATTGAACATCATATTCTAGAAGAGAATGTCTAGATAACAATTCAATATTATTATTCATAGTAGCAGGCACATGTTATTAACAAATATGAGAAGTTTGAAAACTTTCCTATGTATACTTTTAAAATGGCATCAATTTTAAAAGTTCTAGTTTTCCGCTATTTTGTGTAGAAACCTATAGGCGCCACATCCACCGGCGCCACATCCACCGATCCCACCCTTAACTCACTCGACGTTTAGATTGATAACTTCACTGTTGCTAAACTTGTGGCTTTAATTCTTTTTTATTCGGTAGCTGGATAAATTGTCTTTAATATGCTACCAGAAATGTTAAGTTTTTTTGACAACTTCTATTTAAAATAGAGACACGTATCACGATGTTAAGGATTTTTTGAAACGATCCCACCTTATTCCTATTAGTGACCTGTGACCATAACCTTTTCCTTGAAATGTTAAGAGTACTTGAAGTCACTGTGCATTATATAGCCGCTTACTTGAATCATGGAGTTTGTATTTCCTCCAAGATGGCCGCTAATCCCAAAAGGTCTATAATACACTGCAAAAAGGTTGCTTAAAATACGTTGCTAAAAGTACTTTTATCATCCGTTGGTTGACGTGTTGATTAAAATTCATTCAATATATGTAGAAAGTTAGGCGTTGTATAAAAGTAAAAAATCCCGAGCGTTGAGCAATTCGTCGAAAACAATGTCCTTAAAATGTTGGTGGAAACTGTTTCTGTTGCTAAAATATGTTGCGTAAAATGTGAATTTTAGGCAACTGTTGTCGTGAGCTGTTGCATAATTGAACAACTGTTGAGTGAATATAATTGCCTAACTTTTTACTTTTACTTAACAGTTGAGCGGTTGCATACTTGAACAACGTTGTGTAAAATGTTGAGTAAATATTTAAGCAACCTTTTTGCAGCGCAGGACCACAATTAGATTTATTCTGTCTTGGCATCCAAAACGGAATAAATCGCTAACACTGACAAAATAGTTTAAAATTGCCATCCTTGTTTGACATATATTTGTTTATGAATATCATTTCAGAGGTGTTATTGCGACGTCACTAGCGATGAATATTGAATAATCGATTTTTATAGCCAAAAAATACACGACATGGACATATACTGAATAGTTCATGTCATGTGATCTATTTTCCACCAAAAGAATCACATAAATATGTTTAGGTATTATATAATATGGACTATTTATACCTTCATACCCAGATAGCAAGACTACGTTTGGCAAACGTTCACAGTAAATAACACCAATGATAAGAGATGTCAGATATAATATATATATAGGCCTAGTTAAATAACATGTTAAAATAAATTACAGATTCACTACCGAAAGGGAATAGTGTATGTAGCTCTGCTGCATCGCCTATAATTCCCATTACAAGTTACCGGATCACTACCGGGAGGAAGTGATGTATGTAGCTCTGCTGCATCGCCCAGAATTCACATTATTTGCCTACCCCGTGTTGCTATACAAAAATGCTCAATATATAATAAAATCTTGTCACAAATAAAATACCCAACATATGGCTACATTTGATCAATTAAGCAACAGTTGCTATACAAAAATGCTCAATATATAATGAAAACAATTCACAAATTAAGCAACAGTCACAAAATGCCCAACAAATGGTTAATTAATAATACCCACCTGTTGTGTAATTAAAATTGTGCAACTGCTGAGTAACTGGAATTGTTCAACTGTTGGTGAAAACATGTTATCCAACGGTGTTGGGTAAATTTTACGCAACTGTTGAGCGGTTGCATACTTCAACAACGTTGTGTAAAATGTTGAGTAAATATTTAAGTAACCTTTTTGCAGTGTAGAGTTGTACATGTACATATTAATATAGCAGTCTTTTTACGTTATCCTTACAGATCAGAAGGAAGGATTTGAACTTTTTGACCACGGACATAATGTTGTACTGAAAGGTAAGGACGGACTTGCCATTGATATTTATTTCATTTTTGTTTGAATTATTACTCTTTTATGCATGTGGTTAGTGGGCGTTATACATTATCATTCAACATATTGTGGTATCTATTATCATGATTATCGATTATAGGTGGCCTGATGAATAGACATGGAAAGTTGATATGTATAATATTTGGCGATCGCCTTTTCATAATTTTGTATAAGTAAATTGAGTGTAGGCCTAATCTGATTTTGATTTAAATTATTAGTTCTGAAAGGTTGGGCAACCCGATCCACATCTTTATCCCAATTTTTCCAAATCAAATTTGAAATAAAAACAAAGCAAAGCCTTACATTTCATCTTCTATTGCGCCCCAGAGTTTCCTCTGGGAACGATAAGCAAGTAAAATAGTGATTGCAAAACGCGGTATACTCCCGGGGTATACCATAATCATGATAATAGTTACCATTCTATTTAAAAAAATAGGTGTTTTTTTCTATCATAAGAACCACTGGTATAATTCAATCCCTTGGAATGAAACCAACATTTACAATAGAAAACACAATATTACGTCGTAGGTACCGTAGGCCTATAGCCTACATTTTGCTTTTACAAAAGTTTTGCCTTACGAAATATTGCCTTGTGCTATTTTGCCTAACGAAACTTTGCCTTTGCTTTCGACTTACTTACCAATAGGACAGCAAGATGAGTTGAAGATGCTTCGGTTTCTGGAACATATATTGACAGATTGGTCAGGTACGTTGCTATGCGGAAAATTCACTAATTTGTGTTCCTCGTCTTATTTGCTGCAGCTTAATAAGAAAAAGAAGAATAAACATGCCCGTAACAGGATTACCCTTTATTGTTTATAGTCTGTTAAAGAGATATCTGACATTTAGAACGGGAATAATTGACAGATAGGTATATTTTTCCTCTTACAATAGGCATAATGAATAGTACTTCGGCAATATTTTGCTGATTTTCATCCGTTTCCGTCACACTAAATCGAAGTTTGGTTTTCACTACATCTCCAGAAAAGTACAAACATTACTCAGATCATTTTACAATGAATTTGTAGCTGAGGTTCCATTGTGTGATATTTGATGAGACTGGCTTATATAATAATAAAGTTATGAGGTAGGAGGTAGAACTTATTGAATGACCCTCGTATATATAATTTACCTTGAACATTAATAATGATCATTGTTGCTGTTGCCACTCATGAAATCACGAAAGCAGTCTTTATCCCAAATCCCCAGCATATTTATATTGAGACTGTTTAACAGCTTTATAGCTGGGGAGCATACATTGTTTGAAACACATGTGACCTTCTACCCTAGATCAAGGTCAATCAACCACCTAAGTCGGCAAGGATGTACACTTAAGTTATAATTTTACCAACAAGACCATTTTGGTATAACTCCCTGTGTCAGCCTTGGACCAGGACCGGAACACCTCTATGCTCCCCAACTACAGTGTGAAATTCTGATCTCTATAGGGGAGGGGTAAACTTAATGGTTGTTCTGATCTGGTTCTGACCAGTTTTGTTGTACAAAGATGGCTGATTTCTCTTAATCCTTATAGGTGTAAGTTGATACATGTAATAGAATTGTAAAATTTACAAATCCCAGTTTTTATCGAAATTGAGGGCGCTGCCTCCAACATATCACTTCGTGTCCCTATATAAGCATGATAAGTATGATAAGAGACCCCGAAAGAGACCTATGTTGACATGTCTGAATCTCTCCTTTCTTTTTTTCTTTTTCAATGCACTTTAGCTTGTTGTGGTGAACTCAAGACATACAAGAAGGCTTACGAGATGAGACAGACAGAGGAGCGGGGTGGTGATATACAAGTTGACTCGTTGGAAAATACGAGGGGTATGTTAAGGAACATAGTGGCATTGAAATAGCCTGTCTTTAAAGTGAAAGGCCTGTCTATCTTAATTGTCTTATGGTGAATTTCTAAAGAATGCTTGGCTTTATTATTCCAAATTACAGAATATCCCCACTATGACATTCCTTAAATGAGACATTTGATCTATACAAAGTGGACAGTAAACTTGATCATATAATAATTAAGAAATATGAATGAATACCTGGATATTACGATAGCGAAAAAAAGATAGAGGGGCATAATAAATATCTATCATGTCGAGGGCTCGGAACCACAAGGTCTCATCTCCATTTTTTCAAAAATGAGATTTTGGTATCAACATTTGCAGAAAGAAATTCTCTTTCCATTACACACAGCCTTATTTCCATAACACAACCCCTTTCAAAGTTATAGCCAGTATCACAAGGCCTCATCTCAATCTCCCCAATGTGTTTAAAAATCTTCAATAGTCTTTTTCTCAAAATGGTCAAAATGGAGATAAGGCCTTGTGTTTCTGAGCCCTCGATGTCTATGTTCGGCGACGTAGCTCCGGCTACGTCGCCGAACATAGACATGATGTCCAGATTCTGATGAGGGTGTGGTTTGGGCCGCCAGGTGTGACCATGGAAGATCTACGGTATCCTTCCCGTTATGGTGTAACCGATTAATATGATAATGTAGTTGGTGAGGAGAAAAGCTCCTGAGTCCTAATGAAATGACAGTATCAAAGAAAGTGTTCTACTCCATTGGGATGCATAGCATACTGATCTGTCGGTTGACCAGGGAGGTGTTAAATCAACACACCTCCTCGTGTGTTTATTTTTATCGAATTTTATATATGTATGCACCATATTATTCCAGAGTGAACTCTTTTACTTTATACGATAGAAAATACGACATCACACTGGCTACATCGGTTTTACGGCATAAATGTGTTTGTTTTACACGGTTGGTCCATACGGACACACGACGTCATAGGTCATGGAAGGACCGGGCTCAAGAAAATTGCTCGGGCCAGGCTTAAAAAGCCTATATTATTATATAAGCAGGAATATACGGGAATCGAACCCGTGATTGCCGATTGCCAACGACGTGGCCAACGTATGCACGCCACAGAGATCGACGAGTATAATTGTGATAGTTTTATTATTTAACCATATTTATTTATTTATAACGAACGGATTTTTATTGTGCCATTTTTGCCAAATTTGTGTGTTTCTCTCGCACAAAATGTGTTTGTAATGTGATTATACTCCTTATTTTTGAAAGAACGGTAAAAACGTTGACATTTTCGAACACAAAACATGGCGTCATTTATACGGTCCACAATCATTGCTCGACTGAACCATGAAGCTAAGGCCCCCAAAAAATGGTTTGCCTGTCCATAGATGAAAAAAAAAGTTGGGTCGGTCGGTCGGATTTACTTTTTCTTTTCTTTTTTCTTCTTTTCAAATCCTGTATCAAGTATCAATGTGAACACTAGGCAATGCGACCGTACACGGTTCAACCGTGTAACGCGCGTATAACCCGTGGCCCTTAAGCAAAACACGGTATACGAAAACACGAACTAGATTTTACAATTTGAACTAACAAATTTTAATAACAAAACACAAGGAAATACAGGCATTATTTCGCTCACGAGTCACGATGGATTTCATAATTGTTTACATCTTCTTACGATGCGCCGTTTTGGTATATGATTCCTTGTGTCCGTGGTGCACCACTAGTTTTATTCCATTCCATAGGTCATTTTTGTTGGCGCCTTTTCGTAACACTCGGCGGCATGGGAACAAGATAAGCATCAACAGTGACGTCATGATTTTAAACATTCTCCGACTTGCGCAGAAACCGCCATTTTTTTAAATTTTAAACCGACAGAAAGAGTTCTGCGCACGTACGTGTAAAGCAATGGCGTTTTTAACTCTGACGAAAACGAAATAATATGAACTGCCGATACTGGAGGATTTATCATACTTTTTTAGTTATTTGAAGATGAAACTCAATCTCATTGAACACTGACAAATAACAATACATATGCAAAAGACAAATATCTCAATGTTAAAAAAGGTGGTGTTTCAAAACATGGACAAAAATGATAATAAAATTGAAAACGTCACGGTCGGGACCGTAGTAGGAGACGGTCGGTCGGACGAGGACAAGCAAACACCTTTTTTTTTGGCCTGAGCTTCATGACTGAACATTGTGCCGTGACGTGACGTGTTGCATTATTCATGTTACGATCTGTTATACAGAGCGAACATGCACCGGGGTCCAGGGATAGCACTGGATCAAAAATGTGAGAGGTCCCATGACATTTTTCAGGACCCCGTAGGACTTCCAAAAACAAATTTAAGGGGTCCCCCCAAGAAATTGAGGGGTCCTGAAGTTTGCGTATTTGAAAATTTTACTTTTTTATGGGCAGTTTTAATGAATTTATATTGTGAGGAAAGGATGGATATGTAATTTACAGAATTCCTTAAGGTTTCCATTTCCATACATCGTCAAATTTAAGGGGTCCCTTCAATTTTGATCGGGACCCCAAGTCTTTCCAATTTGAAACCTGACGCGTCACTATTAGAAAGTGAGAGGTCTAGGACGCGTCAGAATGCGACCCCTGCCGGCGCCGGAGTCATGGGTTAATGCACTGTGTAATTCTACATTCCCGGCAGACACTCTGTTCAAAGGCACAAAAAGTGGACTGGTTTAAAGCATTTTGTTGCAATTCTGAGGTGTGTGGATCGTGTTTCTTTAATATCAAATTGGTTAGAAATCCATCCATTTTAGAACATCTGAAATTTAAAATGAACTATACACCTGGGAAAGTATGATGCCAAGGGCATATATTTTGCACGTAAATCCAATACAAAGGTTCAAAAAATCGACCAAAATATGACGTCATAACCATTGCTTCGGGACAAAATGGCGGGGTACCCCCCCCCCCCATATATTTTGCACGTAAATCCAATACAAAGGTTAAAAAAATCGACCAAAATATGACGTCATAACCATTGCTTCGGGACAAAATGGCGGGGTACCCCCCCCCCCCCCCCCCCCCCCCCCATAGTGGCAACGCAACCCTACAGGTAATCACCGCCAAACGAGGACCTTGACGTGGTACTATCCAGTTTTGTTGTACAAAGATGGCTGATTTCTCTTAATCCTTATAGGTGTAAGTTGATACATGTAATAGGATTGTAAAATTTACAAATCCCAGTTTTTATCGAAATTAAGGGCGCTGCCTCCAACATATCACTTCGTGTCCCTATATAAGCATGATAAGCATGATAAGAGACCCCGAAAGAGACCTATGTTGACATGTCTGAATCTCTCCTTTCTTTTTTTCTTTTTCAATGCACTTTAGCTTGTTGTGGTGAACTCAAGACATACAAGAAGGCTTACGAGATGAGACAGACAGAGGAGCGGGGTGGTGATATACAAGTTGACTCGTTGGAAAATACGAGGGGTATGTTAAGGAACATAGTGGCATTGAAATAGCCTGTCTTTAAAGTGAAAGGCCTGTCTATCTTAATTGTCTTATGGTGAATTTCTAAAGAATGCTTGGCTTTATTATTCCAAATTACAGAATATCCCCACTATGACATTCCTTAAATGAGACATTTGATCTATACAAAGTGGACAGTAAACTTGATCATATAATAATTAAGAAATATGAATGAATACCTGGATATTACGATAGCGAAAAAAGATAGAGGGGCATAATAAATATCTATCATGTCGAGGGCTCGGGACCACAAGGTCTCATCTCCATTTTTTCAAAAATGAGATTTTGGTATCAACATTTGCAGAAAGAAATTCACTTTCCATTACACACAGCCTTATTTCCATAACACAACCCCTTTCAAAGTTATAGCCAGTATCACAAGGCCTCATCTCAATCTCCCCAATGTGTTTAAAAATCTTCAATAGTCTTTTTCTCAAAATGGTCAAAATGGAGATAAGGCCTTGTGTTTCTGAGCCCTCGATGTCTATGTTCGGCGACGTAGCTCCGGCTACGTCGCCGAACATAGACATGATGTCCAGATTCTGATGAGGGTGTGGTTTGGGCCGCCAGGTGTGACCATGGAAGATCTACGGTATCCTTCCCGTTATGGTGTAACCGATTAATATGATAATGTAGTTGGTGAGGAGAAAAGCTCCTGAGTCCTAATGAAATGACAGTATCAAAGAAAGTGTTCTACTCCATTGGGATGCATAGCATACTGATCTGTCGGTTGACCAGGGAGGTGTTAAATCAACACACCTCCTCGTGTGTTTATTTTTATCGAATTTTATATATGTATGCACCATATTATTCCAGAGTGAACTCTTTTACTTTATACGATAGAAAATACGACATCACACTGGCTACATCGGTTTTACGGCATAAATGTGTTTGTTTTACACGGTTGGTCCATACGGACACACGACGTCATAGGTCATGGAAGGACCGGGCTCAAGCAAATTGCTCGGGCCAGGCTTAAAAAGCCTATATTATTATATAAGCAGGAATATACGGGAATCGAACCCGTGATTGCCGATTGCCAATGACGTGGCCAACGTATGCACGCCACAGAGATCGACGAGTATAATTGTGATAGTTTTATTATTTAACCATATTTATTTATTTATAACGAACGGATTTTTATTGTGCCATTTTTGCCAAATTTGTGTGTTTCTCTCGCACAAAATGTGTTTGTAATGTGATTATACTCCTTATTTTTGAAAGAACGGTAAAAACGTTGACATTTTCGAACACAAAACATGGCGTCATTTATACGGTCCACAATCATTGCTCGACTGAACCATGAAGCTAAGGCCCCCAAAAAATGGTTTGCCTGTCCATAGATGAAAAAAAAAAGTTGGGTCGGTCGGTCGGATTTACTTTTTTCTTTCTTTTTTCTTCTTTTCAAATCCTGTATCAAGTATCAATGTGAACACTAGGCAATGCGACCGTACACGGTTCAACCGTGTAACGCGCGTATAACCCGTGGCCCTTAAGCAAAACACGGTATACGAAAACACGAACTAGATTTTACAATTTGAACTAACAAATTTTAATAACAAAACACAAGGAAATACAGGCATTATTTCGCTCACGAGTCACGATGGATTTCATAATTGTTTACATCTTCTTACGATGCGCCGTTTTGGTATATGATTCCTTGTGTCCGTGGTGCACCACTAGTTTTATTCCAGGTCATTTTTGTTGGCGCCTTTTCGTAACACTCGGCGGCATGGGAACAAGATAAGCATCAACAGTGACGTCATGATTTTAAACATTCTCCGACTTGCGCAGAAACCGCCATTTTTTAAAATTTTAAACCGACAGAAAGAGTTTTGCGCACGTACGTGTAAAGCAATGGCGTTTTTAACTCTGACGAAAACGAAATAATATGAACTGCCGATACTGGAGGATTTATCATACTTTTTTAGTTATTTGAAGATGAAACTCAATCTCATTGAACACTGACAAATAACAATACATATGCAAAAGACAAATATCTCAATGTTAAAAAAGGTGGTGTTTCAAAACATGGACAAAAAAGGTAAAAAAAGTTTAAAACGTCACGGTCGGGACCGTAGTAGGAGACGGTCGGTCGGACGAGGACAAGCAAACACTTTTGTTTTGGCCTGAGCTTCATGACTGAACATTGTGCCGTGACGTGACGTGTTGCATTATTCATGTTACGATCTGTTATACAGAGCGAACATGCACCGGGGTCCAGGGATAGCACTGGATCAAAAATGTGAGAGGTCCCATGACATTTTTCAGGACCCCGTAGGACTTCCAAAAACAAATTTAAGGGGTCCCCCCAAGAAATTGAGGGGTCCTGAAGTTTGCGTATTTGAAAATTTTACTTTTTTATGGGCAGTTTTAATGAATTTATATTGTGAGGAAAGGATGGATATGTAATTTACAGAATTCCTTAAGGTTTCCATTTCCATACATCGTCAAATTTAAGGGGTCCCTTCAATTTTGATCGGGACCCCCAAGTCTTTCCAATTTGAAACCTGACGCGTCACTATTAGAAAGTGAGAGGTCTAGGACGCGCAGACGCGTCAGAATGCGACCCCTGCCGGCGCCGGGGTCATGGGTTAATGCACTGTGTAATTCTAACATTCCCGGCAGACACTCTGTTCAAAGGCACAAAAAGTGGACTGGTTTAAAGCATTTTGTTGCAATTCTGAGGTGTGTGGATCGTGTTTCCTTAATATCAAATTGGTTAGAAATCCATCCATTTTAGAACATCTGAAATTTAAAATGAGCTATACACCTGGGAAAGTATGATGCCAAGGGCATATATTTTGCACGTAAATCCAATACAAAGGTTCAAAAAATCGACCAAAATATGACGTCATAACCATTGCTTCGGGACAAAATGGCGGAGTACCCCCCCCCCCCCCCCCCCAATAGTGGCAACGCAACCCTACAGGTAATCACCGCCAAACGAGGACCTTGACGTGGTACTATCCAAACGAGGACACACCGAATACACACTGGATACACACCGGCAAACCGAGGACAAAATGGCGATTAAAAAAATGTATATCACACCGCCAACCAGACAGTGCACTTTCCAACAGAGGTATGTCAAGGGGTATCACACGCGAGAACCTCATTTGGATAGCGTTTTTACACTGTTTGCATCATTTTGGACATATCAGGAAACCGAGGTCCGTCCTCGGTTGCAGGTATGTCTACGGTTGGATGGTGTGTATTCAAACTAAGGTCCGCGATTGACGGTGATTACCTTACGCTGCGTTATACGCACAACGCATGCGCCGGCGACTTTGTGTAGGGCACGCTAACGCGATGATCATACGCACTGAAGGTATTATCATTCAAATGAATACAACCCCGCCCCAACTATACACCATTGTCTCATAATGTTTGGGCGTATCGGCTGAAAATCAGCTAAAAACCAATCAAATTGCCTGCTAACATCCCAAACCACACCCACTATGTAATAAGAATATATAATCGTATATAGCAAAACAGCTAAGAACTATATTTTATTCTCTAACTTAATACATTATTTGATACAATGTTTTTCCCCAAAACACTTATAGCTACCCCTCCAGTTGCGGATATACTAAAAAAGGTCATTAAAGGTAGGCCTCAGCTTGTTTTATTCTGTTTATCCCTAAAGTGAGGTGAAATAAAGAAAATGCATGGTTTCAATATAAACACTTCAAAAGAAGTAAGTTCCCCTTAAGGGTTTCCCTTATATTTTCAAAAATATACATTGGGTCGAAATGGGTTTTCTGTCAAATTGTTATGTGGTTCATACCAATACTTGACCAAAATTTCAAATCAACATGTTCTGTCATACTTGAGTGAGCTTGTATTGAATGACAGAATGTCCCATTTCAAAAGTTGTTAAAATAATGTTTAGTAGTGTGCGTATCCACCACGTTGGTGTATCAATTGATGACATCGATTTCTCATAGTGTTGATGAAGCGCGCTACTCGATATGGAAGTCCAACTCTTGTTGTACCAGAATTTTAACCCCACAGGTGCTTCCATGCTCAAATTAGCATGCATTGAAAGAGGGAATGTTTCTTTTGAAAATGAGCAATAGCTTGTGATGAAGGATGATCAGCCAGTGTGGCTTTCACTGCCTGATGCTAATGTGTTTATGATTAGTGTTCCCCATATTGTGTATGTAACCATGCCCCATTTATCCAGCCAGGAAAGGGCGATTGCGATTGGTCTCTTGCAGGCTATACTCCAGTAAAACAAGTTGCCCTTAGGATGAACACCTCCCCAAACGCAATCAGGAAACTGCGTTTTTAGCTTCCCTACGCTGGAGCTATAGGAAATGGATTTGTCTTGATGGACGACAATGCGCGCCCACATAGGGGAAGAGTTGCTAATCAGTTCTTGGAAGATGAAGGTATAGAGCGTTTGGTTTGGCCCGCGAACTCCCCAGATCTCAACCCAATCGAGCATCTGTGGGATCAGTTAAAGCGGGCCGTGGATCGTAGAGTGGATGATCACACTAATCTTGCTAACTTACGTCTTCTGGTACAACAAGAGAGGGATGAGATCCCACAGCATCGAGTGGCGCGCCTCATCAATACTATGAGACGTCGATGTCGGCAAGTCATACAACAACGCGGCGGATACACCCGCTACTAAACAATACAAATAATTTATTTGAGCAACTTTTGAAATTAAACGTTATTTTAGCAACTTTTGAAATGGGACATTCCGTCATTCAATACGTGCTCACTCGAGCATGACAGAACCTGTTGATTTGAAATGTTGGTCAAGTATTGGTATGAAGCCCATAATCATTTGACTGAAAACCCCATTTCATTCCAATGTATTGTTTTGGAAATATAAGGGAACCCCTAAAGGGGAACTTACTTCTTTTGAAGTGTTTAGTATAATCTGGGTAATACCATCATATATCATGTTTAGTATGACTTATAGCACGATAAGGAATTAATAGCACTCATCGACAGTGACCATTTTAGTGATGATTTATATGGCAGAGCTCTACCCTACACACCAGATACACACCACTTTCACAGTAGGACACCTCTCACTCACCCCGACTTAGACAATCATCTACTATTAAACACACACACACCAAGTTGGGTAATAATGACAGTGCTGTAATTAATCAGGTTATTTACGATGTCAAATTTACAGCATTCTGAAGCTGTACAATAAGTGAAATTTGTGGAATTCTGGATTGGCTGTGTATGTGCTATAAGGAATTAATAGCACTCATCGACTGACTATTTTAGTGATGATTTATGTGGCAGAGCTCTACCCTACACACCAGATACACACTTTCACAGTAGGACACCTCTCACTCACCCAGACTTAGACAATCATCTACTAAACACACACACACACCAAGTTGGCTAATAATTACAGTGCTGTAATTAATCAGGTTATTTATGATGTCAAATTATCAGCATTCTGAAGCTGTACAATAAGTGAAATTTGTGGAATTCTGGATTGGCTGTGTATGTGCTATTAGAACTATAAGTACACCAAACTTTTTGTTGAAATATCATACCTTACATTAATTAATTGATACGGCGTACATTAAGCAGTCTAGACAATCCAAGACCTGAGACCTTATCACCATGATACGTTTGAGAGGTAAATGTAAATTATCTATTAAATTCGGATGGACTGCAGACTTTCGGGTGAATTGAGATGGTTATAACAAGTGTCAAATGTGTGATTGGCATTAACTGCCTCGGGTCTATACAATTGGATTTGTTTTTCAACTGTCACTTTATGACATAATTCATGATGTGGTCTGGCTAGTTCTGATATAAATCTAAGTCTGTATAGTATTGTATGGTATTATATTGTATAGTATTGTATAGTATTTGAGCAGATATAATACTTTTTAATTATAACCATTTTTCAGTTTGTGAGGATCAACAAGTGGGTTTTAAGAAAATCGAACAAGGACAGCAGCAGATTCTTGAAGGTAAAATAATACTAGTCATGATCCAAGGAATAACGAGTGTTGGTGATTTCTTTTATGCCCGCAGTGCGAGACACGATTCGTTTTTAGAGCGCGGCATAGTGAAAAATTTGACAGTCCGCCGCCGAGGCACTGACAGGCCCGTAGCCAGGGCGGATGCTCAACACCCCGCCCTCCAAAAAAAAAATGAAAAAGGAGGATGCTGTTTGCGAGTGTAACGATCGAAAAAATGATTTGTTTACACTTTGTTAACGCTGTTTTACACTGTTTTCGGTTACGATCACAGTGTACAAATGTGAAATGGGAATTCTTTATGATGATTTTATTAATGATTTTTTTTTTTTAATTGTTGACAAATTCCCAACATTGGAAGCCGATTTCCTTTATGATTTAGCTACGTTGTGTGAGGTTTTGGGGTTTTTACGGAAAATATATAGATAGATTCATGAGTTCAGGGCAGTCTTTCCTGATAAGTCAAACTTCATAGTAAAAGAGAACAAAATAGGTGTAAACATTTGAAAATGATCACATAATAATACTTTAAATGTAAATTCCTGAAGTTCAAATCATTATATAGAACGATTAGAATGGCACTTACGAAACCACAAAAACCGCGTAGGCCTACTTTCTTTTGTACCGAGTTCATTTGGTATAGTACAATTAGTTACAAACAAAACACACGTGTAAACCAGTTTTAACGTTATTGATATTTGTATACAGGTCAACAAACTGGATTCCATGAAGTGAACACTAAACAGGGACAACTGTTGCAAGGTAGACACATACGGTATTGTTCTTCACCGAAAATGTGACACGTTTCATTTAAGTCGTCTAAAATGAAAGTCCTCTTTGGCGACCTTGGTTGTTAAATTGTAAGAACAAAGTAATTATATTAGACACCGCAAAACAACATTCCAAGTTTTCACCACATGTTAATTTTTTCTTACAAACAGAACAACAAGATCGGTTAAAAAATACGACAGATGGACAGGAATCGTTACTGGCGGGTAAGTGTACAAATCCATTGGATGATTTTCATATGCATTTTATGTACACACGTACGTAGCAATTGTAGTACAGTGATTAATATGAGCCTGTTTACATGTGTAAAATTCTATAAATCCACACCTTGAAAAAAAATTCTACGTTCGAATGTATCTCCGACAATGTAAGCAACATGTTTCCAAAAGACATTTTCTTTCCGTCAGAGCCCGAACCCGATCAATAGGAGGAACTGATGCTTACAACCAGTAAAGATTTAGAAACTCACCGATGCTATTACATTTGTATTATAGCTGAAATACTAAATCGAAGTTTTAATTGCAGGAAAGTTGCGGGGAAAGTTGCCATATGAAGGCAGTCGGAAATGTATTATGCTATCCTCCCAGCGTGTTCTTTTCGTAAACAATTCACCATAGAAAACCAATAAGTTTCAGTTTTAACTAACAAACCTCTTTATATTACACGATGTTTTAAACTTTACTTATTAATTGCTTATTAATTTTTCAGGACAACAAAAACGATTTAAGACCATCACAGATCATCAAGATAAAATTTTGGAAGGTATTATAGTTTTAATTGATATTAATATTGCGTTGATATTTTGAAACGTGTATAAATTGTTTTGGCTATTCCAAAATTAATTTTGCCGAGGCTCTATAATATATGGAATTGTTTCTGACTTGATTTTGTTTGTTAAAAGTATTCAAACTTACACCAGGCATGTCTAATAAAAAAAACCACAATAGTTGAACACAGCTCGTTATAATTATTATTGGTCATCCATTGATTAAACACATATAATACATTCATATTATTTCACAAACCACATTGTCAATACAAAGGGGGGTATACATCAACCGTTCATGTTTATGGAGTCCTACGCAAGCATTGGTGGTAAATATGTCGAATTTCCTAACGTTTTTCTTCTGTTAAAATTATTCATTTTGATTTTTTTTTTAAATATGACACTATTTTTTACATTCGAATTCCTTTACATTCTTCCAGATCAAGAAGCAAGTTTTAGGGAAGTGGAAGATGAACAACAAACTCTGTTACAAAGTAAGTTGGTTGTATGTAATTGTGCTTGATTTTATTATTGTTGTCATTATTGCTTTGTAATTATATTTATGATTGCATCATTTCTGTTATAATTTTAAAGCATGCTCTATTGCCATAATATTATTAATCACTAGCGGGACGCCCGTCCTTCGGACGGGCCCCCGCTAGTAATAGGACCTACCAGATACAACACTTACATAATGAAACAATACTTGTGTTGAAAAATATATGACGAAATTGGGAAGAATACATTGATGAGTTAAAATAGAATGCATATAGGCCTATTTCTGACCTGAAATTGAATGTTTCCCGTCATTATCTCATATCCCATACATATGAGTAAATATAATGCAAGTCTATATTCTGACCTGAAATTGAATGCTTCCCGTCATTACCCCAAGGTATATCCCATGGTTTATACTTTTATGAAACCACACTATTTCATTACACTCCGTGGCCCTCCCTTTTACGCAATTTAGTATCATTAATCTCGTAAATAATCAGGACTCTGATGGGAGCTACCACAGTGTCAAATCCTACACATGACACCATGTTACGCGATCTAGTTTCACCATACCATTTTTTTATATCAGAAACCACATTATTTCATTGCCTTACCATTACCATAAAAATCGCTAATGCTATTATTTTATCAGTTCAACAGGACGGATTCAAGAGTTTAAGTGACCAGCAAAATAAGACATTGCAAGGTAAATATACAACGAGTCAGTAATTTGGGAAGAAAATGTCCTATGCTGCACATCAGGCCAGTTCATACACCCATCGTTGGGCATGCACCGTCGACGTCGAATGATATCAGCAAAGTCAACTTTTATCCGTCAACGTCTGTGGACGCCCAACGACAAGAGGTTTGACGGGGGAAATAAGGACATTTTAAAGCCATTACTTTGGGGTGTTTGGTATGATAACAAACTCGCCCATAATATGGAGAGAGTAAATTGGGGAGATGTTTCAAACAAAAATTTAATTTTCCATACCAAAACATACCATTATTGAACCATCCTCTGCTACATGGTCTTTTTAAACTTGTAATAATATACATTTTGATTATTAGAACAGACCGAAGGCTTCAACAAAATCGACGATGTAAATAAGAACATACTAAAAGGTAAGACATTCTAAAAAACTCAATGTTTGTTCAATGTAACGCGTATGTGTAAGTTTACTTTCAACGGAAGTTTGGGAAGGAAATATCATATGCTGCACATGCACATGGCTATAATTCATACTCCCATCGTTGGACATCCACTGATGTCGACGGATCGGTACGTGAGTTAAACGAAGTCAATTAGTATCCGTCGATGTCTTGAACGTCATTGCTAGATTAACATAATGACGCCATATTTGAATATGATATTAAATAATAAAATATAAATAAAATAAAATAATAAATACAATAAAATAAATAAATAAAATAAAATGTGATAATGATAACGTTATACTTTGCCATTATTTGAACAGATAAAAAACAAGGATTCAAAGAGATTGAAGCAGAACTGAACGCGCTGAGAACAAGTGAGTTTTATATTATATCTTTTAGTCTAGATGAACCAATTCTGTGGTTAAAGTAGTAGGGAGTGGTTTTTTTATTCATCATGTTCATACCTCATGTAAATACAATTTGAAGCTTGCATTGTACCCAATCGTTGTACTTGAAGCAGTAATTTATCTCATAAAATGGGATTGTAGGGGAATGCAAAAACATAATGTTACATATCAGTCAAATGTTAATCTTGTTTTGCAGATCAGCAGAGCGAATTCAGTATTTTACGTAAGAATCAAGAGGATATGACGAAAGGTAAGTGCCTATAGTTACTAATCGGTTTGCAAAATGTACTATTGCTTATCAATAATTTTAAAAATGACTGGCAGAATCTGAAATATAGCAGCCAATCTTTTTCTACATTTTGTAAATCTTGTATGCAGGTAATCTTATTTGCATACAAACATTTAATGCTAAATGTGATATTGACGAACATATATCCAATGGTTATCTGGAACCTCAAGTGAACTAATGCCCGAAGGCGAAGAACATTGTATATTTGTTCCATTTCTCTTTCAAAATGATCGAATGATAACAAAAATCTTAATAACAGACGTACGTAGTGACACATTTTGAAGCTCGCCAACACATGTATTCCTGCTCACATGAACCAAATCTAGGTTTCGGTGGTGTTGTCTTACGCTGATAACTGCACTTCGCGATTCCACTACCGCTTTGCCAAATGTACTATTGACCGGTCAATAGTTAATCATGACCAGTTAGTAGTACTTTTCGGTTTCTTTGAATCTTAAAATCAATTAATGTTACTCGGCCCACTTTTAACAACTGAAATGACTAAGGGTTATGTATGTGATAACTATTTCATTGAAACTGAGGTGATTTTGAAATCGGTCCTACTATTTTCAAGACGCCGAAGGCCGAAGGAAAATAGTAGAATAGAACGAGGTTACTCGAATACAGATTTTGATTTACGCCAAACTTGTTTGAACACGTGACGTATTTTAACCAATCAATGACATTATTGATGACGGGAATGGTGTTATCTATCATTATGCATATTTTTACATTTATGCAGGGTTGAAGAACACTTTAGTCAACTATGCCGATTATCATAAAAATATTGCTGAAGGTAAGATACTAACTTCATGTTTAATCTCATATCAGAATATAAGATCATGTTATGCATAAACATGGAGTAATTGTAGTAATTAGTGAACATATAGCAGTAGTTCAGGTAGAAATTATATAGAAAAATACACTACTGTATTTTTTTTTCAATGTCTGTGCGGTTTTGTAAACATGTTTTTGTGCACACAAAAAAACCTTGAACATTTAATGCAACTTTCATTGGAGTTTAAGATTTATATTTTTTAACAATGATGGCAGTTCTCAGAATGTATGGACATGTCTGTAATTAAATGAGTGCATTTGATTTATATTCCATTTCAGAAGGGAGACTTCGTATCTGAACGTGACTGTTATAAAAAGAGTCAATGTTATTGTTATTTATTTCAGATCAAAAAGAGATAATTGGTATTTTGACAAGAATATATTTGGCAGCGAAATCGGCGAATGAGGGTAAGTCACATAACAGGATTATACACTAAATCCCTATCGAATAAACGGAGTTTATCTAAATTTCCTTTACAGGGTGTCTAGGAAAAGCACTTTTGAATTTTCCTTGCGTAGTAAATTCAGTTACAAAAAGTAATAGAGGACATTATTGCTCTTCGTTCCCTAACAAAAACCCTTTTTCTTGTTCACTTAATATAATTATGTTTCACCACCGTAATACAATCATTGCGTAAACGTTTTGAGCCATGCAGACGCGTGCTTCTATAGGTTAGGTTGGTGGGGTGGGTATGTACTGCATGTGGGGTGGGGTGCGTTTTCTCTTCTTACTTAGCCCAGTTGATACCCCTGATCGTCTTATTACCCAAACCCAGCTATACACTTTTAAAATTAATTCGTATAATTTATATAATTAATGTAACTATATACTTATTGTTTTAAGTTAAACCATTTGGAACGGTAGTTTACTTATTGATTTATATATGATCTATGGACATATACATAATACTAATAGATGTGATGTTGGCCTATAGCTCTTTCCATAAGGATCCGTAGTATACATGGTATACCTACACCAAATGTAGTATAATAGAAGAAATATAGAAATATAGAAATAAGCATAACTAGCACCCCTGAATGTCCCAACTCGAAAAACAAGGACATTCACAGGCGCGAAACTCGATCTCTATACTGTTTCAGTTGGAGTGATTTCGTATATTGTACACCAAATGTGTGAAACATTTTACAAAATATATATTTATTATACCAACAGGTCGAACAGAAGATATCGATGGTGCGGTAAGTATAAAATATCACTTAAGTGATTCTAACCTTTTACCCAAATGTAATTTTTACATTTCAAAAACTTCTGAATACCGACGGATACTGTAAACATGGTAAAGTGTATCTGTACATCCATGATTTGTATACGGTGACTAAAGTGACTAAAGTTAACATGGCAAATACCAGTTTATATACGTAGTAGTTTGCATGCATTTTACGTTATTGAATCCTTTTCGCCTTTTGAAGGGCGTACACGTGGATGCAGTTCCTTTATATCAGGATTAAGTGAAGCGATATCTTGTCATTGCCTTGGCTACACTCCAAGGCATATTTCAGAACTGCAGCTCGTCACCAAACTGTAAATAACACCATTTTCCACACCCCAACTTCCTTCATGCAGTGGGAATGATCCAATTACGAATTAGGTCCTCGGCATTATAAAATATGGGCACTAGGCATGCTAGATGTAGTAACGGATAACACGTTTTCTCCGTCGACAGTATGAATGCTTTTGGTTAGGTA
This sequence comes from Ophiura sarsii, assembly GCA_035610835.1. Taxonomy (NCBI): domain Eukaryota; kingdom Metazoa; phylum Echinodermata; class Ophiuroidea; order Amphilepidida; family Ophiuridae; genus Ophiura; species Ophiura sarsii. The sequence continues at coordinate 25,513,080 of CM069441.1, forward strand.
TTAAACAACACACTGTAACCCTACTATCAAAAAAATTACAATGGTCCAATTACGTCTATGGTATTATAATTATAGGCACTAGTAATAGATAATACCTTTTGTCCGTTGACAGTATCCATCCAGTATTATGCATTTAGGTTCATGGTAAGGTAACTATACTGTAATCTTACTATCAAAATTCACAAGTCTCTTTTTTCAATGCAGGTTTCTGAACAGACAGTTGAAACAGGTGCAGATGCAGAACAGAACAAATGTAAGGCAATAATATATATTAGAAACCTCCCTCTAACTTCATTCTATTCATTTTTTATTAGAAACCCTAATCATTTATTGTTGTGGCCGTAACTAATCAAATTGAATAAATTCTTAATGATTTTTACAAGATTCGTATAAAAATACCAAATTTTAATAAGGCACCTCATTGAACATTTGACACGGCACCTTATAAATACGTTATCTGCAATAATTCAGTTAATTGGTTAATAAATGCTGATGTCACCGCATTTGGTGATTTTAAAATGCGCCATAATGTTATCAGCATAGATTTTAATAGCGGCAACCAAATGTCACTCAGTGCGGTATCAAAAATTTGATAAGACTGTCCGTATCAACTTGTGATTAGATTCCAGTATGTCCCCCCTCTGATAAAGCATTCTAATCACTTGTATGAGTTTATTGTAAGAGTGTACGCGGCTATTAGTGTTGTTACCATAAGTATACAAAACAGATTTATCAGACACCTTTCCCAACTTTCAAAGTCTATCTCAAGAATTACGGAACCAATACTAGGCATGTTTGTACTTCTTTCAATGCATTTCTCATGGTGATTCCAGATACGAGGATGGAATTCAATAATGTTGCCATTTTTGAAATATCTTGGAAATTCTGGAACACGACTGCCACTCATACTTTGGGTCCATGGAGCTACCTCGAGCCATAACTAATAAATGGTCTATTATACGTTACTCCCCTCAATCATACATGGAACTCACTATCCATACACATAAATACAAATAAGAATTGGTTTCACTGATTTGTGACAACTCATAAAAAGACACTTTGAATCGCAGCTAACGTATTGACTAATTTGTCAAACATATTCATTGTTTCAGGGAATGACGACGTTGACGAGTTTCTTGACAGATTAGCCAGAAGTAGTGAGGAATCGGCCAGTGTTTCAGGTAAGGTCTAATGCCGTTTTCATATTTGATTCTTCTCGGTTGTTGTACACTAATCTATTACAGATTGAAAAACATGACCCAAATTATTTGACTTTCATAATTTTGCATATTTTGCCAGAGTTATATTTGTTACACACAATAGGTTTCAGACACTGACTGAAATCTGTCAATTTTTGGCTGGATACGTAATATGTTGAATATGGGTTGATTGATACATTTGCGTATATCTCGGCAACGCAAGCATAAAAACAGATAACACTTGGCACATAGTTAGAACACACACTTATCTCTGTTTAACACTTTTTTTAGATCTGAATTCCTTAATACAAACCAAGAAGGGACCATCTCAAATAAGCTTTTATTTAGCCAAATCCGCAATAAAATACCTTAGAAAACAACAAAGGATAAAGAACAATGGAGGGATTATAATTTAGTAAATTGTTGTGGGATGTAAAGCAATAATAGTGGGGATCTCAAGAGGAGCTGTTCATAAAATTTCCTCAAACCATTGAAATTATGTGACGATTACTTTAACAATACATATCTAGTAGCTCTAAAGATAACAGTAATAAGAGGGGTTGTGGCAGCCATCTTGATTGATACATTCATGTATATCTTCATTTTGTCTATTACAATATTTATACACATTGATTTAAGCATTTTTCATTATTTCTGATTAAAATTTGAAGGCACAGTAAGCTTTTATCTGGTAAATTTCATGATTTTAGCCATTTTTGGCCCAGTTCAAAATGATCTGCCGTCTGCGCATGCACATATTTTCTGCAGGTTTCATGCGAATAAGTTCAGATATTTAGTTAGCTATTATATGGAATCTCCAAAACTGGTTAATTGCTAGGATTTTTCCTAAATTGATTGATTTTCCGCAATATTAGTGATTCACTTACTGGGCATTTTTCAATGAAATTGGCTATTTGAAATACTGATATTTGTATACTTTTTATTCAATTGCCTCTCCTTACTTTTTCCTCTTATACTACATATATCAAATTACACAGGGATTAAAATGATGGTCTTTTTTATCGTACTTACGCGAAAGAAATTGGGATTTACCTGTTTCTGGTGTCATGTTATGCAATCTTCTTACCACATGTTTCATACAAACAATTCAAATTTACCGCCAAATAACTGATTTAGCAGTGTCCCAAGTGTACTTACTTTGAGACAATGCTATGACGTCATAATTCACACTTAGAAATCCAAAACTGTATTGTTTGAAAGACAAAGGTTCATACTTTGTATTGATCACATTATCCCTCAATAGAATCACTCATGCATCCCATACCATGATCACTTTCATTAGTTATTGAACGACCCTCGTACAAGCGACAAGCTGCTTCGTATTCGATGTTGCTTAGAGTAGTACACTGTTAGTATAGGGTGTCTAAAAGTCTATCCTTTAAACCTTAGAACAATTCTGTGTTAAATGAAGATTTAAATATTGGTACATGCAATGCAAGATAAAATAAGTGTTCGTTCATTAAGATACCACGCACAATGGTTTCTATTGTATTTTCGATGTTTTCGGCACCAGTTTCAATCAATTTGCAGTATTTTTATTATCTATATGCAATGGTGTAACAATATAAAGCATGAAGCGCAGTATGTCGATTTGTTGATATTTTGTGATGACGAATATTTGTTGTAATAACAATAATACAATTGCTGTGTTGTTTATTGTTCTTATATAGTGTCAAAGATTGCAACAGAAGCTGTACCCCACGGCGATGTCGATGTCAAAACACTCGTAAGATTTGTATATAATTGTTTTAATATTTCACCGATCAAAAAAGGGACTTCCAGTTACCCTAAATGTTGAGATCCAATAAATTTGAGTTCCAATAAAGTAAAAGCTGCTCAATTATTATCAACATAAAGCGTATCCAAAAATATAAAAAGTGGGACCAAACATAATTGGCGAGCTGATAATTTGATTAATAATGTGGATTTCTTCTTGATATTTTATGGCATAAAAGTGATGTGTCCTTTCACTGTCTTAATTTGATATAACTTGCAGCGTGTCCCAATAATCATGATAATCTGAGTCCAGGAAATGACAAGCCGATAATTTGGTAAACAATGTAAATTTCTCCTTGAGGTTTTATGGCATAAAAGTGTATGTATGTGTCCTTTCTTCAAATGACGTGTATATTATGTAGAAATTAAATTAAAACCCCTTAAATCCCCCCTGATGAATGATTGCAACTCCTCTGAATGATAAGTCAAACCTCTTTGGGCACGCCGCCCTCAGAACGATTTTGAGGGTTAGTAAAATTATAATAGAATCTCGAAAACAGACTGAAAGGCTTCATTGGTTTGGAAGTATTGCACTATACTCTATGAAAGAGACCCTATAATTGTGTAACTGGGTACTCTTAATAAGAGATTTAAAGGCAAAGGTCCACTTGGGCTAGTTCACCCAGGGTGAAGTAGCTTACACCTGTTCATTTGGTGACAGATGAAATAGAGTATAAGATAGAGAAATCTCAACATATATATTTCCGCAGGACTCTGGCTGATCAGAGTGGACCTAATGAGGGTTTAAGCGTCCGAATCTGTTCTAGGGCTTGAAATTAGAAATGTTAAGAACCAGGAGCTAGTTTTTACACAAACTTGCCCCTGGCTCACACAGATTTTCCTTCAGGACCAGGGGCAATTTGTCACTTACTAGGGGCTATTAAAGGGTAAAATCACAGAACTATGTCATCCTGAAGATGAGTGCAAAGGAATAACCAGGGGCAATTTTCAATGTAAAAGTTGCTCCTGGTGACACAATTTACATAATAACCAGGGACATTTTGAGGTTTAGCGGGGTGAATTTCCTATCTGCCCCTGCTTATTTCAAGCCCTGTCTAACCTATACCTTAATATTACTCTCAGCATTAAAAAAAAGCAACCGTATACAGTTTAGATGTATTAAATTGTATCTGTATTGATCATACCATGCTCGAACCAATAAAAGTTCGAGCAAGTGCCTAATTGATATCGGGTATCAAGGACTTGATGCATGATATCTGTGAAAATTGCGAATTGACTTTTGAAGTAATAGTTTCCATCAAGGTTTGATGTATTTGATTCGATGAATACGTTGTCCAAAGATGTGTTATCATGATACGTGAATAATGACGAATGCATTTTTCAATAACCGTTATAGCTATTTGTTTTGATGACCGTTATTATTGCTTTGAATATCAAGGTAAATTCCGATGAAAGAGGAGCAGAATGGAGTCCACATATTTCTGATACTGACCGGCAATCCCCAGTAGAAGATTCTGATGAAAGACGATTGCTAAGTTATGATCCGGTTGAGGAAGTAAAAACAACACGCAGTGTCCTCAAAAAGCAAGGTTTGACTACTAGTATTTTGTTTTGATATGCTTCTTCATATATTTGCACAAAATAATCGGACAGCAGACAGCCAGGTACAGACATTTGCAAATATAACCCAAATGTTGATCATGTCGAGTGATAACTTGTCAATTTTTGTCATGACTCATCCAGTACTCTTGTGTATGCACCCCATAGCCCATAGCCATAATATTTAATCTTATACCAATCTTACATGTAGCTGACAGATTTTATTATTTACATTAATAGTGAATTTTGGCATCAGAAGAAATATGCATATCGTGGGTGTCTAAAAATCTTTGCTCATATTTGACTAGCACCCCGAAACACCCCCAACGCAGTATAACACAGGCCATACTTATACCTCATTTTTATTGAATGCAAATGTTTTGAACACTTCTTCAAGTCTCAAGAACTACTCGAATGAGAAAACCTATGTAACGTCAATATATTATTACCATGATAGCTGATCATCTAAAATTTGTGACCCTGCATGATGATACAGTCAATATTTCATTCAATCTTGTTGTCCCACTTATTTGTTATTTGGGTGGTGGTTTTTTTTGGGGGAGGGGGTGTTTGTTATCATTTATTAGTTATATTAGTTATCATTGTATTGTATTGTTTTAGGGTCATTGGCACAAGTATGGAGAGAGAAGTGCAAATTCAGTGAAATCTATTACACGGGTTGAGCTAGTTATCATTGTATTTTATTGTTTCAGGGTCATTGGCACAAGTATGGAGAGAGAAGTGCAAATTCAGTGAAATCTGTTGGCCACACGGGTTGAGCTACATCAAGTCTCACGACATGGTTGCTATTTGTCAGGGTACACCTCGTCCCACAGTTCTCTTAGTGCGCCCTCAAGAAGATGACACAATTAGTACACTCACCCTAAACTCAAACTGGAAATCACATCCGGTTGGTCTGACCCACATCAACAGCCCCCTAGGTGCAAGCGATACGACGCCGTCATCATTGGGTGTGGTTTGCGCACGTGACCGGTTTATTTACATGTTCCCAGGAAATCTTTCACCTCAAAGCCAAAACCGAGTATGTTTTGAACACGCGCTTGCTTTGGCACCTCAGGATATAGACCCAACTTGCGTAATCTCACAGGAAAGCGAATTAGTTGTCGGTGTGAGACACAATTTTGGGCAAACTGGCGCGTTGCTTATACGAAATGTGAAGCAGTTAGTGCAGCGCCGTGAAGATTCAGCACCACCCACTCACAAACATTCGCCGCTCTTTAAAAGGAAACACAAGCAAGCAAAATCTCCGAAACCAATTGATGTACGTATCGAATTAAACTTTGTTCCTCTTGGTCTTGATTTAATCAATGACGGTTATCGACTTCTTGTCGTAGGAAACGAAGTTCTAACGGTTTTCCAACATGAAGCTTCTTGGATGGAAGCATGTTGCCGGAGAGGGACGCTTGCAAGCGGGTGGCATTTCAGAGCTGCTGTTTTCTGTAGTGCCAATGTTAAATATCAGGTATATGCCCTATGCAAATCTACCAACTCAGGCGCTATTGTTGGCTTCCAGATATCACATGATGATCAAGATAGGTTATCGTTTGGAGACCCAGAGTTCTTGCACTATCTAGATGGGAGCCCGGGTATTGGCGGACTTACAATGAGCAGCAATGGGGAAGAATTATATGTCGCCATGGAGTGGGAAGACGCAGTGAAGGTTTTTCAGCTACCGGCATTGTTGATGGAGGCCAGTACATAGCAACGTTCGGAATGAAGAGAATGGGCAATAAAATGTATCACTGGCTTATTTTGTGACATTTTATACGTGTATAAACCCAAAGTGTCTCTTATAACAGCCAGGTTATTATTGTTAAACTTTGGACAACTTTACTTTACCTTACTTTACTTTACTTTACTTAACTCATTTATTTAATATAGATGGTAGAATACCTAATAAATTTAGACACATCAATTTGACTTTTGAGTCATGAACTGCTTGGAAGTAGTGCAACTTGATGTATGCTCGTAGTTTTGTATAGAGCGCCCTTGGTTCAAACAAAAGTCACCGAAAGCCGCCTAGCCTCATCACCAGAAAAAAGTTTCCTTAACAGTAGGGGTTCATCATATATCAGACTGATGGGTTCATCAAGGTATGTTGTCTGTACATATGTACACAACTCCTTGTTTTCGGTCCATATGACATTTTGTACTAATAATATAATAATACAGTAAACATTGTAATAATACAGCATTGAGCACTATATTAACCTTCCTCTGGACAGTGATGTTACTTTATAACCAGCGCAGCAGTTACACACGCGTATGTATCTTGTTTAGTTATTGATCCATTTAAACAAGATGGCTTCAAGAACGTTTTCTGGACCATTTTAGTTTAAAAAACGGGAAGTTTTCCGCGCTTCGCGCGTTGTAGTTTCAATGTTTCATTATTCATCCATAACAAAATGGCTTCAAGATCGTTTTCTGGACCATTTTAGTTAAAAGAATGGACATTTTTTGTTCATGCTTCGCGCGCGCGTTGTAGTTTCAATGTTTCATTATTCATCCATAACAACAAGATGGATTCAAGAACGTTTCCTGTGCCGTTTTAGTTAAAAATGGACATTTTTACGCGCTTCGCACGTATTTTTTTCAATGTTTCATTATTTAAGCATAACAAGATGGCTTCAGAAACGTTTTTGTGCACTTAACACGAATTAGTTAGTTTCCAGGTTAAATGTGTCAATGGCCGGCTAGAGGAACGTTTTTCTGGACCTTTTTAGTTAAAAAAACCTTTGCGCGCATTTATTTTCTACAGGTTTCAACATTATGAAACAATATTGGTCTCGACAATGAAAACATTTTTCTTGGGGCCCTTAAGGTCCAAAACCACACGCCTCAAACGGGGAGCTCGATCCGCTCGCAAATAAATGTAAATCTTCATAGTAAGGAGAGCTTTTCAAGGCCATTCAAACACGCTAAAACCCAACAGGTTCCAAGGGGCTCTGAACCCCCCGCCAAGGGCTTCGCTCTTGGACCACACGCATAAGACTTACAAATGTACAACACCCATCCAAAATAGTTATACTTCCAACGGGCGTGGTATTGCTGTGTTTTCGAGACATTGCGAATAAATGGTAGTATTCCTAAGATGTTTCAATCGCAATCAGCATGATCAGCGTATCATACACAGAACTTTAAAAATTGCGACTTAAATCGTATTTTGTTAGAATGGTGAATCACACCATAGACCTTTATTATGTCCCAATCCATATTAATAGTACTGAAAGATGGTTACATTTAGACTTTCAATTTATATACATTTTGCATAGATGTTGGTTGCATTACCGTACAGAAATATTTGAATCTAAACATTTCTTAAATTACTTACTAATATGTACGTCCGCAACGAATCAACGGCGGTCAATTTGAACTTAAAGATAATAGTTCTGATAATTTTCTCTGTTTGTTGTTGTTGTTTTTTTAGGTTTGTCCCTCTTACAAACAAAACAATATTAGTTTTCATTACAGACCTGAACACTTAAGAGAACTTTTCATAGGAATACTGTACAGGTATACTGACAAAATCACTTTCTCTGCGTACGTCCGCAACGGAGGGTTTTCACACTATATCTCATTTACCGAAAATGGTACAGCAAAGGAATTTTCAGGTTTTATACTCACTAATATAACACGGTACGGTCTCAAAACAATACCTTTATTCTCTAACTAGAGATACTTGAAACCTTTGCAAGCCCTCAAAGTGTCTTAAATGTACGTCCGCAACTACGGAATTGCCCCTATATAAATATTTTGGACAGGTGATTCTATGGAAACCTTCACCTAGCTATATTTCAACTTCTCCCATTCATTATACAATTGAACGAACGTAGTGCACTGAGGTGAATCTTCATCCAAATAATTGCAGGAAAAACAAATCTTGACCTAAATGTTATCCTGTAGTAAAGTGAATACCGGTGAAGGCTTGAGGAGGGTAGATTCAAAATTCAAATTGACGCCTACATATTGGCATGGTAAAAAGTCCCCGAAAAATTCATAAATGCGCATAAGAATCAAAGCATAAATAAGATTTAAATTATCAAGATAATTGAATAGCTTATAGCCTACAGTGCATTCGGGCTCAGTTCGCTTGGCTTGCAATAAAGATGTCTTGTACAGCTTCGCATGCGTTTGCTTTTAGCATTACTACTGTTGTCCATAAATGACGTTCCCAAAACCGATAGGCGGTGTCAAACATGTGAGAGACCGATTATTAAGCATTGCACGGTTTAGCTAATCAATTATCTATCAAAGCCCTCGAGAAATGAACATATTCTCGATCCATATGGCATACACAATATTAGGATTTATACAAAACTGATAACTCACAATTATCTTTGGAAAGTTTCCATGGAAACACTAAGCTAAAATCTTTTTATGTGGTAACGTAATTTGAATATTAGGCTACATAATATACATAAAAAAGCTATCTACACATAATGGCTCATAAAAAGCTATCGAACTATTATACATTGATGAAGTAGGTTTATCATATAGTCCAGGTTTTAACACGGCCTGGTGGACGTTTTGAGAACAAGCTGTTCTCGATGAAGTGACAATCTATGTTGAAAGCACTACATGGAGATTGTCGTATACAGTGACTTTTATAGATCAAGGCATTACAGAGATCTTTGCTATGATTGAACTGCCCCCCTCGTCTACGGTATGCATCAGGGTTACGGTCAATAAAATCAGCCATGCATCACGGACCATGTAATCAACAAAACCATGTCATAAACGGGGATGAAGCAAAGAGGAAGACAAGACAAAACAAACAAAGAAGGTCATCGAGATAAGGCAATAGCGGACCCCCCCCCCCCCCCCCCATGAATAGAGACGAGGGGCAGTTAAATATAAGCATAGTCACTGATACGTATGATCTTCTGATTGCTAAAACATCTTGAAACGCCCTTTCTAATCAACCAGAAAGTAGTAGTAGCCTATTATACCGGTCAGCACAGCATCGTCCCTTCATCAGTTGAATAGAGAACACTCTCGAAACATCCGCTAAGGCAACCGCACATGTGCCTACTGCGAATCAAGTGCGCAACGCTCAGAGCGTTGAGTGCGTGCATGGAATGTTTTGCTTTTGAAACACTTGTTGCCAAATTTGCTAAAAATAACTCGAGTCCGCCCTTGCCTATAGACATTAATGTATTAAATCATACTTCCTTATTTGAATACGGTCAATGTTCTGATTTATCTACAGGGTGAGTAAACATACTGCAATAGTGGAAAGAAGCCATCTTGTTTTCAAAACCGAATTTAATTTGGAAATATTTAAACGTTTTAAGAATGACACTAACTTTGTGAAAAAAGTTATTAACAAATCTGTTAGTGTTAGTCATACAAGGTATAAACAGTTACACATTTCATGGTTTTGAAAACAAAATGGTGTTTTATTCACTATTGCAGTAGTTGTGACTCCCCCTTACCCTTATTGTCGAATAGGTTAGCTGAATACAATGATATAACTTTACACAGCAAATTGCTGAGGTAAAAGCCGTGTTATACGGATCTCACACACATTATTATACTCTCATGAAAGTTGCTGGATGAGGTCCGTATGTTGTTTCCAACTAAATGCTTAGAGGATGTCGGATGAGTCTACTACACTGGCGTTTCAGCTACATCTCTGTTGAGATCCAGCAGCCGCTGATTTCTTGGCTGATCTCGGTAAAAGTCAGGTGCTCTTTCATGGCCTTCGCTGCATGCTACAGCGTAATTCCCCCCGTTTTCGTTCTTTTTGGTCTTCATAATATACCAAAATATCGCGATCGGAACAACCAGCCCAGTTATACCTGCGACCACGAAGAGTAGTCCATATAGTAACCAAAGAAAATCAAATTCGTCAGTAGGTTGTACTTTTGTTAAGGAGGTATGATTGAAGGCCGGTGGTGATAAGCTGACATTTGACCCTGGGTATGATGTGGTTGGTGGAATAGTTTGAAAGCTAGGTGGACCTTCAGTTGTAGCCGATGCAGGTTGTCTAACAGGATCGATGATGGTGACCATTTGGTCTGGAGATTGAGGTGTAGGAGTGGTAGTTACACCATGCATTCTGGCAAAGAGTGCTGCAGACAAAGATCAAACAAGAAAATGTACATTTCACCATTAAACATGTAAAATACGTTGCAGGAGACTTGGGGGATGTAGTCTAGGTGTAGTGTTATGACCTGGCTGGCTTGACCACTCGAACCAACATTCATGACGTTAAGGTTAAGCTTTCGTTGGGCGACGGGAAAAAACACCTGTTTTATTTTACGGGCCCGAGCGACCCACTTTTGCGATTTTTTGATTTTTTAAAAAACATTTATTTGTTAGATAAATTGTTCTCGAATCATGTAAAATCAACTGGTTTTTGGCCGAAAATCTGTCGAATTTTTTTTCTTCTTCACAAAATGTTAACAAATGTCGTGATTTTTGCAGATTTTGGTGACATTTTAGGTACATTTTTTTTTTTAAACGCCCGACCCTATACTTGACAGTCCGTCCGCCGTATTTTGTGGACCCTTTACCGTTTTTGGTGAAATCATCCGTCCAAACTGAACGCAGATACACGGTGTATCAGAAAGAACTGTACCCTGTTTCTAAAATACATAAAAAATACTAAATTATTATTGTTTTAAATTCTTGCCACACGAGAACAAAGAGAGATATCTCAATAAAATTAACATAAAATGTAGGAAACATGTTCACCTTTATATTGCAGCAGGTGTTTAAATTCGAAACAATAATCATTTTGTATTTTTTATGTATTTAAGAAACACGGTACAGTTCTTTCTGACACACCCTGCAAAACAGGCTGGAACGGGGATGGAATCTCATTTGAGGGTTATCATGAAATAGTTTGATACACCAGCGTCCTCGCTATGTGGCCTGGATATACCGCTCCTTTGGTTTACTTTCGGGGAGACACTTTTGCATGTTGTATCCAAGAAAAACATTATTTGTTCACTAACCTGGACATTCTTTCTCACACGTAGCACCATCAGGCTGTTCATCACAATATACGGTGCAAGGAACACACCACCGATTACTGCAAAATTTGGTAATATCGTAAAAACAATTGTTGCTGCAGCCACGCCATTGTTTCAATTGTGACGCTGGTAATGGACGGGTAGGATGTTGATTGGAAGAAGGCGTGGTCTGTCCAGAGGGAAGAAGCTCCCCAGGATGAGGTAGTGGTAGGCCTACTACATGGCTTACACATGCTCTGTGTGGGGAAGTGAAAATAAGGATTAAAACATTGTCCCCAAAAACCTATGTTAAAGAAGCCACCGTTACGTTTGGCATGATATAATAATATAAGACATAACTCTAAATGGATTTTCTTTTTGTGTATATAAAGGCAAATGTGAACAATAGCCCAACAGACATAACAAGGTTAATGAACTAAGTGATTATAATCAAACTGGTAACTCTCTACTTAGAGCTCTGAAAGGCCAATCAATTGGTTAACTGCCACTCAGAAATATGCATAATACAAGAAACACAAATGGGCAGGGGTTAGAAATGCCAATGAAAGTGACATAAGAATAAGATAATAGCCCAAACATAGAGAACAACATCAAAATATAAATTTAAAAACAAAACAAATCTTCTAGTATTGGAGTGTGTGCGTATTCAATTTGGAAACCAAAACATGTAGACACGTTACGTCACCATGTTATCATGCTAATTTCTTGGACTTTCCCTTGTGCTACTTTGAACAAATATCAAACAGTGTACATGTACATTAAACACACACCGAATTCTTAACAGTACCTAGTTTACGACCAACGAAAAGTTCTGGCAAGGTCCTACCTCAAAACAAAACAAACAAACTATTGATTTAATTTGATTAATTGATTTAATTTGATTAATTGATTTAATTTGATCAATTGATTTAATTTGATCAATTGATTTAATTTGATCAATTGATTTAATTTGATCAATTGATTTAATTTGATCAATTGATTTAATTTGATTAATTTATTTAATTTGATCAATTTATTTAATTTGATCAATTTATTTAATTTGATCAATTTATTTAATTTGATCAATTTATTTAATTTGATCAATTTATTTAATTTGATCAATTGATTTAATTTGATCAATTGATTTAATTTGATCAATTGATTTAATTTGATCAATTGATTTAATTTGATTAATTGATTTAATTTGATTATTTGATTTGATTTGATTAATTGATTTAATTTGATTATTTGATTTGATTTGATTTATTGATTAAATTGATTAATTGGTTTAATTTGATTAATTTATTTAATTTGATTAATTTATTTAATTTGATTAGTTTATTTAATTTGATTAATTTATTTAATTTGATTAATTTATTTAATTTGATTAATTTATTTTATTTGATTATTTGATTTGATTAATTGATTACATTGATTAATTGATTTAATTTGATTAATTGATTTAATTTGATTAATTGATTTAATTTGATTAATTGATTTAATTTGATTAATTTATTTGATTTGATTAATTGATTTAATTTGATTAATTGATTTCATTTGATTAATTGATTTTATTTGATTATTTGATTCAATTTAGATTATTTGATTTAATTTGATTAATTGATTTAATTTGATTAATTGATTTAATTTGATTAATTGATTTAATTTGATTAATTGATTTAATTTGATTAATTGATTTAATTTGATTAATTGATTTAATTTGATTAATTGATTTAATTTGATTAATTGGTTGAATTTCATTAATTGATTTAATTTCATTAATTGATTTAATTTCATTAATTGATTTAATTTCATTAATTGATTTAATTTCATTAATTGATTTAATTTCATTAATTGATTTAATTTCATTAATTGATTTAATTTCATTAATTGATTTAATTTCATTAACTGTTTTAATTTGATTATTTGATTTAATTTGATTATTTGATTTAATTCGATTAGTTGATTTAATTTGATAAGTTGATTTAATCAATTTGATTCGTTGATTTAATATGATTCATTGATGCAATTTGATTCTATTCTGATTGTTTTAATTTGATTCGTTGATTTAATTTTATATGTTGATTTAATATGATTCGTTGGTTTAATTCGATTCGTTGGTTTAATTTGATTCATTGGTTTAATTTGATTCATTGATTTAATTTGATTCATTTAATTAGATTAATTGATTTAATTTGATTAATTGATTTAATTTGATTATTTGATTTACTTTGATAAATTGATTTTATTTCATTATTTTATTTTATTTTATTAATTGATTTTATTTGATTAATTGATTTAATTTGATTAATTAATTTAATTTGATTAATGTATTTAATTAGATTAATTTATTTAATTTGATTAATTGATTTAATTTGATTATTTGATTTAATTTGATTAATTGAGATAATTTGATTAATTTATTTTATTTGATTATTTGATTTTATTTGATTATTGATTTAATTTGATTAATTGATTTAATTTGATTAATTGATTTAATTTGATTAATTGATTTAATTTGATTGATTTATTTAATTTGATTAATTGATTTAATTTGATTAATTGATTTAATTTGAGTAATTGATTTAATTTGATTAATTGATTTTATTTGATTATTTGATTTAATTTGATTAATTGAGATAATTTGATTAATTGATTTTATTTGATTATTTGATTTAATTTGATTATTTATTTAATTTGATTAATTGATTTAATTTGATTAATCGATTTAATTTGATTAATTGATTTAATATGATTCATTGATTTAATTTGATTCATTTATTTAATTTGATTAATTTATTTAATTTGATTAATTTATTTAATTTGATTAATTGAGATAATTTGATTAATTGATTTAATTTGAATAGTTGATTTAATTCGATTAGTTGATTTAATACAATTAGTTGATTTAATTCTATTAGTTGATTTAATTTGATTCATTGATATAATTCAATTCATTGATTTAGTTCGATTCATTGATTTAATTCGATTCATTGACTTAATTCGATTCATTGATTTAATTCGATTCATCGATTTAATTTGATTCGCTGATTTGATTCTTTGATTTAATTTTATACTTTGATTTAATTTGATTCATTGGTTTAATTTGATTCATTGTTTTAATTTGATTCATTGGTTTGATTTGATTCGTTGATTTAATTTTATACATTGTTTTAATTTGATTCGTTGGTGTAAATTGATTCGTTGGTTTAATTTGATTCGTTGGCTTAATGTAATTCATTGATTTAATTTGATTAGTAGGGTCAATTTGTTGATTTAATTCGATTCATTGGTTTAATTCGTTGATTTAATTCGATTCATTGATTTAATATCGATTTAGTGATTTATTTTGATTAGTTGATTTAATTTGATTAGTTGATTTAATTTGATTCATTGATTTAATTTGATTCGCTGATTTGATTCTTTGATTTAATTTTATACTTTGATTTAATTTGATTCATTGGTTTAATTTGATTCATTGTTTTAATTTGATTTATTGGTTTGATTTGATTCGTTGATTTAATTTTATACATTGTTTTAATTTGATTCGTTGGTGTAAATTGATTCGTTGGTTTAATTTGATTCGTTGGCTTAATGTAATTCATTGATTTAATTTGATTAGTAGGGTCAATTTGTTGATTTAATTCGATTCATTGGTTTAATTCGTTGATTTAATTCGATTCATTGATTTAATTCGATTTAGTGATTTATTTTGATTAGTTGATTTAATTTGATTAGTTGATTTAATTTGATTCATTGATTTAATTTGATTCATTGATTTAATTTGATTCGTTGATTTGATTTGATGTGATCCCGGATGTGATGTGATGTGTTGTGGTGTGGTGTGGCATGGTGTGGTGTGTTTGTGATGTGATGTGATGTTGTGATGTTGTGATGTGATGTGATGTGATGTGATGTGATGTGGTGATGTGATGTGATGTGATGTGATGTGATGTGGTGATGTGATGTGATGTGATGTGATGTGATGTGATGTGATGTGATGTGATGTGATGTGATGTGATGTGATGTGATGTGATGTGATGTGATGTGGTGATGTGATGATGTGATGTGATGTGATGTGATGTGATGTGATGGGATGTGATGTGATGTGATGTGGTGATGTGATGTGATGTGATGTGATGTGATGTGATGTGATGTGATGTGATGTGATGTGATGTGGTGATGTGATGTGATGTGATGTGATGTGATGTGATGTGGTGATGTGATGTGATGTGATGTGATGATGTGATGTGATGTGATGTGATGTGATGTGATGTGATGTGATGGGATGGGATGGGATGTGATGTGATGTGATGTGGTGATGTGATGTGATGTGATGTGATGTGATGTGATGTGATGTGATGTGATGTGGTGATGTGATGTGATGTGATGTGATGTGATGTGATGTGATGTGTTGTGGTGATGCGATGCGATGTGATGTGTTGTGGTGATGCGATGTGTTGTGATGTCACGTCACGTCACGTCACGTGATGTGGTGTTAGTGTTGTGGTGTGATGTGATGTGATGTTGGATGTTGTGACAAAAAATAACAATACATACAAATAACATTAACGTTCACCCTCGTAACTCGAACGCAACAAGTCTGTGACATATATAACACAATGAAAGTAATACTTACAAGTACAAGCAAAATAATATGACTGCAGGTGCATGTGCCATTTTTAGAAAGGTATTGCACAACGTCCTTTTCTTGATTGATGCACAACGTATAATATCTGGCATGGCACGTGTCAAATCACCTCCCGTTTTACCTTAATTTGTCTATTTCATCACGATGGAAGATCAACCAATTAAACACTACAAATCAAAACAAAAAGGAACTTTAAACAGCCAGAATTAAAACCTTTTCAACCATCGTTCAGTCTTGCTTTCGTGCAGGATCGATTTTTAGCTGCGTAATGATCTGTTGGGCGGGCTGTTGGGAAACCCCTCGACTCGTACGCATGACTATGACGTTATGGGATTCCCCTTGCCTCGTTCTCGACCTGAAGTTCACGTGTATCACGCGTGATTCGTGAAGTATGACAAGCGCATTGGATAATAAATCAAATCCGTTTGTATGGGAAATCGAAAGCAAATTAAACCCGTTTTGGGCTATGAAATCCGCGGGAACGCGGAAACGTTCTCAGAAAGGATGCATACGAGTCGCAGAAATAATCATAAGATAACAAAAAGTAATGATTAAAAAAAAATGGTCGAAGTCGGAAAAATAAATTAACAGAGGACACAAATAAGAATCATGCGAATTTAGACACTGTGACAACGTAACCAAATCAGTTTCTGATAACAAAAAATGGCGAAATTGCACCCGGAAATTGCACCAACCTCAGTTTTGTGGTAAAAAATCAATCACTTTTTTGTAAAAAATTAAAAAACTTAGAATGTTTTCAGGTTATGAATATTAAATAAACATAAGTCTGGGTTGATTTAGAACATTTCGACAATGGATAACGACGACCGCGGAGTACAATTTTTAACTTATAGGACTAACTGGTGTTCTATTATGAAACAGATAATTTAAATTACTTCCCATTCCTAAAAATGATTACAAAACATGCCTCTTTCTCTTAGACCGCCCCATTCCATTTTAATAGAATTGTTATTATGCCAGCAGGGAAAGACTTGGAATCATAATTAAATAATAGGTCATTACATTGTCACATTCTAAAGATTGAGTTGCATAACTCCAATGGTTCTAATTTTAGAAGCACAAGGTCACAAGAATTTCCCCATTGAGTAGTATTATAGTAGAACACAGGCTGGCTGGTGGTTAACCACCTTTGGCAGTAATTCACCACAGTGGCGTAGCTCAGTGCAATGGGGGGGGGGGGGGGGGGGAATGCCCCCTGACGAATTTTTTTTTGCCCCCCCCCCCCCCCCCACCCTCCTAAAAAATTTTTTTAAAAAGTTAGAAAAAAAGGAAATAGGAAAAATTTGAGAAAAAAGACCAGACCGAGGTTATTAACCGAATTGAAGGCAAAATTGTACATGTAGTACATTTACTCTGCGATATTTTTTTTGACTGTGCGATTTTGTTTGGGACTGCAGTGCGAAATTTTTTGGATTAAGTTTGTATAATTAGGCCTACTAATTTTTTTGGGTTTTTTATTTTTATTTTTTTAAATCATCTACTTTTGAACACTTAAAAGACAGCAGTACACACAAATGAAGAGACGGCAAAAATTCCCTTTTCTTTAAACATTTTTATTTTTATTTATAGAAACCAACAGACTCTATGAGTACAAGTTTCTAAAGTTTTAAACAATAACAAACTTCAGATTTCAGTTTTGTTTGTTTTTGTGTGTTTTTTCCCCCCTCAAAATAATAAAAAATATTCAGGATCGGCGATATATTTAGGGTCGGTCGGGTTACGCCAATCAAACCTTCTTTTTTTTTAGGCCTAATGCGCAACCGTTTTATTAAATTTACAACAAAATTGGCGGAGCAGTTTTGTTTTTAAATCCAAAATGTTTGGCCTAAAAATCATGTTTCCATAGGATTGGATACTAATAGTAATCAAAAATGGCTAAATAACACGTGTTTTGAAATAGCTGTATAGCTCAAAAACTAAGTTGGTGACCCCCATTTTGTATTAGATTTTTTTATAAACGTCCAAACTTTGTTCACAGTGAATATAAGAACATTTGGCGGACAAATTCTATCGTGGTGCAGTAGCCCTGTTTTTTTAATAATACCTGTATCCTACCATCAATCGTAATAATGTTCAGTCGAACGTAAAGCTGGAAGTGTCTAGTTTCATAATTCATTCGCCCCAATTCCAAGGAAATATTGCGTTTGGAATTTACGGGAAATTGTGTGAGAAAAGGTAAAAATGATGCGTGTTATAGCATAGACGGTACCGTCTATGGCAGTTTTGTTGGAGCAGATGACGGAAAGTTTGTATTATGGCACAAAATATTCCCCTGAAAATATTCAGATGATACTATTTTTATCTAGTATTTTTACTTTGTAAAAAAAATATGAAACTTGAAATTCTCAAAGACTTACCCAGCAAGTGTTTGCCATAGGCAAATTACGGAAGAATAGATCCTGCTTCGAGTATTGTGGTGATGGGTTTCATGACTCGCTAAAACAACAGGTTGTTATGAAATTATGTTTTTGTCATTAACTCCTCCCATTTTCACCCAAAAAACTGTATGTGATCCGATATAGAAAAGGGTAAGTGTTCGATGTAAATTCAGCTATAAGTTAAAATATGGCCGATGAGTTAAAGTCCATGAATCAATCAAGTCGGCGTCAATTTAATGCAGCGTTCAAACCCAGGCGTAGGTAACATGGTAGATAAAACCCCGATTCTCTTGACCTTAATAGTTTGTCGCAACTGGTCTAGTTGGCGCTATAACATGGTCGAAGCCAACCACTGCTTGCCTTATGCGGCATGTCGCAACTGTTAAAGGGGGCGCTGTGTACATGAACCAATTTGATTACAGGCACAGATCTGGAGTTTCTTATCCCATAATTATTAATATCCCTGTCAAACCCCACTGGTAAAATCGCCGGAGTAATGATACCCGGCTCCTTGAGAGCTCCATTAATTGCGCGCAATCGTGCGATAGATTTGAACAGACTACTACCAACTCGACCGAATAATGTACCGTAATCATTTGTCTTAAAGTCCCATGCATTGGGTTTTAGGTACGGGTCCCTTCAGTCGCCCGCCCCGCGGTGGTTGCGAGTGGCCTCGACACTGTAAAACAGGACAGGCGGAGGGAGGGTTAATGTGGCGATCTATGATCATTTTAAATGTTTATTCATGCCTGTCCAAAATTCACGTAATTTCGAGCCGGGACACGACGTATACCATCCATGATACGGGACGCCCCAAGGGTATTTTCATACTAACTTACGATCATACCGTGATCATCAGTTACAGCCGCGGATCCGGCTTAATTTCTTTCTGCAATCGCATCTATGTGTAGCTACGCCCGAGAGTGTGATTTTTTTCTTCTTCTAATCAACATTTGTAAAATTTATTTATTCCGTTTTAATACGGAATATAAAAGCAAAATTCACTGAATAAAATGATTTTTTTTTAAATTAAAAAGTCAACTGATTTTACAAATATTGATTAGAATAAAAATAATCGCGCCCGGGGTGTACATTTGTGTAGGCCTATCCACAGTACCCTTAGCGTACGTCCCCGCTACACGGCCCGGCTAGTGGGGCATTCAAGTGTACGTCCCTGCGTACACGCCCCCCGATAGCCGGGCATCGTTTTCTGTTAGTTCGTTCAGGGGCCTCATTAGTCCCCGCCATGTCCCTGGTCCCCGGGGGCTGGGCTTGCAATTGATAAGTTCATACATGCGGCGATCTCGATAGAATTCCGAATACAACTGCAAACGGAATGTTTATAATATACTACTCGCGTCACCGTGACGCGTGTATAATCGGCGATCGGAGACAGCGCGACTTCTCCTGTTTAGTCCAGCAGATTATGAGATTATAGATCGAACCGATTGACTTGCTAGCATAATAATCACTTTGAGTAGGCCTACCCTGGAGCGCAACTGCGACAACCATCACGATCACAATGCAATCGATATTTCTGTTTGTGTGAACTTGGAAATGGATAAAATGTAGGAGTAAACAAGACAATTGAAGAAAGAAATTCAATCAATTAAGATCATGTAGAAGAAAGAGTTGATTTAAAGGCATATTATGTGATCTTTTCCAGAGAGCGCCCTCAATTCATTATTTGTTTTAGAAAGTAGATTTTCTTGCAGATTTACATTTCTGATCATAAATCATACATACATTCCAAGTTACAGAGCGATACGATTCCTAATTACCTCAAAATCATGGTTTTAGAGTGAATTTAGAGTGAAAAATATAAACTGTCGGATAATCCGACAGTTTATTTTCACTCTAAACTCATGATTTTGAAGTAATTATCCAGTTAAATCTAAGCTTCTATAATAAAAGGCTCATAAAAGTCAATTGCGACTAGTTTCCCGTTACTTTTTTTCTTCAAAGTGGTGAGGCGACTTTTTCATTATTCATTATTCATTATTTGATCAAATTTCATTATTGACATGTAAATGCATAATAAATGCATCAAAATAATGTTCACGGAAGGTAGGTTTACGATTAAAAAGCCTTCCTTATGAGCCTAGTTCTCAAAATTCATATTTTAAGAAAGTGAAAAATTTGTTCAAATTGATAAAACTGGCAACAATTGTGTTTAAAAATAAATAATGATTTTTTTTTTTGGGGGGGGGGGGGGAATCTTGAAATTTTGACGCGGGTGAAAAAAAGTAACGGGAATTGACTTTCATGCGCCTAAGCATTGATATGTCAATATAATCTCATAATCTGATGGAGTAAACACTAAACAGGAGAAGTCGTGATTTCTCAATCCAACCGCTTGTTTTGCAACGGTCACATTTTTAGGCCAAAGCTGTCACTCAGATTAGATTATCAATTTGAATCTCACTTTCGGGAGCTTAAAGGGAATAGCGCATGGTGAGGAAAAGAAACCGCTGACGACGATTTTGTACCAGCTAAACCTTAGCTCATAACTAATACATCACTTACATCATACGATAGAAAATGTGTTCAATCAAATGAAGGATGGTTGATTGAGCGCGCCACCCACATTGGGTTAAAGGTATACTATGTGATCTTTCCAGGGAACGCCCTCACTCAACATCGAAAAAAAATAGAAAGCAGATTTTCTTGCAGATTTACATTTCTGATCATAAATCATGCATACATTCCAAGTTACAGGGCGATACGATTCTTAATTACTTCAAAATCATGGTTTTAGAGTGAAAATAAACTGTCGGAATCCCGACACTTTATATTTTCCCCTCTAAATTCACTCTAAAACCATAATTTTGAGGTAATTAGGAATCGTATCGCTCTGTAACTTGGAATGTATGTATGATTTATGATCCGAAATGTAAATCTGCAAGAAAATCTACTTTCTAAAAAAAATCATGAATAGAGGGCGCTCTCTGGAAAAGATCACATAATATGCCTTTAAGAGATTGTTGTAGAGTCGCACACAATACCGCTTGCATGTAAACATACGTAGAACAATTACAGACTGCGCCAATGTCCAACTTGTTTAGATTCAAATAGTCGCCGCGCGCTGTTCAATTTTTCGTTAGAATCCTCACCATGACCGCTTCCCTTTAAACTTATGAAAGGCAAATAGTTATTGTCGACGCTTTGGAACCCGATTGTTTTTTAAATCGTAGGCCTATTCAAAATTAGGAACCAGCGCGATGCAGGGGTAACTCTCGAGCTGCTGAAAGACAAATTCTATCAATTTTGACACCACGCGCCACGAATAAAAGTTGAGAGGGTTTGACTGAGTCTGACATTTTATTTTGGTGCGTGCGGTCGAGTTGGAATGGTTGGAGCCGAAATCGGGTCGAATGCCAGATCAATTTAAAGACCGAAAGCTAAACGGGATCATCGTACCAAACGTTGGCAAAACGTTATGGCCGCTTTCATGTCCGAAGTATGTGTGAATTTATGTAGTAAACTTTCATGCATGTTTAATACAGTTTTAATCAAAATCTACTGATTAATTTTGTTATTCTAACATTCACAATGTTTTCGTCCTTTCAGCAAATCGAGACCGGACTCAGTCCTCCGTACGACGGCAGTGAAATCGACGAGCTTTTCCCTGACCTAGCGGGACTCAACCCGTACCACCACCTGGACAAAGAGGAGCATTCGATAAGAAACGAGATCACCATGGACTCGTCGGAAGATGAACAACTCAATTATCTCGTGAATAATGTACGTCGACCTAAAGTGTCTGAAGAGGATGATCACGCAACGTGTAATGGGATCGCAGGCCAAAGAAGATCTAGCAGAGTCAGAGCTAGTCATGCTAGTAGAGCGTGTGCCCCGTCATCGTCATACTTCAACTTGTTGGGGGAATCGCCCCGCGAGACCCCGGCCCCGGGGGAGGGGGAAGATCACGGTAAGGATGAACAGGAAGATGGTTCTGAGCACGGACTAAATAGAAATGCTGTTATGGCAAGGCTTAACCGTCAGAAAAAGAAGAAATATGTTTCCGAACTTGAGACGTCAGTAAAATTGTTGACTGAAAAGAACGCTTCCTTGACCAAGAGTAAAAAACAATTGGTTAAAAAGGTTGATCATCTCCAGACCGAAGTGAACTATTTGAGAGGTGTAATTGCCAATCAAAGTGAACTGTCAAGTTTGTTGCAGAATATCGGCGTAACTGGATTACGTCTCCACAGTTCGTTCCCCCTGAAACACGTAACGACAAACCCCATACAAAATGACCAGGCGAAGGCATGTACAACAAGCTTAAAACGAAGCAGAGATCCTATGGATTCAGAAGAAGAAACTGATAGTGAAACTGAACTTTGTGAAAGGTTTCAAAGAGAGGAGCGCAGATCCGATCATGATTACACAATGCCGTCGTCTTCCAATTCTAAAGAACCGAGAAAGCGCTCAAAACCAGCGCAAGAAGACCTACTGCCACCACCAAAATATAATAAAAACATTTATGGCACATCAAATCTGAGACTTAAAAGCAAGACCATGTCTGAAAATTCAAGCCCCCAAATGACCCATTCGATCCAAACTGTCACTGCAAAATCGGGGCAGAAAATGACTCAACGTGTTATGCATCTCGCAGAACTTGATCAAGATGTGGTCAACACGAAAGAGAACAACTGTCAATTAGCCAATAGACAACTAAACAAGCCATCGGAGATCAGCGCTGGAATTTGCCTACATGTTAGCAGTGGGAATGTGTCACTAGAATTCTGTGCGCAGTGTAGTAACCGTGCTATTGCAGCATTGGCAGAGGAGCAGGACATCGATGTTGTTGACTGAGTGATGAACTACCGAAGATTTCAGAGGATGGCTAGAGAATGGCTGATTGGGACTTGGGTTGATGGTGGAGTCCGGCAGGGCCGCACTTGCAGTTAGCACATGGTTTGGTTAAAAATGGTCTGTGTCATTTGAATGTAATTTGTGATTGTTGTGTAAAGCAGTCAAGTAAGAAGCTCAGGAGTGATTGTAAAGGTTCAAATTCTACCTTGAAAAATACTTACTGAGTTTAAAACTTAAAAGAAAGGCCTTAATATAGTATATTTAGAAATGACCTAGTTTATTCTGTTTTAATTTCTGTATTCACATTGCATTTTGCAAGTGTAATTTCATTGGTTTGAATAATTTACACCTCAGATCTTTTAACTTAGCTGCTTTACAAAAGGTACAAGTTTCCAACAATTGGTAAGATGTTTGGTGAAGTCGGATTGCCTACCAAAATGGGACCAGCCAGTGAAATGGCTTACAAACAGTAAGTGCTTAGTAACTTTGAAGATAACAATGACTCTGAAGATGACGTGAGTTAACCAACTGAAACAATCTGCTGAATTGAACTTGCAAGTTTGTGGTACACTAGCCCTATCACAATGAGTTTGTACAAAGCCAAAGACCAAAATGGTTACTAAAGTTAAGTCAGAAGTTGTAATTGCAGATTTTCAGTAACATAACGGGAAGGTCAAATGCATTGTTCACAAAGTTGTTCCCCTAAATGTCTGACAGCAGGACTTAACAGAGCGAGCATTTGATCTTCCTGAGGTAATTGTAACTGTATGTATGTAGTCATTTCATATTGTTAGAACACATTTAAAGCGTGCTTTCAGGCATTCTTTTTGTTTGTTCTTCAGGTGCAGAGAGAAGATGGATAAATGGAAGATGGAATGTGTGCAGCCAGGATACCCACCAATCATCGGAGCTGTTGTAGGCCTACATGGCCTACCGCACACATCTGGCAATAAAATGGTCGGTATTGATTTTATTGTTATCGTTTTATAGTTTATACCTTTGTGCCTTGTTTTATTTTTGATGTACCGTAATTGTGAATTCTATTATTGATCATATTAATGTATTAATTTACTGAAAAGATATATTTCTATTTGATATTTTTGTGGTAACTGCATGGCTACATGTAATAGAAATAATTATGTATTGCACAAAAGTACTGCAAAAAATCACTGATCACAAACAATGCGTTCAAGTCAATTTATCTCCATTGTTTTTAAACCTACAATTTTTAATGCGTTCTGGCAGTCGGACCTCTGAAATGTTGCATACAATTGTATGTGTTTGAAAGTTAAAAAGCGACTTTCCAAGTGATGCCATCACCTCGTCAATGACATAATGAATTATAGGAAAAACTTGAGGTAGAAGAAGAAAAAAATTAAGCAAAAAAAAGGTTACAGAAAATTTGGCAACCTTCCATAAAAAGTAATGATGGTATGGTAGTGATGGTACAAAACTCAATGTAAAAAAAAGGCGTAACAGCAGATCATCCATATAATTCCCGACTCTAGTGTGTACACTGTATTCAGCAGTTGTGCCAATTCATTCCTTTTTGTCG
This sequence comes from Ophiura sarsii, assembly GCA_035610835.1. Lineage (NCBI taxonomy): Eukaryota > Metazoa > Echinodermata > Ophiuroidea > Amphilepidida > Ophiuridae > Ophiura > Ophiura sarsii. The sequence goes on from CM069441.1 coordinate 25,538,039, forward strand.
AAACAGTTTCTTCAGAAGATCAGTGATTTTAGGCAGAGTTTGTCAAAAAGAATCCAATCTCAAAATCAGTTTCTGTTCCCTTTTCAGCGAACGATATCCATGTGCATCATGTAGCCGGGGACTAATGCACAATATTGGAATTCATAACAAATGGTAAAGTATTTGGCAGATACTGTTAGTTAAAATTGTACTTTGTATATAATACAGAGCTAAAAAATGCCTAGGTCTATGTAAATATAAATAGCACTAAACACATGTATTGGTAAATAAGTTGCAGATTTTTGTTGATATTTAGGCTAGGTCTATAAGTTATGTTGGTATCCAATTTTAGAATTAGGCCTAGATGTTTCCATTAGATTTATTTAGGCCCAAGTTATGGGCCTACATTTTGTACTGTCATGAGTTTTGAAAAAGTTCTTCAATAACCTTGTAAATACTAAATAATGAGCATGAAATTAGCAAATTTCCAAAACAAGCCAATTGTTAAAACATAAACGAGCAGTATGTATAGTAGTAGGGTTGATGTTGGCAAGTTCATTATGATACATTATCTTTTGTTTATTAATTTGATTTTTTGGAAATAAATCCACAATTTTGTGATGCGCATTCATCAACCAACTGCTGAAAATGATACATTTATTAAAGCAAGGGGCATTAATGAATAATCAAATGCTAGCAACCACTTCATTGAACTGTGCCCACCTAACTTAAGGGGGTAAATCTATCAAATCAATCTGTGGCTTTTGCGATCCATATAGATTGATTTGAATGATATTTAAAGTTTTAAATTCATACATTTTACATTGATTGCATGCATATTTTTAAATGCAATACAATTCGGTGGTTGAATGATAGCAACAATTTGAGTCCTTAGTGATATGATCATCAATAGCCAAGTTCAGTGTTACATTATGATATTTATACAAGCAGTTCATCAAAAGTTCAACAATGAAGCAGTTGTAGTATGTTTATAAAATACACAACTATTGCTTGGATTGGCCAAAGGATGATTGTTGAGAGGTTAAAGTTCAGCCCCTTGTAATTTACAGACATACACTTTCTTAGTAGTTACGTCAGATAATTTCGCAAAAATACAATTTAAGCCAAATTATCTTGCATGTATATTAAACTTGCCACCATCAACTCATGTGTCCTACATTTACTATTATTAATGCTTATTTCTTCCCTTTTTCTCCCCCTCTGCCAACCACTGTATTACATTTACACAGTGGGTGGTACAGCTGGTGAGGATAATGTAAGTATAGACATGAGGGAGTGGTCACTATCTACATCAGTGGGAGTGGACTTGATTTATTTAAGTACAATTTTCCATAGACTGAAAAAATGCAATGCCTCTCTTCTCTCCAAAACTTGAAAAGATCAATGCTTTCCATCTGCAGAATACATGGGTATCATAACATTTCATGTCCCTGTGAATTCCTCCAATACCCTCCCCCCTTTCCCTCCATGTGGTAATAGTGATCACACCATTCACAGAGTTGTTTCATTGCCCGCCTTGCACAACCCGGAGGCAATAAACAGGTGAAGTATGTATCATATGTAACTAATGTACATGTATAAATTGTTAAGTAATAATAATGGTCTGAAAGAGTATTTTACGAAAAAATAGTTCAAATATAAAATGTGATAATACTTGGGTTGCATTTTTGCCACAAATTGAATTGATGAGATTGCCTTCATGAATCAAAGTTGGCGTAAACAGTATAAATGTTACACCAACTCTGGTAAATCTTGAAATCATGTGTGCTTTTTATCACATTTTGCATTCAGTAATCTGACAGTAAAAGTGTCAAGTGATTTATGAGATCTGTGTTGTGCATTTGCTGGTTTTTAAGTGAGTGTCCATGTACCGACATGCGTGTAAGATTATGTGACACAACGACATAAATTATCATCGGATGTAGTTTGAAATCATGGCAGCTCTGCTTCATCACTAATTCAAAAATCACAATTGCATTTGTGCACTAAAACTACTTCAGGGTCCTATTTCATTAACATTTGAAACAAACATAGACCAACTATTGAGTGATTCTGTAGCTCTCCTAAAGCCAAATCAAGAGGATTAATTAAGAATTGAGTTTTATGAAGCAAGAGCTACAAGACCCATGTCAAAAGGTTAATCCTCGTTCCATTTCATAAAGATCTTCATAAAGATCTCCTTGGATTCCTGATTATTATTTGGAAAAGATACAAACTTCATTGGAATCAATCTTTAAATCTATTTTGACTTATGAAATAGGACCATAGTCAATTGGTCGTAATTCCCAGAACATTGGAACGTGCAGATGCAGTACATGTGCAGAGCATCACATTGTATACATTTTCTCAGTTTGTCAGAATAGTTTTCTATTTTAGAAGCATTGCAACAGGGTGTGAAGGGTATTGCAAAAGCTATATTAATTACATTTTTGTCTCAAATCTCTTCAGTTTTTCAAAACCTGATGCGGAATGCGGGTTTTTTTACGGGTTCTTTACACAAAAAATTATAATATGAAATATTGAAATCCTTGTAAAAGTGACCTTTTGTGATCTCTGCAAAATCGGTAAAACTTTGGAATTTTTTCTTCTAACGCGCATCAATTAACTAACGTGCACGGGAGCTTTGAGACAATTTCTTTTTAATATAGCTTAACTATGCCTCGTTTTATTGACAAATAAACCCCTCAAATAGAGTTTGATTTGTTTTCAATTTGAATATATTATATTGTTTATTTCGTAATATGTGAATTGTCTTGTATATCGAAAACTGATGTTTTCATCTTTCCAGTTTAAGACCTATACCAAAGTCTTAGCATTTACTTGTTTCAGTGCTCAACCACTTGCTTGAGAATATGGGGAGGTCTCAATATGAATGTGCCAAAATAACCACTTGACTATCACACTGTATTAGTGGTTGTCAATGTAACACTTCATTGAACAGACCAGAGTTGTTATTGTTTTGCGCACAAAATAGTGCTGATTTTTACACATTCAAAATGAGACTTCCCCTTTTTCTCTATCAAGTGACTGAGCACTGAAACAAGTACAATGTAACTGCTACAAATTTGGTATCATTGGAAAGATAAACACATCAGTTTTCCATTGATATGCAGCACAATATGAGCTTATCGCTAGAGTGACCGTTGAAAAATGTGTGATTGAAAACATTTCTGAACTTATTTTGAGGAGTTAAGTTGAATTTGATGTCAAGTAAAAAATGAACAATGTGTGTGTTGAGGGAGGCTAATACCTAAAGATACTGATTTGTAGATTTGAATTTAATGGCTTTGGTCTTTGTCATTTCCCCAAGGACAGAATTCAAATTCTATTTGAAATTCCATGTTTGTTTTTGTGAAACGTTTGAAGTTTAATTTCAGTGCATGTTTCATGTCAATATGTACACTCAAAAGTGAAATTCGACCACCTGCTGTTCAACACACCAGCCAGTTTGGTCTCATGTTCAAGGGAGCATGACAACGACCATAATTGATATATAGTGATAAGTCAAGGTATAGGACATGGTTTGGGATATGTAAAACTGAAACTAGTTGCATTGAAAGACCCAAGTTTAGTAGAATAAATTAGAAACAGACTGTACTGAATAGGAAAAATTATCAGGCTCATATTTATTATCCTTGTGCAAAAAGAATCCCTTGGGCTGGTGGGTACCTGCAGCTGCTTATGATGCGCTCTGCATACTGACATCAATAGATGCACACAACAGAAGGGATTCTTTTCACATATGAGACAAAATTATGAGCCTCATATTTTTTAGGGTAAAGAACAAAGTATATCTATAGGTAGGCTTATCTATAGATGGGGTGACAGGTGACGTCACACCGGGCATTTGGCCAGCAGTTACCATTGTTCTTTGCCCGGCGGTTTGCGTGCGCATCCTGTTTTGTTTAGGACCTGTGCTTTTAAAACTCGCGCCAAAGCATTATAAAGGGCAATAAGGCATAGCGGACAGTGTTGTGGTCATGTGCTGTTCACTCAAGCATGTATCGACAGTCCAGTCCCTTCGGCCGTTGCGTTTGTTGATAAACATTGCTGTCACCCCATCTATAGGCCAATTATAAATTGATAGTGAAAAATTGTGACGCGATCAAACGGAATGAGTCGATTGTTGGGAATATTTTTTTATTTTTTTTAGTTATAGGTGAAAAGAAGTCACAATTTCTTATGTTTTATTTTGTTTTCTCAGTTGGTTAATTGTTTGTAACTTAAAACTAGAAGTTCAATTTTAGTAGGGTTTAGACCCTACTGTAGAATTTTTCACCTGCATTTATTTTAAATGATGGACAAATATCAAAATTCAAAACTGCCGACATGCGACTCATTTCGCTTGATCATGTCACAATTAAGAAAAAATCAAATGTTTCTGTAATATGTATCCATGAGAATATGCATGATTATTGATTGAGATTTGATATTTTGTCCATAAAGGCTATATTAAAAAAAATCATTTGTCTCAAAGCTCCCGCGCGCATTAGTTAATCGATACGCGTTAGAAGAAAAAAAACTTCTTTTTTTCTTCTTTTTTTTATTTTTTATTTTTTTCAACAAAAAAAACCCCCAAAACATTTCACAGATTTTTCAGATTTTCATTTTAAATTCAAAAAGGTAACTTTTACAAGGATTTCAATATTTTATATTTAAAAGAAGAAGAAAAAAAAACTTTAAAAAATTGCATTCCGCAATAGGTTTTGAAAAACTGAAGAGCTTTGAGACAAAAGATTTTTTTAATATAGCCCAACTTGATCATTTTAATGTTATTGATCACAAAACAATTGGATCAACATCAGAAACCAAATATTTGACAGGGCAGCTCAACCTTATGCTATTTGACCAGTTTCAGGATCATGTAAGTTAACACACTCAAAATTACTTCTATAATATCCTAGGTTGATAAAATGATGTCAGAGATAGGAGCAGCTTCCAAATACCACTAATGTTCCTCATCTCTCCTGGCCCATACTTGTGGACAATCCGACAATCACATTAGAATTCTGAATGAAAATTAACTTTTTGGTGTGTAATAACATGGATCAAACCTACCTGATATTATAGATGCTAGTGGAGAGAAATTGCCTATTTTCCCATTTGCCTTTTCGAGAAAGATAGAATGCAGGCAGATTTGCGTCTATAGAATAACTGTATAGGTCAGTGCTTATGGACTGTTTTGATGATGGGGTCGAGGCTGGTTGATGTTTGGAAGTTGGCCCTAAACTCCAGCAGTTGTCACTGGCAAATGGTTAGGGTGTTGCCTTTCAACACAAGTGATTATTATGGCTGTGTATAGTATTATCTTGGGAGTATTATGTACATGTATGTATTAAATGATATTGAATTTAACCATGTTAGTCAGAAAAGGGTGAATAAACAGTGTGCGTATTTTGTAGAATAATATCTCTTTTCATTTCTTACAACAACTTTGTATTCTTGTAAGTTAGGGGGGTCATTTGAATTCCTTGTTATGGGGTATTTCTTTTCATAGGTGAGTTGGGTTTTGCTATTCGTAATAATTGTGTTCTGTTTGAATTGAAAAGAGATATCATTACTGCTACATACTCCCACTACAGTATCACAAATCTTATTTGTATTGTAGTTTCTTTCAGTTATGAGAATCACTATTATAACAGATCCATTCAAACCAGTGTTGATGAATAGTTGCTGTTATAATGCTTTATACATAATTCCACATAAGCAAGCATATGCTGCATTTATTTGAGCACGCTCTGAAAATGAAATTCCGCCAATGGAGTTCGCTATAATTTTGTCTAAAGCGTTATGACGGTAACTGTACATGGGACTTGCATTACTTCATGACCAAACTCATTTGGAAATTAGCTTCAAATCTTTGATTTTGTACAAGAACCAACCAACCAGTAACAGATCTGATAAAGGAGGGGACCAGAGGTATCAGTAGACACAAATACAAGGATAGTTGACAACCAGAAAGATGTAACTGAAAAAAGCATTCCAAACAAAATGGGTTCTAATATTTAGTGTTCCTTTGAGCCATGTGTGAAAAAATTAGTTGGGCTTTAACTCCAGCTCCAATGGAGGATATTTGAGCATCTCAAAATGATAAGTAAGTTATATCTTTCTGGTTATCAACCCTCGACAAGATGGAATTCTGTTTAAAAACCCAAAAAGTAAGGAAATTTCATAATTGAGACTCGATGGAGAGTGAATGTCACATTTTAAAGAGTTTTCAAACATGTGGATTTCCAGCAAAGCTTTCTGGCTTCTGGTTTCAAAATGCACTGCTATAGAGGTAGCTCCATGATAGGCTTAAATAAAAGTAATAATTGTCCACTTTGCTAACCTCAGACCAATATACTTGAAGGGATCGACAGCAAGACTCCCAGCTATTCATTCCACAGTTCAACGTCCAGTACGGCATTGTTAATCGCCATTCAGTTTAATTTGTAGCACGACCTCATTATTTGAGTTAGCGCGCTATTTTAATCCAGTGTTATTCGCACGTGTATGATTTTTTAAATAACACACTTAGAGAATATTTCTACCCTCTCCCCCCCCCCCCCCAATATGAAAACTGGAAGTGTTCATCTTTCCAATGATACCAAATGGTGCTCGGCCCATACTTGCTTAGTGATGAGTTAGACACATTAAAATCCCAGCATTCTATTAAAGTGTGTTCATGTTATTTAGAAAATTGTAATACATGTGTGGTTAACACCGGATCCAAATTGGTGCGCTAACTCAAATGATGAGGTCGTGCTACAAATTCACCTGAATGATGATTATCGATTGGCCATAAACTAAAATGCTGCCATGACAGACTTGGATCACTGCATACATCAGATGTAAATGGGTGCTTCATATCTCTGTAGGTTTACTTGTATCAGCTCCTATGCTCACCGTATTTCAAAAAGGCTTTTATATTTCAAAATAAACCATGCTTTTTTCTCCAACATATGGCAATACATATTATTTTTTAAAGGTATATTATGCGATCTTTTCCAGGGAACGCCCTCAATCCTGGAGAGAGAAAAAATTGAAGCAGATTTTCTTGCAGATTTACATTTCTGATCATAAATACATTCCAAGTAACGGGCGATACGATTCCTAATTACTTCAAAATCATGGTTTTAGAGTGAAATTATATCTTCACTCTAAATTCACTCTAAAACCATGATTTTGAGGTAATTAGGAATCGTATCGCTCTGTAACTCGGATTATGATCAGAAATATTAATCTGCAAGAAAATCTGCTTCCAATTTGTTTTTCGAGGGTTGAGGGTGTCTCCTGGAAAAAAATCACATAATATACCTTTAATATTCGGGTGTTAAGTGGCCACTTTATTGAAACACCCACATTGATAACAACACCAAATCATACTACAAATGAATGTTTGAACACAACTAACTGCAAAGATGACATTGGTCCTTCTCATTTTAATATTGTAATGTAATATGTCCAATACAAGTACATTTTAATAGATTATCTTGCCTGTGACCAAAATCTTAAGTCCCTTTAAAATCAAAGATATTGGGCAAGTTATGAATTGTTCACCCATTTTGAAAAAGTATTAAAGATCCAGTGGCCATTTTGGAGAGAACAAAGTAATCTCAACATTTCAAGTCAAGGCCATACTAATTTGGAGATCATTCACCAGGTTATATTAAATACGGAGGGTTGCGAGTCCAAACACTTTTGTTCCCTCTGGTTAGGGTGCATCTGGTGCCCCTCATGTCAATGGATTTGTCTGTCCCTAGTCTTAAAATGTTCCTATTGTCACAACACTAAAATGTGCCAAGTTTGAATTAATTTGGAAGTGGTGATGGGGGGGGGGGGGGGGGGGGGGGCCTTGGTGAACCTGTTCCTATGTAGGAAAGTTTGTTGACCCCTGTACAATTTCAATTAGATTTAGGTTCTTGGAGGCCACCCAAGACATCTTCCGAATTTGTTCAAACTTGGCACATGTTAATTTTGTGACCATAGGAACATTTTAGGACTAGGGACAGACAAATCCATTAATATGAGGGGCACCAGAGGCACTGTACCTCTGGTATATGGCAGCTAATCAAAATATATCTGATGACATGCATGCCCACACCACAGTGTCTGATCCGTTGAATACTTAAGAAAAGTCATTTTAAGGGGGACTTAAGGAAGTTTTTTGTTGAATATTGTTAGTGCTGTAATTATTGAACTATGACTCAAATGTATATAAAAGTATACTTTTTTGGAAAGGAAATGGATCAGAGAATCCAAATTTGACCAAAAAAATAGAATTTGTTTGCGAAAATCACAAAAAAATCACTTTTTTTACCCAATTTTTTTGAACAAAGCTAACAAATATAATTTTGTGATTTTCTCAAAAATTCTACTTTTTTTGTCAAAATTGACGCCAAATTTTGATTCTCTGATCCATTTCCTTTCCAAAAATGTATACTTTTATATGCATTTGATTAATAGTTTAATAATTACAGCAATCGCAAAATTCAAAAATCAATCAAAAACTTCCTTAACACATAACATAAATAGTATGACTGACTTTCTTCAAGTTATAGAGACTCTATAAGTACTTGTAATGTGTGCAATAGATACTAACTAAGAATGAAACAATACACATTCATAATATTACCTCCCTTTTTCACAATGTTAAAACATTCTGCCCTGTTGAATTTTGAGTGCATCCCCTGCCATACAATCCATCACTGAAGCTCACAAATAAAAAGGCGCTCCAGTTACATATGACACTTCCATATCTGTAACATTTTTAGTTACAAATTGGAAACATAGAATATACTACACCCATAGCATACAGTTCTGCAGGTATAATTTGCATTCAATTTGATAATATTGTGATCCAATTGCATTTATAAGATAACATAAATTGGAATTAATTAATTTTAAAGGTAGATGACCCGATCACATTTTCGTAACACAGAATTATTTCAAACATACGGAGATTTTCATATCATATGAAAGCTCGTATTTTTCTCATCATACTGAAATTTGACGGCCTAAATCGGTATAATTACGGGAGAAATCGATGAAATAACGTCAAATTACCGCGAATGGTGGTAACCACCGATATAGTTTGTGTACTACTCAATGGGTACAGTTCACAGCATCTTGTGCGTCTAAAATAAGAACCATTAGAGCTATGCAACTCAAACTTTGGAACACAACTTTTTAAGGATGACCTTTCATGTAGAATAGAAAACTTCAAGTTGAAAATCGGAACATCTACATTTAATCTAATTAAGCTTTTTAAAACAATAATTAAGAATATTTCATTGGGAATCCTAGTAAGAGGTGATGTTATAATGTGATAATTTCCGGTGGGGGGTGGGGGGGGGGGGGGGGCAGGGGGCACTCATGTATATATAATAGTTGTAATCATCCATGCGAACGCACTCTCAAAAATTACCCTTAATACAGGTTCTCAAAGAAAAAAGTGACCCTTAACAAGGATTTATGAATCATGCCCTTTAAGCTAGCAAAGGATATAGGTCCTCAACATACTTCAAACAGAGTTTAGACTGAAATGGACATAATATGAAGTAATTGTACGATTCACTTTTAATAGTAAATTTGTCTTAAATTTAAGAGGCCTAGTGCCTAACCATATTTAGCTATTTTTACAATGATAACACATGACTATCGGCCCAAGCTACCATTAGCGAGGATTCAGGTTGAAAAATAAACCCTTATTCTCTGAAATTGGCGATTTTGATACCCTTATCCATGCGGATGATTACAACATACCTGACTGCCCCCCCCCCCCCCCCCCCCCCCCCTTCCCCTTCCCGGGATAATTCCTGGCATTTCAGAAAAATGAAAAAGGATGCCAATTACATCTCCTTTACAGAAGTCAATATTCAAGAAAAAAATAAGGGATTTAGCCCAATCTACTCCCCCCATTTTTGTCCATTTGCAGTTAAATATCACCAGTTCTCATTTTCTGTCATGTATCACCATTATCATACATCATCATAAAGATAAATGATCAAGCTTTGATTTGATAATATAATTTATACAAACATTTTAATATTATGGTAATTAGGCTCATGAATATTAATGAGTTTTGGTGTAAAATTGGGCAAAACAGAAATTTTGATATTTTGAGCTATCAAATTAACACCCAAACATAACCAATATGCTTCATTTGTGATATAATTACAAAACATAGGTCAAGTTCATGCAAAAGAAGAAATAAGTATCGGAATATCTCTAAAATTAACGAATTTTTGGTGATTGAAATTGATGGTATTTTGGCCCTATTTTAGGCTATTTAGCAGGTGATTTGGGGTCATGTGACCACCATTTAACACCTTTTTCAATCCACCACCAAACCAAACCCCCTCCTCATTTCTTCCACATCAACCAGTTGCAAGAAACCCCTACATCACTACAGTAAGCAATAACCCACTTGCATGCTTATCAAATAATAAATATAGCGCCATCTGTTGGGCTAATATGCATTTCGTGCAATATTGCACGAATATTGGCCTGGGGAGTTGATTAGGGTTAATTAACAAAGCATTTAGAATCCGCATCTAAAAAATTTAAAAAATGCCGGACCTGATCACAATTTTTTGAACATTTAACAAATATTGTTAGATTTCTCTATTATGCCATTGTTATAAGAATACGATATCCACTCATATTCAACAAACCATTATTTAATTACACTTTGTATGGTACTTAGATATTACAGCGAAACATGTTCTTTTAGGGGACAAGTAAGTCACATCAGTACATTAGGTTTTACCTCAATAAAAAGGCCAAACTTTTTTTTTGTTATGTTGTCCTCCACAGCTTTCAGTGAGGAGGGGGAAAATTTAATTTTACCAGCGGAAGCTCAAAGTTCAGCCAACAAGAAGTTGAAATCACTCTAAACAATTAATTTAATATTCAATGCCATTTAAACTGTTAAAAAAAATCTGAAAAAAAAAGAAAATCTGAAAAAAGAAGAAGAAAAAATCTGATTTTTTTTTTTTTTTAAATTGAAAAAAAAATCCGGAGTGGGCGGTCGAGGACAACATAACAACAACAAAAATGTTGGCCTAATGCAATGCTTCAAATACTTGCTAATACGGATCTATTAAAAACAGATGAATACACTGAATGCTGTGAAATAAATACCTGCCGGGCTGGAACTTACATATTTTATTCAACCAGCCACTGCTGAGTCTGGTAGATAACTTACAAAAATACATGCCCGACAGAAATTCCAGTGTAACTCCCTTACACTGCAAGTTTGAAAAACTTAACCTGCCAGATAGGCGGGTACTTTTTGTATCTTCACCCCGACACAAAAGTTACCCTCTATGGCCTGAATACCTAATAACATTTTTGCATAATTAAAATTAGTGACAACAATAATACAGTCAAAATAAATGTATAAGTATGTGAGTAATGTGACACATCTCTCCATTACAATTTTTCACTTACACCATACTTAATGACATTTTTACATCATACAATTTCATCATCCGTCTCACTCAAGGCTATAAAATATATATTTCTATATTTCATTTCTAATTGAATGGCAATTATTTCAAGTAACAATACAAACGGTTTTTTTTATCAGATTTCACAATTAATTTAATAAAATAAGCCATAATGATTCATATTACAGACAACTTGACGGATTAATTATCTTCAGATCATGCCTCAACACGGTAAACACCTGCCCCCCCCCCCCCCCAAAAAAAAATGGTTCCAGAATCTAAATATAACAACATTCATGTTCATTTGAAAAATAGGATTCTACTAATTAATTGTTTTCATATTATTACACTATTGCATTAAGTACAAAACTACAAAAATGAGCTACAAAACAGTATCTAAAACATTCATAAAAATCCCTTCAACAATATCCCCCACCCCCTCTGTAAAGGGGCTTGGCAAGCGAGTTTCTTCTATCTTATCTATACTGCAAATAATAAACATGTTTCTTTCATTCACCATTTACTGCCTGACATAGCTATTTATAATAAAACCCATCAAGAAACCAATGGGCCAATACGTTTCTACATGATTACAATTCTTATGATTACCAGAAAAGAGCTGAGAGATGTTTTTAAGAGTGTATGAGTTTATATTTTACGTAGTAATAGCTTTTCTTCTAGGATTCTTGCTATCGCATGTTTTAGTATGTTTTTGATCAAGTTAGAATCTAATTTAATGTTTTTATGTATTTGAGTACAATAAAATATTAATATGACTGGATATGTGATTAAGTAGAATTCAAGACCTTATGGGTACAAAGTGGTGATTATACACTATTCAGTTAAGATGAGCATTTTATCAGGAAAATATTTGAGAAATTCTTAAAAATAGGGATTTACTTTCAAGATACTTTAGGATTAATACTTTCATATAATTTCAATTCATACATCTTCTGTGAAGTACATTTGTTCATCATGGTGTATAGATAAAAATATAGTATACATTAAAAATAATCGCCTCATATATCAATACCTAAATCTGGTTCATTCCCCATGTGATCCCAAAACATAAACAAAGGGTATGACAATGGTCAGAGCTAGGGTTAGGGATGGGATTAGGGTTCAAATTTTCAACAACAAAAAATTGCCCAACCGACCAACTCTACCTGAGAGGTCTATTTGCCCGTAGAACAGGGTGGGTTTTTTCTTCGCCTTTTAGGGTAGAGTTATTACATGGAGGAACAACACCAGCCCGTAGGGAACGGTTAACTGACTGCAATGTAAGTAGATTTTAAATTTAATACTGGCCACTTTTAAAACAAGTCACCATTTAAAATCACTGACCCGTCTATAATATAACATGTCTGGTCACAACCATACATTTAATTATAAATCATGCAAATATCCTGATACATTGTTTGATGTTAAAGACACAATATATAATTCAAATACTACATAATGCTTCAATAGTTTGTATTCCAATATAACAATATAGGTACACATTTTTATGTCAGTGCCTAAAATTATGTTTGAAGTTATTGATCAAATATATCTTGATACATTTTTTGATATTAAAGACAATTTATAATTCAAAATTACTACATAATGCTTCAATAGTTTGTTTTCCAATATAACAATATAGGTACATATTTTTATGTCAGTGCCTAAAATTATGTTTGAAGTTGTTGATCGATTGATCCAATATATCTTGATACATTGTTTGATATTAAAGACACAATATATATAATTCAAAATGACTACATATTGCTTCATTAGTTTGTATTCCAGTATAACGATGTTTAGTACAAATTTCAATCAATCAGTCAATCAATCAATCAATCGATGATCGATCGATCAATCAATCAATCAATCAATAAAATCAAGCAAGCAATGTTTGCATACTAAACATAGTACTGGTCTAAATTTTAACTACACCCAAACAGTATGTCTCAGCTTCCATCACACATAGCTTTTAAATTGTGAAATTAGAAACCCTTTTTTTTTCTTTGTAAATATTCTCTTTGTAAATAGATTCAAATTCCAGATAGTTCAAAGAGAAATTGAAGAAGACAAGTAAACCCTGTAGCATCTTAACTTTTGGACGGAAGCTGAGATAAATTGTTTTTGAGCCAAATTATTACAAATTAACATTAATCGCAACTATTTAACATTTATATACAGGCAGGCATCAAAATAAATAATTTATATACATCAAATTGGTTATTGTACGCAACAGGTTGCTGTCTAGGGCTATTTACAGGAATTATAAACAATAATAATTACTAGTTTGCTTGATTTCAGCTTATCTGTGACTTAAAATAACTTATAATACTTGGTATAGGGTAAAGTCGCCTATTTTCGGTCAGCGCCTATTATCGGTCACTTCGCCCAAATCGTGTAATAAAAACGACTTCGTCGTTATAAACTGACGACTAAAAAAACCCCGCATAGTTGATGCCCGGTATTGCTTTTAAAATGGAGATGACCAATGCAATTACTCGATTTTGACAAGTGAACGAAAATATGCGCTGACCGAAAATAGGCGACTTTACCCTATAACTGATTTAATTTAATGTCTTCTTTTCTACTCAATTTGAGTAAATTATAGCAATATTGTCATAGCCAACCATTCATCCTTCATTGCACATTCTTGCGTCTGGAATTGATTTACATTTTGTATACCCCATCACAGAACACATATACATGATAATACTTTAAAAGACATTTCCAAATTTCTTCACAAAGTCATTTAAAGAAAAGAAGAAACCCTAAAAAACCACTGGATTGCTGGACTTTCAATCAATCAATCAATCATCAATGTTTGTTAAAACACAAGAAAATGTAACTGTTCACTGTTTTTTTAATCAGTGATTATTATTTGTTCAATAATAAACAATAATAATTACTAATTTGCGTGATTTCAGCTTATCTGTGACTTATTATACTTCTTTATGTTCTTTATACCCCATCACAGAACTCATACATGATGACTTAAAGACATTTCTAAATTTCATAATAAAGTCATTTAAAGTAAAAGAAAAAACCCTAATAAAACTTTCAGTCAATTCCATACACAGGAACATTTGACTGGTCATTGTTTTGTAAGTCAAATACAGATGTTGTTGTTTTATTATGCTGGTTCCCTGCAACAATGGACTCCACAGAACTCATCCATAGTTAGCCGATATCAGGATGTGAGAGGTCCCATGACATTTTTCCGGACCCTGTAGGACTTCAAAAAAAAAGAATTAAGGGGTCCCAAGAAATTGAGGGGTCCTGAAGTTTGGGTATTTAAAAAATTTACTTTTTTACGGGCAGTTTTAATGAATTTATATTGTGAGCAAAGGATGGATATGTAATTTACAGAATTTCTTAAGGTTTCCATTTCCATACATCGTCAAATTTAAGGAGTCCCTTCAATTTTGATCGGGACCCGCAAGTCTTTCCAACTTCAAACCTGACGCGACACTATTAGAAAGTGAGAGGTCTAGGACGCGCAGACGCGTCAGAATGCGACCCCTGGCAGATATGCGTAATTCATGTCATCACATTGATTTGCTGGCCCAATGACTAGTAGTAATGAATAATAATAATCCACAGATAAATTTGGTAAATGCCAGTGCCACACTTTTAATAGAAAGATTACAAATTTGCTGATTGGCACAAAATACCCTGTGTCTGCACCCACGACAGTGTCGGACTTCACATGCATGGCGTAGTGCGCTCCCTATTGCGCTGTAGCTATGCATTCGGTATTCAATTCGTCACCTCAACTACAACTTATGGTGTAGAGTCAGAGTCGATTATCAGTTGGGATGGAGTTGCCAATACCTGGATGAGTCGGGGATCCAGGATGCAGGAACCAGCATATTGCTTTATTTGCAATAGATTAGTATTATGGAGGTTTTCTAACCATATTATAGGGCAAATGGAACTACATGTATGTGAGCTTGTCAAATACCTTACTATAAGAACAAGAATAGTTTATCAGATAATGCATCTGAATGTAAAATAAGTTCATGAGATATATATGTATATGATACCTATACAATTTGAATAACTGTGTTGTTTTAATACATGGAAGGAATGTGATTGGAATGTATGCTCCTCATCATACTTCATCAGCCTCTCTGTCCATAAGTCTGTCTGTCTGTTAGACTTCTACCTGTCAGGCTGTCTCCTTGTCTGTCTGCCGAACTTCTACCTGTCTGTCTTCCAGATTTCTACCTGTATTTTCTCAGCAGATTCTCAGCTTCTTCTCTAGCATTGCGTTCCTGTACATACAAGAAGAGAACCACCAAAGATGGGTTATCACTATAAAATGTTAACTTTCTATGCAGCCTTAACCTACCTGGCTATGCCAGCTTCACAGCTTGCTTGATCAATTCTGATAATAAGGCATGTCACTGGTCACTTTTTTGTGGTCAACGTTGCCACTCAAAGTTACGTCAGAAGATATCAAATCAAATCAAGAAATCTTCACAATAATATGAGTATTATATACATTTTGTTTTGAATTTTCTCTGAGCACAAGCTAGTCTGACACATTTGTCTCAATACATGTTTTCACTGAAATTCAAATGAATTTCTGACAATGTTGCACCTATATAACACCATAGGCTATACCTTCATATTTCTCAAGTTATGTCAGGCCATATTCCAAGCCATATTCCAGCACCCTTCCATAGTTCTCCTACATTGCCAATGTATGCTCTATGATACTAGTATTCAAAACAACTCCTTACCTCTGCGCTATCTCCTAGTATTGCTACAGCCTTTTCTAACCACTCCTTAACTTGACCATAATCACGCTTCTGTATATAACACTGTGAAAATACAAGGTTTAAATGTCATATTTCAAACTTATTGATTCAATTGTTTAAGTACTTATATTTGGGATGTTTGCACTACAAATCGGTGATCTAGTTGCATTACCGAGTTATGAAACAAAATTATTTCCCTAAATTGACTTACTAAAAGCATAAAAGCTATGGTACAACACTGTGCCATACAAATTTATGAGAAAAATTACAGATTTTAAATTAATTTCTCTCACTGGTATCAGGAAATTAGGTTCATCCTTCATGTAAGCTTTCACGAAACATATAGCTTGAAAACTTCATTCAGGGATTATGAGCTTTATTGGAGTGATCCCTCAACAAAGTCTTTACCCTAGAATTACTCTGGCTTTCTTACATGAAGCTAACACCAGAAAATATAGGAGGTGGTTGCACTATAGTAGATTAATAGGCTTTGGCAATTCAGTATAGGTAATCTTCCAATTGAGGGAAGGCATGTGATTTGAAATCTTAATCTGATCATTGACACATAATGGTTCTGTGTTTCCCTGCGTCTTGAATCACATCGTAGGTAGTTCATATCCAGAAAAGTGACAAAGATCTCTTGTGCCGTTGTCTAAATTGATTTCCGTTCCAATTTCATCCTCATTTATACAAGAAGGATTAAAACTCTAAAATAAAATGATGATTGATTGGAGTGACTATACATATTTTGTAAAGACTGTATACACAACAGCACATGCATGATTTCTGTTCAGAGAGTTTGCTTACTGAAGATTCTTTAGGTTTATAAGGCTAATTTAGCAGCCCATATACCTTTGAATATTCCCCATGTAAGGTTATTCATCATCTTTTTGTAATTTTAACTTATTTCATGGTAAATCTTGATCCTAGAATCACAACTTTCCTAAGGATATTGTTGCTTGGGAGTTCTACCAACAACTTTCTTTTCTTTTTAAGTCACGTTTCAAAAATAATTTTGATACAAAAATTACCTAAAACCACACTGGTTTGATGCAATTTTTGTACTGCTAAAATGGATCTGCCAGGGGTATCTATTCTTCTGGAAAGTCTACATTATGCCACAACCTTTCACATTCTGAGCAAATCCTTTGCGAAAATTCTTCACCAACTGAAACCCCATATAATTGTCTTATTTGAACAAAAAATGGAAATATCACAGTAAAATCTGGACACAGATATGTTGTTGTGATCATGTTAATTGTAATTTAATTTTAAAATAAATTCTTCCCAAAGGGAGGGATTATTCTTTATCATTGTGGTGACGAAAAAACACACCCAATCACATTCTTTGGGTTAAAGGACCTATCATATTGGGTAGGTCGGTCTTTTTTTGTTCTTTTTTTCCATTCAAATAAAATGACCGTCAAGAATATCAAAAATCTGTAAACCTCTTGCCGTGTCTTGACAAGCAACAACAAAAAAGCGTCAGTATTCATTTGCACATGACATTCTTTTTCATCAATTTCTAAAAAAAAAATTGGTCGCTTGGGCTGATAGAACAAGGTTTGTTTTTTCGTCGGCTAAGAGTAATTAGCTCAAGAATACATTCCCTGTTGAAACTCCTTAATAAGGCCACATACCTTGGCTATATATAATGAATTCACGTTATAGAATCCTGGTTCTAATTCTTCTCCCTTGAGGAACATTTCCAACGATTCATCTATGGTACCCGTGGGTGGAGCACCAAATAATGCAGTGGCTGCTTTACGTTCCAACCAGCTCATCATGGAAACCTATGGATAGATCAATACAAAATATAAACCATTAGTCTTTAAATCGACGTCTAGGGATATATTAAATGTATTTGTGAGTGGAATAAAAGGTTAGAGGAAGACAAATAATGAGATATTTGACTTGTTTTATTACTTATTGAATCTTTGCAGTAATATCCACACATTCATGATATGGTTCCAGTCATTCTTGCAATTTATCGTCCCCACCCACTTCCTTTTTTGGGTTTTCTTCAATTTTTTTCTTCTTTTCTTTATTTCATTCATAATCTTTTTGTTCAGGTGTTTCAGAGTTGATATGTCTGTAACCAGGGTTGTAGCTACGGTGGGTGGCGCTGGTCACCCGGCCGCCTGGTATTGACCATATCCGCCTGGGACTTGAGAAATTTAAAATATTGCGTACAAAACAGTATTTTTTTGACATTAAATAATACCCACCTTTTGGGTTCAAATTGTGAACAAATATTAAAAAACATTAAAAAAAATGTAAAAATATTAGGGCGTCCATTGGTTGGCTTTAGCTATTTTCGCGATAGGGCGTCCATATGACGGCCAGACGGGTCTCTGGCTAATGCCTTGTATCAAGGCGTTGTGGTGGTGGTGTGTGTGAGCACCTTGAATAATTTTGCTTTAGTCTTTGACAAAGACTAGACTCATAGATACCCTATACAGGAATGTCAATGTCAATGTTATTGTTTTACTACCTCCTTACAAATTAACAATTTTCCAAACCTATAACATTGTCTCATGTAATAGCTTGCCGTAAATTAATTACCCTCTTGATGCCTAACACCTGATTTCAACTAGTGTAAGGAACACTATTTTTTTTATTGAAAACCACTTTCTACTTGAACTTTGAACTAATTGACTACATAATGATGCCACACAGGTATGTATGCAGTTACATTATGAGGTGACAGTTAAATGAAAGTCAAATTGACACAGAGCAATAATATTGAAGTCCTGCCAACTGACATACCATATAACATTAGAAACTATTTTCACTGGTTTAATATTTTGTGAAGTGCGGGTGCAAACATACAACAAACAATTATAACCAAAACATATGTATTTATTTTGCCTTGACCATAGCTAAACATCAACTTAACTGACAGCCTGACACATAACATTTGTCAGATCTGTAACCCAAAACTAAAACATGCTCATGTCCACAAGTCATGAATGTAACTTTAAAAAAAATATCTGATTGAAAATAATAGTCTCCCTAAATGTGAAAGTAATGGTATGCATAATAACACTTGGCATATATTCAAAATACACTGTATCAATTCAATGTCAGGCAGTCCTCTATGGTATGTTTTGTATGCCATACAGTAGCAATAAACATGTCACACATGATTAATGATTTCCACAATGTAAAGTAGATCATTGTGTTTACTTATATTTACAAAATGCGAATAAGGACCATTTTTGTAGACAATGTGTTGAATCCCAAAATATCTTCATACCACCATAAGACACAGCTATCTTTGCAAGGTACTTTATAAAGGCACAGTCATTTGGCAGAGAAACATCCCAATTTTTCTCAAAACTGGGGTTTTGTGCTTAGAACTTGTAATGTTTTCTACTCATAGCCACAAATGAAGCCCAATTTTGATCAGTTTTGCAAAATAAATGACTTTATTATCAAATCTAGCCAGACTTTTATTATTGTGCTATACCCACAGACATTTCTATTAGAACAATTACAGCAGATTAACTATTCGGTATCTGAAGCAAATTAGTCAATTTCATCGGTCTTGAAAATATCATTAAAGTCAATTTTTTATGGATTTTCCTGAAGGTTTGAAGTTGCTTTTTAAGACAATATAGGCAATTTCTTTGTGCTTTCTATGGTATTAAAAGAAATAAGAAAATAAGAAGCTTGCTTCAAAATAACTGAATTTTGTAAATCTGGGCTTCTTGAAAAAGTTAATGTCAAAATAAAATACCATATACGGTTATACCGTATTATCCCTATTAAGCGCCCATGCCCTTATAAGCACCCGCCCCCGTTTTTCTCAATGACTACCAACAAACGATCCCTTATAAGCGCCCACCCTTTCAATTAACATAGCACTGTACCACAACATTTTTCACCACAGCGTCCTTCAGTAAAGCCCAGTACCAGTAAAGCCTGACGTCATGTAATGTGGCCACAGTGAGACCACTGCGACGCCACAATGTTGATTATCCCCAAAAATGTTAAACAGTTATACTTTTCGATCGCACATGGTTTTCTGCTAGTGCAACCTCGCCGAATTCGACAGTTTTTACGATAAATGAGTTTAAAAAAAGGTAACTTAATACGCGCCCACACAAAATGACTTTGCTAACCGCCCTGGGCGCTTAATAGGGATAATACGGTAAATAGATGTTTTTTTAGGTTTTATTTTCTCAAATGGAAATTTTCCAAGAAATTAACAACTTGAAAAATGTTATACATACACTGTACACTGGCTTAATGCTAAATTGACAAATTATTTATATTAAGGGCCAAAGTTTACTACTTTGTAATTGTCGAATTCCGCGTTTTTCCGCTTTGTAAATTTTGCATTTTTCTGTGATGTAATTTTCCCCAAGAAAGCTTACAATTTACGATCTATAGAACCAAAATAAACACACTTTACAGAAAAACACATCATTTTTATTATTTGTTTTGTTTTATTACGTATTGTTTTTTAATATTTATATTGTTTTATTCAAGACTATTTATAAATTATGTGTTTTGGACGTTTTTTGTGCATTTTCCCCCTTTTTTTCATCAAATTGTCGTTTTGCGCGTTTAACCTCAATTCCGCGATTTTATGCAACGCAGAAAACTTTGGCCCTTAATTTATATCCATAGCACTGAAATTCAGGAAAATGATATATTAGTATACAAAAAAATTCACTTATACAGTACCACACACAATATATGGCAGTTATACAGTTTTCATACATTTTAGATAAATGATTACCAATCCTTCTGAATATAATTTAGTGTTTACTGTAACAATAAATCATCCACCCAAAGACTGAATATAATAAGCCAGCGTTTTACATTCTCTTATGTTTTGCCAATTGAAACCTAATTTGATGATAGTAATATAACATTTATGAAGGGCTACCCTGGGGAAGTTAACGTCATGGTTGAATCAGATGAACAGATATAGTGTAACTATTGAAATACATTAGAAAATAATTGTAACTTTTAAATTACTGTAACATGGTTAATCACTACAAGCGTAAAGCATGACTTTGAATACAATTTTTATTTATTCAAAAGGTGGCATTAGAATAAGATACTAAATATGGGAAAAAATAAAAGCAGAGAGGGTCTTTTTACTTACTATCTACCTCCTGAATGGTCAAAATTCACACCTTTTTGAGGACCTTTTGGATAGTTTCTCTAAATTTTCCAATATTATCTTTAGGGGGAGAAACATGGGCTATGGTGACAGAAAAATGGCCTCCGCTGCTCCCTGGACTTGATCCCAGGCCGCTCACACTGTGGGTCAAAGTCCCCAAAACACCTTTAGGCGACCATATATACCTTTCCATGATGACGCAGCGCGTATGTTGGATTGTGTTGGATTTAGCAGGTTTGGGGTTATTGCATAATGTTGAAGCATGTAACTGACATTCCAACATATCTAGTTCAATACTTACCTCATATATGTATCTGCCATAGAAGTTATACAGGAATGGCTCATCAGGTCTCAGCTCAATAGCTTTTACCATATGATCCTGTAATAAAAGATAGTTTTTGGCATAAAGATCAAAACATCCATAAACATGACTTATTACGCCTGATTCAATTATTTATCTTTCCCCCAGAGTAGGCCAGTGCACATGAAAGTTGGAAAAAAAAAACATCTGACCTGATCAGAACTGGCAACCTCTTCATTAGATTTACAACACTCTTTGAGCTACAGAGGTAACTAACACAAGAGCACAAGATTATAATATAAATGCTACTTGCACGGTACAGATGGAACCATTGAAAGCGAGGCTCTCCCCTCACTATCACACCACACTGCGTCAGTGGTTTCACGCAGGTTTGTGCATCGCGCGGTTGGGCGTGCTGTAAGAGGGGAGAGCCTCGCTTTCATTTTAAAATTATAATTGCGTGCAAGTAGCGTATAGGTATTGAGTCCTGATGTCATCAGGATAATGTATTATATGAATACTAAATCACATTGATAGTTCTCTGGGTTACTAGTATTCTAGTGTCCAAAAGGACTAAATACACATTTCTCATGACTTAAGCCTGAAAAGAAAGGGATTGTTTCAGTTTCCAGTTTATTTTATCTTTTTAAATCTGCATTCACTTGCAAAGTACAATCAAATGTGAGAGAATAAATTCAAATATGAAGCAATTAAAGACTGTTGAACTGGAAGAGATCAAACATTTTTTCTGTGCTGTGAGTGTGATGATTGTGTTATTATTCAGGAGGTGGGGTATCCAAATGTATTAAATAAGGATATAATTATGTGCAACCAGTAAAATATAACATAGAACCTAAAATTGACCAGTTATAAAGAAAATAATGGACACATATATTTCCCTAGGAGCAGTAATTTTCTTGATTTCTGATGATTTATCAAAAATAGTCTTGAAAAGGTCATTCTATATTCAACTGACGAATTGAATAGGGACAATATTTGGCAGCATATCCCCTAACAGTGAGGAATGTGTCATCATGTGACTGATTTGCTTACCTTGTAAATATAACTAAGTTTGATTTTCTCTGCATTAGGCTCGTAGAGTAGCTTACTTCCTGTTAATAACGCAAACCATTTGTGTGCATCGGCATTGTTGTCATCAAGACTGACAGCCCTCTCACCATAATCTATACCTATATATAGCAATACAATAATACAAAATAATATGTCCAATTAAAATATAAATAGATATAGATATTTCATACAGTAAAGATAAGTGAGTGAGTCAATTCAATTGACTTGATTGGGTATGTTAGACTATATTTTTTAAAAATCAGTTCCAAATTGGTGAGAAATATCAGTTTTTATCTGTCCATGTGCACAAATTAATTCAAGGTACACACACAATTATGGTCAAACGCGCCCGGTTTCAGTCGCATGCACGGGTCACAAATGATGCACAGTGCGCTTGTTGCCATCATGTGCACTGGTGTCCTTCTGTATTACTTTGCTGCTATAAGGAGGCTTCACCAACTTGAAGCTGATCAAACTTGTGGTTCAGGTTTGTATGTGGCAGTTCAAGGAAGCGGGAAATACAACTTTTTGGTAAGCTAGAGGGAATTGAGATGAGAACAAAATCAGGTGACATTTTGGACTTACCAAGGGTTTTATTAGAATACTGCAAAATTATTTAAATGTTGTTAAAACCACTCATAATCTGAATTACATGCTCAGGAAACAGATCTTGATTTAAACCCCAAAAGGGGACACACAAAAAAACTCACCCCTACAGGCCTGACAAACTCATTTTTTTAGAAATTGGTGAAAAAATTGTTCACATGCAAATGGATAATATTGACACAAAAAAAAGTTTTGGCTCATCAAAAAATGGCATCATTTTACAGTTTTTGATTATTTTGAAGGGAAAAAACAAAGAAAAAATCTTGACCGACTGACCCCACCTAACTTGAGAGGTCCGTTTGTTCATAGAACAAGAATTTTGTGTTGCCTGCACAAAATTAACATGATTGAATTAATGAATGAGCTTACCTTCATAAACTAGTTTCTTTTTTGCTGCATCATTGCCTTGTTTAGCCCTGACCTCTGACACCACCGAGTGAGCCTTAGCTAGCCTCCACATAAACCTCACATTCTGTGAATACTGTTAATAACAAAAAAACATAATATAATAACAGCATGCCTGATTTATTGGTAAATCACAGTTATAGAATGTGTACCACTGGACCAGACAGACATAGGTGAGCAAGTTAAGGGACCTAAACATCATCCCACCTGAAGTATAAAATGTGTCCTTAGTTATACATCATTCACCTACTACGCATAAATGCCAGAATTTGTGTATGATCACGCAAGAACATATGTCAGTGCATATCAATTACCAGCAAAATAATAACCTATGCTTTATTATAGGAGACGCCCTGATGTCGCTAAACCACTTCAAGTAGGATACAGTTTAGATGGGATGTTTAGTGCCTCTATAGTTTAATAAGTTCCAAATTGGTGAGAAATATTTGGTTTTATCTCTCCGCAAACAAAAGTAATTCAAGCGTGCGCGCACGATTGTGGACACACGCACAAGGTTTTGGTCTCACCGTCACGCATATGATGCGCAGTCAGCTTGTTGCTTTCATGCGCGCTGCATCCTTCTGTATTCATTCGCTGGTATAAAGAGGCTTCACCAATTTAGAACTGATCACACTATAGTAGGTGCATCGATTATGTTCTGTTCTGCAATGAAGTAGTGACGTCAGTCTCATGGAAGTGAAACACACCATAATAACTGAATCTATAGACTTTGGATACATGTAGGGTTGTCTGGTTGGTTGATATGTGATTTACTGACAGGGTGTATTTTAACCGGTATCGCATCGCAGTTTGCGCCACAATCAAGCACAGCTGCGACGCACATTTGTACATTCATAGCAAACTTGCTACACAACATTTTTGACTCGGGACACGTATCATTTCCTTCCGAAGTTCCGATTGATTTAATCACGTAGTATTCCGTATTTGGATACGTTTAAATTGATAAACTCCACTTCATTCGTCGAGTTTACTCGCCAGTCGCCACATGACACGTTCCAGACTGAATGTTTACAAATTACATCATACATTTACACACGGGAATTCCCATAATATTACATGTACAACTCAGATGAACATGTACGCAATTAATTATGCAGTAAACTTCGACCTGACTTTCGACCCGGGCCTGACCATTTTCCAATATAGGGGTGAGAGAGAGGGGCGAGTATCGTATAGTAAATAATGAATGGTTTTAATTATTGTTTGCTTCTGAACGGGTCAGCGGACAGCTAATTAGTGAAATTATCTGAAATATATATTGTAAATATTTTATTTCATCAGTCTTCTTCCTATTCTAGAAAACAAATTACTCGGAAATCGCAAATGTTTAAAATTGTACAAAAGCTCACCCCCCCCCCCCCCCCCCTTCTTTCTAAATCGATTTAATAATAATTAAAAGTTTCTGGCAGTACCGCGGCACACTTGAAGATTTGACAGCCTGTTTGACAGCTCTCAGGGATCTGAATCATCTGATCTGATCATCTGAATACGAAAATGGCCAACGTCGGCACAAAATTATCAACAGCGTTGCGATGGGTACAGGAAATAGATCCTGCCGAAGAGTGGCTAAACATTTTCTTTATTATTTTAACAATTACATAAGCAAGCAAGCAAGTGAGTACTCATTAGTGACATTTGCATTTTCATAAAACATCTGCTGTATTTATGCTGATTGCTGAAACATTTCACAGCTTACATTAACATTACATAATTATTTGAAAAACATAACATTTTACTTGAAAATTGGAACTATTTTAATCAATCCTGCACCTTACCTTACATAAACGTATGTAAAATTGGTGTACTAACTGAAAACAGATTTAACGGATCAACAGCAAATTGGAATTAAAAAAAGTAAAACAAAACTGCTATGCAAAATTTGTAAATTGCTATACAAAAAAATAATTGAATAGCAGTTTTGCTACACACAAAAAAATCCTTAACATACACCTGTTTACTGACAAGTAATTTATATTGTGGTCAAACCATCACAAATAGGCTTTAATGGTCACACTATGATTCCTACAGTACACCAACTGTTGGAGAAAATGGACTCGCTTAACGTTTCCACAAAGTTCCATTGGGAACCAATGATTTCTCACTTCAGCTTATCACTATTCCTGGCACTATACTTTGTTTATCTAACTATGTGCAGTGACATTAGAGCATATTCAAAAGATCAACACAGCATTAACACACGAGTGCTGGAATTTGTCTTTGATTACACTGTTCTTGCATCAGCACATTAAAATCATGCACGCAATTATGAGGTGCAATCATTGGAACACGCTTTGATGTCACTGCACAGTGTCTTTTTATAGATGAATGAAGTTAGCAAGGGATCCTATTTGTACCTGATCTTGAACATTGATGAGATTCTGTAGCGCATCCTCTTGTTTCTCATCGGACCCTTTCAGTAAGTTATCCATTCTCATCAGGAAGTCTTTGATCTCTTGGTCAGGTTCCTCTACCAGATCTCGCGATGCATTGTCATCTTTCAGCAGAGCTTCTGGAGGACTGATGAGTCTGAAATGAGATGATAGACAATTGGGTAATTATGGACAGTCTATCAAATATTTCTACCCCAGCTATAGTCATTTGGCCATCACGAGACAGTGACGTTACTGTGTATTCTACTAATTGCAGCACATAACGCGTGCGCTTACTCGTAGTGCTGGTGTATACACACCAGCGTTGAAAGACGGAAAATGCGTGCGTAAAAGCGGCGCATGTTAAGTTCCGTCACTGTCCAGAGGAAGCCAAATACAGTATAGCTTCAATGTCCTTTTTATCAGTCTATTGACACAGCTTGAAGCATATCATCAGGTCCAATACTCTAGTTCACCGGTGCAGCATTGAAGTCTTTCTGCGCATGTATGCATTACACTGCAAATTATGAGCGTTTACTTTTGGACAAACTAAAAGTAAACTCAAATGTAAACGCAATACTAAACACTTATGTGAGCCCAACAACTAAGCTGTTTTCCACCCAGCCTCTAATCAATAACTGCCCATTATATCACAGATAGTCGATACATCTGTGATTATATTCACTCACTTTGAGCGTGCTTTTAGGTCAATTTGGTGCAAAATGCAAGAAACGTTCAGTTTTGCGTTTACTTTTATGTTTACTTTTGTGTTTAGAATTGCATTTACTTTTTAGTTTACTTTTAGTTTGTCCAAAAGTAAATGCTCACAATTTGCAGTGTTATGCCAGTGCCTCGAGTGGGCACACACGTTTATGTGCTGCAAATTTAGTAAATGACGCAGTAAATGTCACCGTCTGGTGATAGATTAAATAAAAGTGATGTTTTATACCTGTATCTTGTGCAGTATTTTAGAAATGCATACTGATATTTTAATCAGCTTTTACTTACTTCAATTTATATGTACACTCTTAACCCTAACCCCCCCCCCCCCCCCCCCCCCCCCCCCCCCCCCCCCCCCCCCGATACTACTTAATACTATCGGTAGTATTTTTTAGTATCTAGTTCTTTGGCAGCATTGTAACAGTGCTGATAGTATTGTGTAGTACCTAGTTCTTTAGTGCAGTATGGAGTAATAGTATTTTGTAACATTTAGTTCTTTAGGTAAGTTAGGGTTGTAATAGCACCTGGGTACTGGCACTTTTGAGGTTGGTTTTATTTTCTATAGGGGGTGTCTTGATTTTTGTTTTGTTTTTATGTTTTTGTTTGTAATCATCAAGGATGAATACCAAAGATGACACAATTTACTCTAAGCAAATCAGTTCTTGAACAAAGGTGGAATGTTAAAAAATGAAAAAATTAAATTAAATAAAATACATCTCCCCTAAAAATTAGTACACAAAAACAGTTACAAATAACAGCAATTTCACTGGGTTAATTTCTTGAGGGTGAAAAACCAAAATGATGGCCAAAACGTGTGCTTGCGCAGTGTTTTAGGCAGTAATTTTCAACATTTTTCACTCTTGAGAAAAATTTTGAAGGGTGAAAATCAAAAGTGAAGGGTATTTCACCCTTTGTATAGGGTGAGTGAAAACACTGAATAATAAAATTATATCAAACACCTAACTTCCATATCATAGGAAGAAATACTACTAGAGTGCAACCAATTACCTATGTTTCCAAACTAATTGCCTGTGTTTCCAAACAAATTGCCTGTGTTTACATTCTATATAATTGCCCTTTCCAAATGTGGGTAAAGAACTAAATGTTACAGAATACTATCTCAGTCTATCTGCACCAAATGGGGTAAAGAACTAGGTACTACAAAATACTAACTGTCATAGTAATCCGTAGTACTTAGTTCTTAGGCTCATTTCTGTTTAGTAGTAATATATAGTATTTAGTGCTTTGAGCAACTAGACTTGTTAATTTATTTAGTAGCTGGAGACCTAAATACTACAAATTACTAATAGTAATTTGTAGTACTCAGGATCTTAGGGGTATTGCAGCTTTTGTGGGTTAGGGTTCTAATTAGAGGTTGCCTAAAAGACCTGGCTTTATCATTGAAATGATGGTGAAAGGGTTGAAGGAAAATATTTGACTATACATCTATTTTAACCGTAACTACAATGGTGGTTGGGTGGCGATGAAACAACATATTGGGAGGAACATGTACAAAGTACAGACCCAAAACAAATCTTAGCCTGAAACTGAAACCCCGGGTGATCGTACCCATCCTGTGTCCCCCACAACTTGCTAATCAGTCTTGAGAGCTTGGCTAGCTGGCTTGCCAATCCCAATAGACAGGGTCAACCCAGCACCCGATAAAAGTGACCTGTGGCACTGGTAGGTGGTTATGAGTTTGTATAAAGTGTAGCAGTGGCTATTTAGTATTTATGCCCCGCACCAGTCTCTGGATGTAGTGTGTTTAGGCATTACATGTATGACAATTAACAAGGATGCCCTTACCCCCCCCCCCCCCCCCATCCCCCCTCTCAAGTTTTCTGAGCTAATATTTGGGCACCCTGATCTTGCCCCCTGAAAAGTCCTAGCTACACCACTGAGGTGTAGTACAGTAAGGGTTAATCTATCAAAGAGCTTTAATTTTTTTGAAGGATCCCAGATTCTTGATTTAGCACTACTGATTGATAAATTGCTATTATAAGCCATAGAGAGTTCAGATTGAGATTGGTTGAGATACAGACCTAGTTCAGATAAGATAGATAATATAATTTCAGCAGATTTTAATACACATTCTAAAAATAATATTATTGACAAAATAATTTGGCAAGGTTTTAATTTTTGTATTTTCATTTGTTACAAGTAAACATGGACAAGTCATTGATTGGCTAACAAAATCTTAACTGTAATTTCAACATATCATATAATGTAAGCCTACAAATAAACCACATGCAAAGCACTAAAATTGATTGGGAATAATAAAGTCTACTCCTGCTACTGATGTGTGTGTAAAATATTCAACTAAACAAAATGTATCTGTTTCTTCAGTTCTGCTTTGATTTCCATAGAGTTCAATGTCTAAAGTCCTTTACATAAATAAATGGGAAGTAAAATTATACGTTTCAAGAATCAAAGATCCTTGGATGTGAATATTTACATGTAAGTGCAGCTGGTACTTATGGCATAAGAGACGTGAGGGAATGGGTTGAGATGTATGCCTGTTGGGGTTGGGCAGCACTTAATTAGTCCAGTGATTTAATTATTTCATTATGTATTACTACATGTAAATGTATTTAGAATTGATAATCTTGATCAAATCTTATACAAACTCAAAACTGGTTTTATATATTTAAATATAACATTTTTTGTAGGGGGGAGGCACATAGAGCTAAGCAGAAGTAGTGCTCTTAACACATTTATCAATAGGGTAAAAGAAAAGCAAAGTATGCATTGAATTTTATTTTTTGAGATTTTTTTCTTAGCCTTTAGCTGGGTTAAATTGAATTCATGAGCAAAATCTTCTGTGGTAAATCATTTGCACATGGGATGTCATGCTTTAGATACTCGTGGGATACAGGATTATTTAGCACCATTTGGATGGCCCATACATGTAGTACTACATACTTTGTAACTTTTTTGAATCATATATTTCATTTTGTTCTTGGAAACAACTATCTTAACCTAGGCTTACTATGTAGACCGGAGACCCAGGGGAGGGGTACTCAAATTGTTTTTGAGACAAGGGTGTGCCGCTGGAGGTTCAAAATCCTGACCTGCTTTTAGGAGTGTATTTACCTTTAAAATGGCTGCTTTTACTTGGGTTTGTGATTTAGGACTCAGGTTTAGGTTTTGTGTAATTTGGTACCAATCTTTAGGTTTTTTGCAATTTGTGAACCATGTTTTCCAGCACATATCACATGTTTAGGGAATGTTTGCAAAAATGCAACCAATTGGAGTGGCACATATCTGTATACCAACTGGAGTGTCAACACTTTAAACTATTTATTGCTGTTTTGGGAATAACACAATCTGAGGCAATCTGAAAATAAATCAATGACGGTCAATCTGCGGATCTCTACAATGGCGGTCTATGGACAGGTAATTTTAAATAGTGGGAGAAATGTGTAACTTTGCACAGGGACTATGTAAAGATGTCTGAAGGATCACATAACAAAATGAAATTTCTCTCCTACACTTCTGGGTGATTTCTAAAACTTTTTGATACCCCCTCGTAAATGCCTGTTATTATTATCATTATTATTTTGACTCCCCCATCTCGATTTTTTCTTCCCCGCCCCCCAAAAAAAAAAAAATAATAAAATAAAATAAATAAATAAATATATAAATAAACAAAAATACAAATTAAAATAATGATGATGCTGGTGCCGCCACTGAAAGACTGTGAATCCATGCCTAGTCCACTTCGCCAGGGGTTCAAAATTGAAACAAAGTGAAATGGGCAGTAACAGGAATTGTGATTTTCACTAAAATCTCAATCAATAGATCTATATGCTTTAATGACTGAATCACTTCAAGCCATACACTAATGTGGAACGTGATTGAAAACCAGACCAGTTGTTGAAATGCCCAATAAATTATTGATTATTTGAGAGGGGTAGTGGGGATAATAATGTTTATCCATGCATGCAAACAACAACAACAAGCAAGTTGGAAACATATATTATTAACCCTAACCCTAGAACGTGGCAGTGGGGATGGAACGAAGAACAGGGGGAGGGGGTTAAATAAAAAATGGGAAAAATCATGTCCGCCGGCGCCGGGAGTTGAACCCGGGTCGGCCGCGTGACAGGCGAGATATACTAACACTCAGCCACGGGGGGAGGGCTTCACAGGCTAAGAAATCGGAGACCATATATACCCGTAGTTTAGTGCTACAGGAGATAGAACTTGTGCGCGCGCAAGCCACGTGGTGCTGGCTGTGAGGTGACTGTGAGACGTAGTAGCGTTAGGGTTAATGTATTTCAAATGTTATTCTTCTGAATGTGTTCCTCTTTAGTGTTCTAGTAAGTAGTATGGGCTGAGTATTGACTGACGGTGAAACACTTTGGTCAATGATGTGTAGCTACATGTACATGTATCGATTTTCATTTTTTGGGTCAAATATAGATAGTCAATTTATCAAATTAAAGCTCTGTCTCAATGAGAGGAATGCAACAGTGTAAACAGGATTTTGTTGATACCTGCTTCATGTCAGCCTGTAAGGACTTCAGGAGAAAAACAAAATGAAAGGCTGGTTTGCCAAATCCTACAATGTAACAACAACAACAAAAACTACGGTAAAATATTTCAAGTTAAAGTGTCGCAAAATGATTTAACTCGGCTCCTACACCACTACAGAAAAACTGCTATAATACCAAATCAATTATATCTATACTCTTTATACTGAGACCACAGTAAAGATAAGTCTTTCCTCTACCTATTTCAGGACTTTCGGATCATTTTTGAAATTTCTTATGTTTTTCTTTATTTTTTGAAAATTCCCTAAATGTTCACCTTCTGGAATTTCTGTACACTAAACGGAAAGTGCTATGGCCATGAAACTTTGGGAATAAATTTATAAGCATTTAGTTACCTAAATTCTCCCGTGAATTTTTGCAAACAGTGTTTACTTTTTGAAAAAAATATTGTTTTCAATTTTGATTTTAGGGGTATATTTTCAAAAGGCTGTAAAAAGGTCTACAAACAATTAATTAGTAAAAACTCACGAGGTAACTTTCTAAACTTAATTACCTTTAATATGACACCTAGTTTGTGCAAATTGATCATGTAGTTTTTTCTGTAGAAATTCACAAAATTTGGCAATATAGTGTTTCTAGAAAATAGTGAAAAAGTACTAACATTCCCAATGAATAAACCATCCATCACCGCTCAGTTGTG
Organism: Ophiura sarsii; assembly: GCA_035610835.1. Classification (NCBI taxonomy): domain Eukaryota; kingdom Metazoa; phylum Echinodermata; class Ophiuroidea; order Amphilepidida; family Ophiuridae; genus Ophiura; species Ophiura sarsii. Next base: position 25,570,066 of record CM069441.1, read on the forward strand.
GTGGATAATAAGTGTTATTCCTTGATGTTTTGGCATTAAAATAAAATAAAAGTCTTTAGCATACATTGATTTTAAAGAAGAGAAAAAATATTTACAAAACTACTGTATGTGTTTTCTGAAATTTGGCAGTATTTGGGAATTCGGCTACGCCTCCTGTGTTAAGTCAATGGGTTTTCAAATAACGAAAAATTCGGTAAATCAAAAACGGCTTTTAGGAAAAAAACTTGGCATATCATCTTTTCTTATCAATATACACATCCTCTGATATTTTGAAGCAAATCATTGCTGGTCACCTTGGCCGAGTTAGCCACCTTGAATAATTAAAATGTGATCATTTTATTTTTTATATTTAACTTTATTACTAGAAAAAAAATCAAAGTTGGCTTATTGAAATAAACACGTAATATTTGTCTACTCCCTGATCCAATATAATTTGACCTTTAAACTAGTCTGAGCATAAAAAGCCATTTCATTTGACCCTGTGAAAAAATAGAAAGTCTGCCGAAAATATTTTGAAGATGGCAACCTACATGTGAATGCTGCAGAATTTTGGTCTGCCAGAAAATCTTTTTTTTTACATAAACGTGGACATTAATCGTCAAAAAATCATACGGATTCGTTAATTGGATGATATTTCACATAGTTCGATCAGTTCCAAATTGGCGAGAAATATTTGGTTTTTATCTATCCGCGTGCTATTAAGTAACCCAAGCGTATAAAGCGCGATGTTGGCATACACAAGTGTCAAGTGTCACACATACAACAACACTGCAAATCTCATAACTTAAATCACAATGAAAATAAACTTAGACAATTTTTGAAGGAAAAAAATTCAAAAAATTGCTTTTTAACCCTTACTCTACCCCCCACTTTTTTCAGATTTTTTTCTTCAACGTGGAAAATCGACCAAAATATCCCACCCCCCCCCCCCCCCCCCTCCCCCCGGATTTGACCCAGGGACCTCTCGCACCACAGGTGAAGGATTCCACACTTCACCAAGGCTGTCAAGGTTAGTTTGCGCAGTGTATTACGCAAACTATATGGGCTGGGTCCATTATTTCATCCAAAAACTTCCATGCCGGGTGGTACCAATGTGCCCAGTCGTGGTATATTATAGTGATATATGGTCGGGTTTAGGGTTATAAAGCATTTCGTACTATTGAATTTACTTGTGAAAATCTGCTTCAAAAGTAAAAATCCAGGATAGAGGGCGTCACTTGGAAAAGATCGCTTAATAATAATATGCCTTTAAGAACGTGTACGTAGCTTAATTTATCATGGACTAGATTGTCACCAAAAATTACAGACTTGGAATTTGATATACATAGCTGTTTTACGCACCATTATTGATCATGGCGGCTTATGCCAGTTGGCGTACTAATATAATAACATGCATAAAATGCTCAACCTACGTGTCACTTTTCAAACTTGCATTCAATTTTGAAGGTAACTTCACCTTAAAATCACAGCCTTCAACTTACTCGTCAAATGCTTCTTCAAACCATTCGGATTCATCGTCGCTGCTAGCATGAATGGAAATGAAACCAGAATTGTGTCTAAACATGTCTCCTACTCCAGGAAGTTCTGGTGGTAGTTTACCACCCTCAAACTTCTCCTTGAACTCTTTCCATTCTTGCTGCAATTCGGTGACAGTAGCTAACAATTTGTCGATTTTATCGGCTCTGTCGTCCCTGCTGCTGTTGTCCGCAAAGAGGCGATGAGCTATCATTGCACTGCCTGCACCAACAACTAAACCCACGCCGACGGCGGGCAATACATGCTTCAATTGCACACTACCAGTTATGGACATGTTTGATGTTTGGTGGGAGTAGAATCCACTACATCAAAGAAATAATTGCGTTATAGATCTAAGATTGCTAGAAGTTTATTCTTGGCTAAAATGCACGATTTCAGTCACTGTTTTTTTACCGAAGTGCAAGACGATTGCATGACCGTGTTTTGGTTTGGGAACATGGGTTGCCGGTTTCATTTGCACGACGATGATAATATTGACATAAAATTGACACCGGTAAAATCTCTCACAAAAAGTGTGTACTTCAATCGAATTGGAGTCGCTCAATGGACTATGGAAAATCGCTCACAGCCAGGGGCGGACTGGCCACTGTGGCGTTGTGGTGATCGCTTGGTTCTGGGCCTCTCAGGGCCAGTTAATCACAAAGTTTTCCGAAAACTCCCCCCTTTCCCATTGTGTAAAGCATTTTTGGGGGGCCGTTTTGGACTAAAATTTGTCCTACCCTCCCCCTCCCCCCTCCCCCCCCCCCCTCCCCCCGCTTGCTACGCTGACATGGAGTCAAAAAAGGCCGCTTTAATAATTTTGCCACACCGCTTTCAGGTCACAGTCCACCCCTGCTCGAGCGCTCACAGCATCTCGACAGATGAACAACACAAGTCGCGCACAAGTTGGATTGTAGTCAACTGCCTTTCTACTTTGGTTTCGGTGCCAATATCGCTGTCAGTGCCAGTGTAGGTGTTAGTCTCAAAAGCCGGGCTGAAAAGGCCTAAATTGGACATAATTTTGCTCATATCTCGGTCAATTCTGTACGGTTTTCGGCCATTTATAGCTTATAACCCGTGTCCGGTCTTTATTTAGTATCAGTGAAATATTCACGGCTTTAAAATGCAAAATGAGAAAGCCTTTTCAGGATACACACATACATATAATCAAATAACAGTATATTATATGGACTTCCAGCTTCTCAATTAAGCAAATTACAGCGCATCCAAAATGCCGCTGCCCGGTTGGTAACCTTGACAAAGAAGCGTGTACATATAAGCCCAGTGTTAAAAGATCTTCACTGGTTGTCTGTGGAGAGCCGTATTGTTTTTAAACTTATGCTTTTGACATACAAAGCACTAAATAACCAGGCTCCAAAGTACTTATGCGACCTTATTTCCATCAAGGAACCCACACGCACTCTTAGGTCAAATGCATCTGTCATCTTACAACGGAGGAAAACTAACACTGTCACCTATGGCCAAAGATCATTCTCTCATGCATCTCCTGAACTTTGGAACCGGCTCCCATCTCATGTTAGAAATGCCACATCTCGCTCAAGACTCACCTCTTTCAGCAAATGACTTTATAATGTTTTGTATCTTTGTTCATATTTTGTACTTTTCTTTTTTTGTTCAGCGCACTGGGGTCTTGCGACGGAGTGCGCTTAATAAGCATGGTTTATTATTACTAGCGGGACGCCCGTCCTGCGGACGGGCTCTCCCGCTAGGGAGTAGGGCCTACCAGATAGACACCTACAAAAATAAAGTGTTGAAAATTTATAACGAAACACATAGGAATAGAACAATATTTAAAACATTTTTGTTTTAAATCAAAAGGTTTTGTAGCCTAATTCAAAAGTTTTTAAATTTAAAAAAAAAATGAAAATTACCCCCCACCCGCACACGCCCCGTGGCATATTTCAACACCAAGGCCTAAACCTTAACCATCTCCCGTACCCCACCCGTCCCTCCCCCTCCCTGTCCCCTCCCGGCCCGCCCCCGTCCAGTGGCATATCCGTTACGCAATTTAGCATCACATTTTTTCATTAACCCCTGTCTCCCAAACCACACTACATCATTACACACAACCCCCATTCGTCACCGCCCCGCCCGCCCCTCCCCGTGGCATACCTCAACCCCAAAGCCCAAAGTTCCCCGCCCGCAATTTATCTCAACGCCAAGGCCTAACCTTAACTATCTCCCGTAGCGCGGCGTACTTCTCCAATATTTGTCCGCCCGCGTGTCACATACAGTATCAAATCCCACATCTGACACCATCGTTACGCAATTTAATAATACATTTCTTTATTAACCCCATCCCAAACTACATAACCATAGCATAACCTAGGCCCTAAAGGGATCATTACACACAACCCCTAACCGCCCCGCCCCCGCCCCGTGGCTTATGCAACCCCAAGGCCTAAACCGAAACCAACTCCCGTGGCGCAGCGTATTTCTCCAATATTTGCCCGCCCGCGTGTGTAGGGGTGCGTGGGTGTAGTGCGTGTGCGCGTTTATTTTGCATGGCGCACTGCTGCGCGCTATGTGTAACGCGCGCCGACTGCATGGTTACAGTGTACGCAGAGAAAAACAAACATGGCCCGTAGAAATTAGTCTCAAAAGCCGGGCTGAAGGCCTAAATTGGACATCATTTTGCTCATATCTCGGGTCAATTCTGTACGGTTTTCGGCCATTTATAGCTTATAACCTGTCTCAAGACATCATCTATTATCAGTGCAATATTCACGGCTTTAAGATGCAAAATGAGAAAGCCTTTTCAGGATACATACATACATACTCACATACATACATACATACATACATACATACACCATACGGTGAATTATAGTAAGATTATTATTATTACATACACTAGCGGCGTACCCTCGCTACGCTCGGGTCCCCGCTAGATGGTTATGCCACATTACCTACCTCTGAAACCACATAAACCCCCTACAACACCCCCAAACCAGGTTGATTTAAAACCATATCCCTTTTAAAGGCATTATAAACCCCATACAACCCCACCCCAAATCAGGTTGATTTATAACCATGTCCCTCCTAAACCATTTACCGTGGCTACTTTATTAACCCCTACCTCTCAAACCGCATCAAGTTAACCTTCAGTACTTTTAAAACCACATAAACCCTCTACAATCGCCCCCCCCCCCCCACCCCCCCCCCCCCCCCCAACTGCAACTACACTAACCAGGTGGATTTATAATCATAACCCTCCTAACCATTTCCCGCGGCTACTTCATTAACTCTTAACCCTATCCTAAAACATTTCCCGTGGTTTTACAGCCCCCCCCCCCCCCGGCCCATGCACACACCCAAACCAGTTTGATTTATAATCACAACCCTCCCTAAACCATTTCCCGTGGCTACTTCATTAACCCACGGTCCCTTAGATTGTTTGGCATGCCAACTTAAAGTAAAGAAATCAGGTTGTTTCATTAACCCCCGCAAAACACTATCCATTATAACCCTAGGCCTATCCTAAATCATTTCCCTTGGTTTTACACCACCCCCCCCCCCCCCCCCCCCCCCCCCCCTCCCTCCCCAACATGACACCAAATACCCAACCAACACACTGTACAGGCCTATAACCATTATCCCGTGTGGCTTCTGCGCCATGTGTAGGAGTGCGTGTGCCGCTAGCGGCAGTGAGCCCTTGCGCAAACATGCACGCGACGTGTTACCACGGTATGATTACGCGGTAGGGCGCGGTAGTACGCGCAACGCACAATGTTGGTCAATTCTAGTGGCATTTATGAGCCAAATCTGAGCGGTTTTTTGCTGTTTTTGGAGCCAATTGTTAACCAATTTCACTGAAATAAACTTTAACACCCTTCCCGTTATTTCCTCTATCTTTCATACGAATTAGGCGCCACTTTGATCACAACTAACGGAGAAATAAGGATAACAAACACACAAATACACAAACACACAAACACCCCAACACACACGCCTTCCAGATTTATAGTAAGATACATACACACACCCCTACATACACACATACATACAACATACGGTGAATTATAGTAAGATAAACTTTAAAAATACAGTTAATCTTACTTCTGATATCAATATTTATTGATTACCCCGGACCTCCTAAACCAACCCATAACCCACAACCATTAACTCTTAGTCTAAACCCATAACACTTAAAGGTAGATGACCCGATTTTCAACTTGATGTTTTCTATTTTACATGAAAGGTCATCCTTAAAATTGTTGCATTCCAAAGTTTGAGTTGCATAACTCCAATGGTTCTATTTTTTAGAAGCGCAAGGTCAAAAGACATGTGCCTATTGAGTAGTACACAGACTGGTTGGTGGTTAATCACCTTTGGCAATAATTCACCACATTGAGCCTATAATTTCCAAATGAAACATTTTCTGGCCCCTAATATTTTACAGACATAATGAGAAAAATATGGGGATTCTTCTGATACCAAAATATCTTGATGCGAAAAAAAATAGGCCCAAAAAAGTGATCGGGTCATATACCTTTAACACCACCCCTAACCATTAACCACTAAGCCTAACCTCTACCCCCTCCCTAACCACCCCTATCAATTCACTTGTTTGTGTGTGCTTAACTCAATTCACTTGTGTGCGTAATCAATTCACTCGTGTGCGTAAAATAAAATCGCTTATGTGTGGCCCCAAACAATCGAAAAAGTCGACCTTTAATGTCAAAATTACTTAAAATTGGTCTGATTCTGAAACCAAATTAAGCTAGGCAATGCTTACATTGCCTGATTGCCATATTGCTCCCCCCCCCCCCCCCTTCTAGCTTCATGCTCGGACTGTTTTGGCGTACCAATTCAGGCCTACTATACTCTAATTAGACCTCCACACTCTATTTCCCTTCCTCCGGACAATGACGTAATTGTGCTGGCGCAGCATTTACGCACATGTATGTGTCTTCCGCCTTTCTACGACGCCGAGGTGAGTGCATACGTCAGCGCCCCTTAGTCAACACTTCTAGTAGTCGCCTGCATTTATGTATGCAATTAATGAATAACGCAATTACGTCACTTTCTCGTGATGGACAAACAGACTGTTTATGACTGAGGCTAGAATGTAGAATGAGGCCAGTGTGGCGAGGCTTCCGGGACTACTGTAGGCTTGACCAGCCGGCTTTGTCAAGCCTACAGTCAGTAGGCCTCAATAGCAGCATTGATCAATCCGTGGCGGTGTGCCTAACTAAACACCTGTTGCGTAAAACTAAACCAATATGGCAACAGGGTAACCTTTGACATCAATCAATTAGCCTGGCCATGTTCACATTTTAAATTCCTATGATTTTATGTTTCTAAATCATAGTATAATTTTATGATACTGGCATTTAATTTATCGGACCCGTGAGTGAATCATATAATTCTTGTACAAAAAACAGTAAACTGTACGCAAGAAATTTGCAAAAGATATTAAAATTCAAATGTTTTCACTTGATCTGACACTCAAAGTATAGAAACACTAACCAGAGTATTTTAATTTTTTGATCTACCCACTATAAACAGATCCCAGGTCATAAATCCAGAATCCAGGTTAGCGAATGTGAGCATGGGATTTCGTCAGGGATACTATTAACTTTGGGATAGGAAAGTAGTATACCAACGTACGTAACGAAAACGGACCTTTTGCATATTTGAATAAATTATAGTAATCGTCCGGAATGCGTCCGTGACCGGCGTTTAACGCGTTTAACAATGTTTAACCAGGTTTAACGGCAGGTTAAACGGCATGTTAGTCAGCATAGGTTTGGGGGCGCTGTAGATTTAAACAGACGACGGTGGCCACGCGAAACCTAAATTTTGAATTCGTAGTGAATAACACGTAATCGCGAATTTTTAACTATCATTTTGACAAATACATCATAATTAAAAGGATTTTTATCGTTAACCGGGCGATGACTGTTAAAAATAATTCAAAATGGTGCACCCCCGTTGCCAAATTGGGTCGTCTGAGAGACGCGTGGCCAGCGTTGCGTCGTCTGCTACAATCATCACAGAATCATCACGCCTGATCGGTATAGCGCCCCCAATTCTATGCTGACTAAGTTCAATTTAAAAGTGGACCCGATCGGCAAGCTCAGTGACATACCCCTGATTTCGTGCGAGTGAGTGAACACAGATTTTTGACACGACGACAACAAACCTAAAGCCTCGCCTGGTAACAATTTTATCGTTGGATTTCTTCTTAACAAAGATGCCGTACGTTTTCATAAGTACGCAAATAAGATTGGTAAGTTAACTTAATTATTATTAAAGTAGTAAATTCAATCAAATAAGCCTTAAATTAAAAGCTTATTTTTCAGTCCCTGTCGATGGACAAATTTGCCCACCAATTTCGTGGCCAAATTTGCCCACCAAAGACAAAATGCGTAATAAATTCACTATTTTTCATGTTTGAAACCCAAATAATTGTGTTAATGGAGTAAAAATCTGTTGGGGTGAGGTTTTAAGTTTCAAGTTTGATTTCCTGTTTAAGACTTTTTTAACGCCTTGATTGATTCAAACAAGCTCTTAAAAGAGCTTGTTTGAATCAAGGCGTTATGATCGATAACTCCTTGTTTGAATTAGCAAATTATTTACGATGCTTGTTGAAGAGATGAAGAGCATTTGGTGATTTTGGTGTTGGAGGCTCGATATCTCCCAGCACTATATCTTGGGGATCTCACTAGCCAAAATGATGTCATAGGTACTTGTAGCCAATTAAATACAAGGGTGCGTGTCAGAGACATCCACTCAGCATCAAGCAAAAGTTGTGTCTATTGTAAAAATGTTTTTCTAGTGATGGGCACAACGGTACCATAATGATTTTTGTGATAGAAATAGCGAGTGTACAAGTATACTCTCATCCCTATTAAATTGTGCATGAATATTGATGTCTATAACCCTAACTCTCCTGGACACTACAAAACACGACAGTGCTACAATCTTGTACCACATGGCGTCTCCATCAATCTCGTGCCACGCTTAGCGCATGGTTCAACTTATTTTAAAAAATAAAGTTTTTTGAACCTCCCCCTTGTAGCTCAGTCGGTAGAGCATCAGATAAATTGCGAGCATGCGGCCCGGGTTCGATTTTGGGGCGCGTGCAGACTGATTTTCTCCTCAAATTTGACCCGTTTTTCTCCCCTGATAGTTTATTTCTCAAAAACACGCCCGGGGGGTTAGGGTTAAGGCTAAATAATGAAAGTACCAGTTTCCCATTTCCCTACCGACCCAACTTTTCAGTTTTACCAAAACTTTCATTATTTTGTGCAAAAATTACATTTTTGACAAACTTGAATAAAAACCAAACCTTTTAGTGGCTCAAAATACCAGACATATCTTCCTGGGGATTTTAATGGCAGTGGTGCCATGGTATATGGTTTTGTTTGCACTTTTTGGTCAATCATTTAAAACTAAACATTTTTAAGCCAAAAAAACAAAACTATCCTAGATAATTGACTTTAGATTTGGTGAAATTTTTGAATTTTTTACCAAAAACAGATTTTGTTAAGTTGTATTGTCTGAACATTTTTGGCGCTGAAAATGTGATTTTTAGGCAAAAATGTAAAAATCACTCAATTATTAGTGAAATTTGATACTAAAAATGGATTCTCTGACACATTTCATTTAGAAAAATGTATACTTTTATGTACATCACATTTATAAACTGCTCACAAAAACTTGGCCCTGCTGGACTTGGCCCTGTGAATGAGAATGAGGCAAAGTCACAAATCAAATGTGCCAAAATTACCGTTATCTGTGCTAAACAGTCAATAAATAATGGCACGGGCTCTCTCCAAATCTGTTAAACGTGGCATATTGAAACTGCAATACGTTAACCGTGTCTCAGAAAAATGTACAAGTTGTAGGCCTGAACCTTTCATCACTTACCTTTATGACCTTCCACCCAGTCTTGCAAATACCCAAAATCCCAGACCCAAATAATGGTTTTCTAAAGAGATGAGGGGTGTGTGTGTTGTGGTCACTGGTGCAAATCTTTGTGTAAACTTAACCATTCATGGTTCTCAAGCACCACCACCGGTTTGATTATTGATAATTACATATTGACTGTATAGCACAGATAAGGCCTAAAAAAAAAGGGTTGATTGGCGTAACCCGACCGACCCTATTTTTACTGCCGACCCTAAACATTTTCTTTTTTCTTTTTTTTCTTTTCTTTTTTTTTCATTTTTTTTCTTCTTTTTTTTTCTTCTTTTTATCTTTTTTTTTCATTTTTTTTTCTTCATTTTTTGTTGTTGTGTGTGATAAAAAGAAGAAAAAACAGTGAAAATTTGTATTTGTGCCATTTGTTTATGTCTGTATGGTATATGTGTGCTGGTATATAAAATTTCATAGACATTTTATAGATTTAAAAAAAAATAATAATCAAAAATCAAAAAAAAATCCGACCTACCTACCCTATTTTTTTCTATGTTACGCCAATCAAACTTCTTCTTTTTTTTAGGCCTAACGGTAATTTTGGCACATTTGATTTGTGACTTTGCCTCATTCTCATTCATGTGGCCAAGTTCAGCAACATGTACTCATTGCAAATGTGGTATAATTTTAAAGAGGAACACTTCAGCTTTCCATTGATACAAAGAGGGTAATAAATAATAAAAATATACTTGATTAAAAAAAGTGTCCTAACTTTTTGTGAGCAGTTTAGTTTAAAAGTTGCAGTGCTTGATAAATTTGGCGCCGAAAAGGGTTGACACAGGTGTCAACATTTTTTATGAAATTTATCAAGCACTGTTACTTTTAAACTCATAATGTAATGTACATAAGAGTATACAATTTTTGGAATTAAATAAGTCGGAGAATCCATTTTTGGTATCAAATTCCACAAAAAATAGTTATTTTTACATTTTTGCCCAAAAATCACTTTTTTGGCGCAAATATTTTTCAGACAACCTAACAAAATCAGTTTTTGGATAAAAATTCCAAAATGTCACCAAAATCATCTAAAGTCAATTGTCTAGGATCTGGTTTTTTTTGGCTTAACAATTTTTATTTTTTTAAATTTTGACCAAAGAGTGCAAACAAATGTGATTTTTGAGATTAAAAACTTTTTTTTGTGCACTTTTTAGTCAATAATTAATTTCAAAACTAAACATTTTTAAGCCAAAAAACCCCACAGTAATTCAATTTAATATCCAATGCTTGATATTTAACAACAGGAATGTGGACCAACTATTTGCGGAGATGAGTATTCTGATGCAGAATTGATGGAGTATTTAGGTGCTAAGCTGACCAAACAACTAGGAAATAATTTGTAAGTTTGATATTTTTGTAACTGGTGACTACAGTATAGTTTGAATGTGTGCTGTGTGCACTTTGTAAGCATGTGTCAGCTTGTCCATTGGATAATTCATAATATATTCTATAAGAATACATAGATGGCTAATATGTAGTTTTAATCAATTCCATATTGGCGAGTAACATATTTAGTTTTTATCTTTCGGCGCGCAAAAGTAATCCAAGCATGTTGCCTTTAGTGCGCGCGGGTACTCAGTATTCATTCGCTGCTCTAAGAATGCTTCGCCAATTTGGAACTGATCAAACTAGTATTATGAAATCAACACAATTGTGTAGAGTGGCCATATTTCAATATACTAAAAAGGTTATTGTTCAAGGCAATCACTGATTTTGAATTGCCTTTAAAGGACATGCAGTGGTGGTGCTTATAATAGGGTTTGAAAGTGGGGGGGGGGGGGGATGAAAAGAAAAGTCAGGATTTATATGGCAAAAAAACATCTAAATTCTAATATTTCACTTTTTAGGGAAAGTGTGGTATGATTGAAAAGTTTGAGACAAGAGCAGGAAGGAATACAGTGAACATTTCCCCTACCCACTCCTCTTCAACATAGTCCCTGATATGATGCCACCACTGAAGCAGTAATGTATGTCGTGAAAACTGATGAAAGTAAAGTTTTCTATTCAAAATCTTAAACAGAAATAGGCAGACTTCATCAATGGGGGGGGGGGGGGGGGGGGGGGGGGGGGGGGGGGGGGGGGGGGTCATATGTGATAAATAGGCATTTACAATTACAATTGGTAAAACAATAAATTATGAAGAACAACTGAAGCAGGATAGCAAAATACATGGTGAAAACATGGTTATTAATGGTAACCCTAACCTTACCAGAGGCCACAAAAGGCCACAGCAAAATAGCCTCTGTGTATCTAAAGATATGTTCATTAACTGCATACGTTTCGGCAAACGCTGTTACCTTTTTCAACACATGTTTGATTGTGGCAAGCTATTTACTGTCACCGACACTAGAGAGAGTTTTCCCAGCAGCTTTTTGAGTTGACAGTTCATTTCTTGATTCATGCATGGTGGTGCCCCCTTTATGTACACAGTGAGAGTATCTTTTGGATCAGTTCATAAGAACCTCATTTAATCATCTATTGTTACCGATCCTGATGAATTTGATGAGCAATAAGATGATTTGGTCACTGGTTCCAACCACAGACAAGTGAAATCAACACAAAGGCCAGAATTAGTCAAATAAATAAGTTCATGCCATAAAGATTTTATTTGTTTGTTGTATGTGCATGGTTTATGTATAGTGCAGCGTGTGCAATGCAAGTGAATAATCTTCATTTGTATTTATACCAAATTAACACAATCTATAGCCCATTGGGATTAAGGCTGTGACTTATACCCGGGTACCCGCCCGCTATTCCGGGTACCCGGGTACCAAATTAGGTACCCGAATACCCGAAATGTTTTTAAAAAAAGGTGGTTTTTTTAATTACTTTTTTCCTTTTAGTACAAATTTGTCCCCCAAATGACCTCTATTGACCCCATTATGTGTCATTTTGGGGACAAATTTGTACTTTAAAAAAAAAAAAGAGTTAAAAATAAAAATAAAAATTAGTGTGTATTTTCGGGTACCCGCCCGAAAAACGGGTCGGGTACCCGGGTACGAAACTACCCGTGCATTCACAGCCTTAATTGGGATGCAGCAAGACGAACCTTGCCTAGTTTACAAATTTGATAGATTTGCGACGATTTACGCGCTTTACTCTGTAAACTATTTCCCGTTCTTCTTCCTGCCATTGGGATCCCATTGAGAATGAAATGAGACACAGTTCTTAATGAGATACAGAATATTTATTTTATCACAAAATTGGCATAAAGTATTTATCAGTGTATTTGTGACCATCGCTTTCTAAGAAAACGAGGGCCCGTAGAACAGGATGTGGTTTTTTGTCGCCTAAGGGCTAGAGTAAACCAACTGAGGGCATAAACACAATTTACACATGTTTCATTCCTGTGGGGAAGATTTACTTTATAACCACTTTAAATGTTGAGCTGCACAAAGTTGTGAATAGATTTGAAGCACAATCTTATGTGTACCTTGAGTAGTGATCACTGTAACCAGATGAAACTCGGGAAATAACGGTGAGTAAATATAGTTTGCATTTTTAAAGGCTTTACTAACAAATCTTTTGCTTGAATTCAACCATTCATTTCTCTCTGCCACGCTATCAAATCTTAATTTATTAGGATTTACAAGAACAAAAATACATGAAGAGTTTGTGTTTGAAAAGAAATCCACTAATTTGGTTTTAAAAGAACACAAAGGATGTTCTGCTATCTCCTTTGAAAGCTATGATAGTTTCCCTACCATTAGTAAAACATTCACAAATAAACTTTCTTTTTAATACACTGAAATAAATATATATGCACTCTTTTAGTTTATGTTTCTTATGGCATGTGTTAATTAATGGTGGATGTTCCGATCACTTTAGCTTTTTGTTCCATCAAAATATTTTGATATCAGAAGAAACCAATTTTTTTTTGTACAACTTTTGGCACAAGATAATGTTCCATTTAGAAGTTATAGGCCAAAAAGCAGTGAATCATAATGTTCAATATTATATTATGTAATCTTTTTCAATTTTTACATGTAGAATTGAACATCAAGTTTAAAATCAGGTCAGCAATCAGAAAACCTGCATTACCTTTAAAACAAATTCCAATACATAGTCTAGTGTTGTAACATTTGTACTCAAAGATGGATGCTAAAAAAGTCAAATTTATCTTGGAAGGGAAATGTACAAAAATGTAGGCAGATACTTGTATTGATAAGAGTATGAAAAGCACCAAACTATTGGTGAGGGTAAACAAATTAGAACAAAGGGGGAAATGTGTTCAAATGCAATTTTCAGAGTATTCATGTACACCTAGCAAAAAAAAAGGTTTCAGATCAGGTGCTTTAATGTTAGCTAATTTATAATAAGTAGCCAGAATAAAAAAAACCTGAGATACATTGAATGGGCAAATTTCCTCTCAACAATATGACCTCATTCATAAAAATTGACTATCACAGTATCAGTGTTAGAAATAAGGAAGAAAATCAGGTTGTCGCTCCAGCGGACAACCATGTTAAAATTATTGGTTGTCAGCCAACAAATTGTATTTTCTTAAATGTACGCCATTTGTTTAAAATCCCATTAACAAGGACCTGATAATCAGCGAGCGAACTGAGAATGTAACATCATGCATTTGTTCCACATCCAATAAAATAAAGTTTAACTCATTTCCAAATGTGTAATACCAAATTTAAGTGTAATAATAAGCCATGGCAGTACTGATCGTATGTACATACAATCATCATGCACATGTTCAATTATGCCAATACATTAGGCTTAAAAAATTAGTGTGAATTAAAATGCTTCCGAGTTTGGCTGTTGATATCGAAATACTACCTGCTTTTGCCACATTTCCATCACCAAAAAAACATTTTTGAGGCTCAACAGTAATATTTTGGGCGGTAACAACATTGCAAATTAAAAGCTGGCTTTGAAATATGGTAAAATAGAGCAGAAATCACTATCTTTTAATCTGTCCATAGCCACACAAAAAAAGTTTGCCGGAAAATGATTGAAACTTGTCAAAATATTCACTGAAATTGGTGGCAAACATCCTTTTTGTTAATTTCTTTGAAAAATAATTAACCTACTTTCATCTGCAAGCGTTTTATGTTGGACCCATTTTATTTAGAAATTGGAAATCATTAAAATAACAAGCAATACATGAGATTAATTTTTTACATTAAAAAAAACATGGATATCCGCCAGACAACAATTAAGCTTAGATTAGGTTGTTTGTCCGGCGTCTTTTTTGGTTGTCAGGACAACCAGACAACCATTTATAAGTTACGATGCTTTTATTAACAACACTTAACAGGTAAAATGTTGTTATTTTGTATGGGATGTCAGTAGTGTTTAGCCCCCCTCCAGGGCGTAATTGGCGCGGTGCCAAGAAGGGATGATTTCTAGGAAAGGGAACAAAGGGAGAGGGGTGACCCCGTTTCTTGGAGAACAACAACAACAACAACAATAACAACTGGGACCCAAATTGGCACTCACCCAAAAATGGATGAGAGCCTGGTTTCTCGGAAAGAGAACAAGTGGTCAAGAGTTTGGGGTCCACAACATTTTTGTTTTCGAATGAGAGTCTGGTTTCTCGGAAAGAGAAGAATCTGTCGTTTATTTAATTGTATATAGAAAACGATTTGACGATCCTCGTAGCAAAAACATTGATGCGAAATATTGTTTTCATTGTCAAAACAAACTCATGACCCTGGACAAAACAACATCCCTATTACGCTATAAAACTGAGCGTTTATTACGTATTATTTATACCTACCTCCACAACCTGGAAACGCTTGCATTTATCCCCTAGATGAACTGCTGCCCAAATTAATGCCTTTATTAAAAATCTACATAATTATTTAATTAAGAAAAATCACTTCGGACACCTATATCTCCACATTTGGCCCGATTGGGCTACATATCCCTACCTCGGCAACACGGTATCAGCCCAAACCGGGCAACACCGTTACCCATAATGCATCCTCTTTAACCTTTGGGCGAAACAATGGTGGACGTGTTTTCCTAGTCCTCCGAGGATACCTAACAAATCTCAGGTGGATATTAAAACAGAAGGTTCATACCAAGTAAGTTTCGCCCTGAAAGATGGCGCATAGTCTATTGCTATGCGCCCTTAATTGGAATTTGCGTAAGTCCCATTTTTTAAATGCCTGGACCGTCCGTCGGACGGTCTTTTTCATGAATTTTAGGACCTTAGGTTCAAAAGAATTTTTATTCTATTTTTACTTTCGCAAATTTAAAAATGGCGGCCGACTCTCGTAGTGGTCTTTGACCGCGTGGTTTTTTTTTATTCACCATGAGGTCGGCCTATTCCATTTCTCAACTATCCTCACGATAGTTTTTTCATGTGTAATGCATTCAAAAATGATACACGTTTCCTATCCCGTGGGTATGGGCTTCATTAGATTCCCGTTTCCCGGTTGGTATATTTTCTAATGTGTAATGCATTTCACATGATACACATATCCGTTATCTCCCGTTGATTCTATAACTAGAAAACACTCATGGGGTTTTTGGGTATGAGAGATACTTCTATCTATTACCGACTAGTCATAAAATATCACTAGCTTGATTTTATATGTATGTATTACGGTCTTTAGATTATCGACTTTAGCGGAGTTCTTATCACAACATGTTTTATATTATATTATATCATACATGATTGCCATAGTGGTTTATTGATCTGATTTCCCCCCTTTGTTGTGGTCCTTGACCACCATAATAGCCGATATTTAGTAGCTCTGGATTCAATCAATAACATGAGAATTGCTTATATTTAACCATTATACATCTACAATTGATTATAGGTACGTTATATTCTGATTATTGGTATGTTTCCTCTAGAGAAGAGGTCTTTGACCCTTAATGTTTCAAAATGATTTGATATTGATATTCACAAACTTATCCGTTTGAATTCTTTTCAGACCGGATTTTCTGTTCAAATCGCTGTAATAGTAATAGCTTGAAAGCTTCGTCAGTGGTGATCCTTGGCTCTGCTTCCCCATTGTTAATTCAATTTAGCTATTAAAGAAACTTACTCCTTCAGGGTTTATATTCGATATATTTAATCTCTGTGCGCGCGTTTCTGGGATTGGTATTTTGAACTCTAGTTTGTCATCTTATTGATTTAGCGTGTGTTCAGAATTAAGGTAGTTATTATGAGGTCATGCAAATGTGGAATCGAACTTTTGCCGGGTGACAAACACCCTTCATGCGTTCTGCACCGTAGGTGCAATCGTGTTAAACCATGCAAACTGTGTCGATTGGCATCTGCGACTCATTGGGACAATATGGACGCCCTCTTGGTCGCCACTATGGCCGACTCCCGCCATTCCACCCGTACTATTTCTAAGACTAGTTTAGTTCATACTAAGAATGATGTTGTATGTATTACGGGAGATAATTCTAAAGCCGCTTTTAGAGACAAGGCTAAGAAATCTCCCGAGGGCACCACGCCCTTGGTAAATCGTGTCATAGAAGTCGATAGTCTTCAGGGTCGTTCTCACTATGTTGAAAAAGATGATCAGAGAAGTAGTTATCCTACTCAGACGATCAATCATCAACTGCAGGTTAACGGGTCCTTGAATTCTTCTTGTGTTAATTCACAGGCTTCACAGGATGTCGAGCCTTCTAAAGAGGTATCTGTCCGTACCGCAACCAAGACTCAAGATCTTTCTATGCAGCGGGAGATCTTAGTCGGGCACTCTGGTTGTGATGAAGGGAGCTTATCTGACGATAACGGAAGTCTGGCATTTAACATAAGACACGGCCAGATTTCCGACTCCCGTGGGGTTGGTGTTCTAACACAACACAACGCCACGAACAAAGAGGGTCGTGCCCTAAGTCCTGTCACCCCTATCGATCGTGAGACATGTTTCTCGGTTGAGGGTTCAGGCAAAAGACCTGTCACCCCTATCGATCGTGAGACACGTTTCTCGGTTGAGGGTTCAGGCATAAGTCCTAGTTATGAATATGAATCCAGACGTGGCGTTAACCGTCACGGCAGTGATCCTAGGCAAAATTCGGATCTGGCTCAAGTGAGACAGAATAGTCTGAATAACCCTCAAACAAACGACCTAGTCAATCGTTCATCTGACTTGTTGTCTAACGATCAACAAAAAAGTCAGTCTGACTTGAAACCCCTATCGATCGTGAGACATGTTTCTCGGTTGAGGGTTCAGGCAAAAGTCCTAGTAATGAATATGAATCCGGACGTGGCGTTAACCGTCACGGCAGTGATCCTAGGCAAAATTCGGATCTGGCTCTATTGAGACAGAATAGTCTGAATAAACCTCAAACAAACGATCTAGTCAATCGTTCATCTGACTTGTTGTCTAACGATCAACAAAACAGTCAGTTTGACACTGTTTCACGTAATCAGAGTCAGTTACGCTCGAGTGCCGATGCTAACATCCGTAACCGTGTTAGCACTCAAGGGTTAAATGTTTCACACAGTGAGACAACTCGATTTACTCCGTCTGGGTCAGATGAGTTTGCTGAATGGTTGTTGTTCAGAAACTACGCTTCTCAAAGAGAGAGAAGTAGTTATCCTACTCAGATGATCAATCAAGATTATCGAGGAGGATCTGACCTAGTGGATAAGCGTACCACTTACCCAGCCGTTGAACAAAGGGAGGCTAACCGCATGGCTAATCTTAGCCAGATTAACCCTTTTCCTATTCAACGAGGGGCTAACTGCACCACTGAACATCCTTTGTCGGTTCAGCCGATTGATTCTTCTCATTCTACTGTAGATGTAGAGGGAGATGAAGATGATCAGTGGGATTACGATCAAGACGATGACTGTGTCGATTCAGACCAACAGTCGATGTCTGATTCACAGTTAGATGAGGGTCTATCAGTGTTTCCTGCTAACGTGCTTAGAGGATCTGATAGTGAGCCCAACCAAACTGGTGGCCTAAGTACCTAAGTAAAATATTCGTCACTAAAGACCTATATTAGGATAAATTAAACAGCCCAGATGTACACGAATCACACTCAGAAAAATAACGTTGAATTCTTTCCACATATTTATTTATTCTTCAACAAGATTGCGGCTTAATAGTCATCCGCAGACATTATTTTAGCTATGTCTCAAGCTATGTGAATGATGTTGTTGCCTCCCGTGCAAATTATATTATCGTTGCCTGTTATTCTCATTACGTTGTTCTTCTTAGTACGGCGTAAATAATCACGATGGTGATTTAAATATGTGTTATCTGCATTGGTTTTACCACAGGGGTCTCTAATAGTGTCCTTCATTTTTTGGTCAACCGTAGGCTGAACTTTCCGTACCGCCTCTTGACTCGTTTGGCAAATCTCTATTTTGCTGTCTCCATGGGGGACGATCATAATCGGTACTCCTCCATCTTTTTCTTCCGCTTCAAAGTGCACAGTGTTTTGATGCCTTTTTAGATTGTACCTCCTTGTGAAGCTTTTATCGCACAGATGACAAGCGTGGGTTTTGATGACTGATCGAGAATTCACGATGCGCACTCTGCGTTTTGCGTCCTCAGTCAGCCATGTTGGACGTTTTAATTCGTTTATCACGATAGTGGCGAATCTGTTTTCCAGAGACACCAACTTCATCCTCGCTGCCATAGCCGCCATAACGTACGTTTCCGATACTTCCAGACTTTCGGACAGCGTTTGGTAGTTGTTCATCTCCCATGATCGTTGGAATTCTAACAGCGACTGTTCAAAGTCTATTCCACGGTGATCCAACCACAAATTTCTCGCCGTCTCCTTAAAAACTAGACTTAGATGAAGCTTGTCCAGTTGCTTGATAGCTATATCGTATAATATGGTCGCCAGAGGGTCTTGGTCGATATTCAAACACAAATGTTGTTTCTGGGAAGGATGATCCGTTTTACAACCTTATCGCATCTGGCCTCTACCATCAATCTAAAAGTTGTTGCGATATGATCTGCATACAGATACCGTAACAGTCTGCGTAGTTGTTCAGCAGCCATTTCCTTTTCAATGTTTTCGTCTTCGCAGCCGTGATCTCTCCAGTGAGTAAAGTTATTCTCCGTCTCCATCGAGCGATGAACTGAGGATAGTAGACCGAATGCTCAGTTTTATAGCGTAATAGGGATGTTGTTTTGTCCAGGGTCATGAGTTTGTTTTGACAATGAAAACAATATTTCGCATCAATGTTTTTGCTACGAGGATCGTCAAATCGTTTTCTATATACAATTAAATAAACGACAGATTCTTCTCTTTCCGAGAAACCAGACTCTCATTCGAAAACAAAAATGTTGTGGACCCCAAACTCTTGACCACTTGTTCTCTTTCCGAGAAACCAGGCTCTCATCCATTTTTGGGTGAGTGCCAATTTGGGTCCCAGTTGTTATTGTTGTTGTTGTTGTTGTTCTCCAAGAAACGGGGTCACCCCTCTCCCTTTGTTCCCTTTCCTAGAAATCATCCCTTCTTGGCACCGCGCCAATTACGCCCTGGAGGGGGGCTAAACACTACTGATGTCATTGATTTGTATAGAACACTACTGTGCTATCGAAACCAGTCAGGCAGGTACGGATGAATTGTGAGCTGATTCATTTTGCACTAATTGTCACCGCTGTGTACATGCTAGGCAATGATCCCATAGAAAATCACTTGAATGCAACTTAGTGCTCGGTTAAGGTTACAACATGACTTTAGACATGATGAAAATATTGAACGTACAAAATGTTGTGTGCTACCACCTTGCCAAATTTGACCTTTCCCTTTACTTAGCTATGGCACTGATGCCATTTAATTGACATAGATGCCAATGCCACTTTATCAAAATTCTGCTTATTATCATCTGCTATTTTCACTTTTGCCTGATCATAATTCATGTCTTTCAAATCCCATTGTTGTTTTCATTTCCCCTTTTCAGAATCTTACCAAAACCATCCCCCTTGATAAACCATACATTTTGCCTCTTTAATTAACACGCTTTACACCTCTCTGTACCACCTGCTTACCCCCCTCCCCACATCATGCATATGGATATGAAAGATTTTCATGGTTAAATGCAAGATTAATATCATTGACCTGAAGTTGTTCTATGATAATTTGATAAGTTTCTCAAACCGAGCATGTTGCTGCATTTATCCAAAATGTTGAATGTTGAACGCATAATTAGCAGTGTAATGACGCGCTGCATTCAAAAACATTGCATTGCATTGGAAGCCATTGCACTACGCAACTGTTGCGGTAAAGCACCTGTCACATAGGACGTGTGTGATTTGTTTGAAATAATAAAAAAATTATTAAACTGATTACAACAGGTCTTTAGGTAATAGTTGTCTGTGCTCAAGACCTACAGTTAAGCCCACAATTATTCATACCCCTTGGAAAATATGAGTTTTTTGCGTTTTTCTCATATCTATACCAGCTGGAGTGGTGGAACTTTCGCTTTACACTAAAGACAATTAGTTTGCAAGTACAAATAATATATTTGGGCTCAACATTATTTGCATGACAATAGAATTAAACAAGAATTGTGTTTTTATGCCCGTCCAAAATTATTCATACCCCATACCAAGTCTCAGGATTGAGGCCACTTTTTGTGATAATACACATGTTTTTGACATTCCAAACATTCTTTATATTGTGTGATAGGCTTTTATATTGTTATGCAATTATTCCATGATGTGTGCATACAATGTGGATGCATTACAAATGTGTCTTATTGAATGTACAGTGAGGGATATTATAGGACAACACTCTAGCTCTTTGACAGCATGGCAAAGGAGATCAAATAACTCAGCGAGGACCTTTTTTGTGCATTGCGAATGCTCACAAAGAGGGGAATGGCTTCAAAGCTATTTCGAAGCAATTTCAAGTACCAAATTCCACCATATAAAGCATAATTAGGAAGAACAAGACAGTTCAAATCAGTTCAAATCAGTTAAAAACCCTGAAGAACATGCTCGGAAGCTAACAGTGTCCCCTTGTTTGACAAGAAAAGTATCGTGAAAGGCCAACAACAATCCACATATCACCGTCAATGCTCTCCTGAACAACCTTGGTGAGTCTTGGACCAAGATATTAAGGCAGACACTCCAGCAGACATAGTACACAAGAGTTCTCCATGGACTCCGACCAAGAATGACTCTTCTCCTGAAAAGAGACAATGAGAAACTCATATAGCATTTGCAAGAGCACTTCGGGACAAAGATCCAAGTTTTTGATCTTCAGTGTTGGGGTTGTTTTTAAGATGCAAGACAAGTTTCTCTGTGTCTCTTTTAAGGAGTAGAGTCTTTCTTGGTCGGCCTCCATGGAGACCTCTCATGTGCCATATATGCTGGAGTGTCTGCCATGATATCTTGGTCCAATAATTGCCAAGGTTGTTCAGGAGAGCATTGACGGTGATCTGTGGATTGTTGTTGGCCTTTCGCAATACTTTTCTTGCCAAACAAGGGGACGCCGCTGGCTTCCGACTGCATCCTTCAAAGTTTTTAGTGAGTTGAACGTCTTGTTCTTCCTAATTATGCTTGTATATGGTGGATTCATGCACTTGGAATTGTTTCGAAATAGCTCTGTAGCCGTCCCCTCTTTGTGAGCATTCACAATATATGCACACACAAATTATTTGATCTTTTTCGCCATGCTGTCAAAGAGCTAGAGTGTTGTCCTATAATATCCCTCACTGTACATTCAATAGGACACATTTGTAATGCATCCACATTGTATGCACACATCATGGAATAAATACATAACAATATAAAAGCCTATCACACAATATTAAGAATGTTCGGAATGTCAAAAACATGTGTTTTATCACAAAAAGTGGCCTCAATCCTGAGACTTGGTATGGGGTATGAATAATTTTGGACAGGCATAAAAACACAATTCTTGTTCAATTCTATTGTTATGCAAAAAATGTTGAGCCCAAATATATTGATTTGTACTTGCAAACTAATTGTCTTTAGTGTAAAGCGAAAGTTCCACCACTCCAGCTGGTATAGATATGAGAAAAACGCAAACAACTCATATTATCCAAGGGGTATGAATAATTGTGGGCTTAACTGTATGTATTTCAAAGTGTTCCTATTTAAGTTTGCATATCACTGTGTGTTCTTAATTCTAAATTAAGTTCCATAAGTGGCACAAACCATTGTAAACCAGAAGTAATTTATGTCTTTAAATTGATTGCCATATGTTTGATTTTGATTACAGCAAGGAGTATTCATGTCCTGACGCTCCACGATTGGTGATAGAAAAACTAGAGGTCAAAGGTTACAAGGTGGTTGGTCAAAGTGGAATGGGACAAACCTACACCTGGACACTACAAAAGCCATTGATTAAATTCTAGTGAACAACATGACAGAATATGACCAAGAAAATAAAGTATTTTGTAACCAGCACAAACACATACTGTATTGTAGCTCATGTCCCCAGTACCCATGTGTTTCAAACTTAGAACTCATTATCGCATAGGTCTGGAATTAACATTTCAATGTATGAAGTATTGTCTTTGTAAAGTTATCTTGTTAACTGGGAAGGGGGAGGGTCACCAAAAAAGGTGATTTTAGGAGTTGAACAAAAAAAAATTATATCTCAGTTCTTCCAATAATGTTGAATGCGGTTTCAAAAATAAGAAGTCTAACATTATTTCCATTGCTCTCACTACCCACCTTCATATTTCTTTTGGACACAATGGCAAAACATCCACGGAATAGAGGCAGACTGTAAACATCTGTTTCCAGATGAATATTCTGATTGTCGCATTGTTAACCCTAACCCTACCATATACCACAATATACCACGACTGGGCACGTTGGTACCACCCAGCGTGGAAGTTTTTGGATGGAAAAATGGACCCAGAACATAAAGTTTGCGCAATACACTCCGCAAACTAACCTTGACAGCCGTGGTGTAGCGGGGAATTTTTCGCCTCTGGTGCGAAAGGTCCCTGGATCAAATCCCGGGGGATCAGGGGGATATTTTGGTCGATTTTCCACGTTGAATACAAAATTCTGAAAAAAGTGGGGGGGGGGGGGGGGGGGGGGGGTCGTAGAGTTAGGGTTAAAGTAAATATATATATGCCCAAGTATAGGGGCTCTACTTTAGAAGAAGAATTCTCTCAAACATTTTTCCATGATGTAGTCTCCCTAGTCATAGTCAACCAACACACGTACTATAATATATGTAGTGTAGACATAAACAATTGTTCAAATATTGTAAATGTAATGAGATATTTATCAAAATGATTAATTAATTGAATGAAAGGTTATTTTGAATATTTTACCAATATAATGTTGCATTTTGAAGCATCCTTATACTATAGTGCATTAATTTAAGTATGAATGCAACATCAGTGTATATTTTTAAATATTAAAAATTTTAAAATGATGAATGTAACATTTTCCACCAATGCCAGGATTCATCTTTGATCCTGTTAGTTCAATCAGTTTCAAATTGGCAAAAAACATGCGTTTTTTATCTCCCTGCGCGCAACAGTAATCCAAGTGTACGCACACAATTTGTTCATACACACACACACAATTTCAGCCAAAGGCATCCAAACCATCTTTGATGCACAATATGCTTGTTGCTCTATGTAACAACATCCTTCTGTATTAATTTTGCTGCTGTAATGCACTTACCAATTGCAAGCCCGGGGACCCAGGACAGGGCAGGGACTGTACACGAATGTACAAAAAACGGTGACCGGCTATGCGGGGGAATGTACAGGGACGTACAAACTGTGCCCCCGCTAGCCGGGGCATGTAGCGGGGACGTATGCTGGGTACACAAATGTTCACTCCGGGCGTAACTGCATACATGTACATAAGCTAGAGATGCGATGCCCTTGACGGAATAAGCCTAATATAATAACACATAGGGGATAGTACACGACTGTAATGGGAACGTCACATTTTTGCAATTTGTATGTCCCAGCCCTAGTCCCGGGTCCCCGGGGCCCGGCTTGCAATTGATAAGTGCATAAGGAGTCCGGTCAGTTTGAAGGTGATCAAACTATAGCACACACACCAGCGCATTAGCCTAGTTACATCAGATAATGAGCAACAATCAAGGGAATATGTCTTGCTGCAAATGTGGAGCAGCATAGAAATAGTCACATTGTAATGAACCATATTGCCATTCAATATCAAAGTACATTTATGTGTAAATCCAATTATCATTGTGTCAACTGGATCACGCTCTAAGTCCTGAACCCTGGTTGAAATGATCGCCACATAAAGTCTCTGGCGTATAATATTTTAAAAGTGTGAGATCCAGTTACCAGGGTTGATTTGTAATCACTTCAATTATGTAATGTATTTTGTTAATGTAATGTTTGATAAAAATTATATAGCAAATTTATCACTTTCATTTAGTGAAAACAATACATGTGAAGCTTTCCCCAACTATTATTTGAAGACCATTCAAATTAAGCAAATTGAATGGACTGTGATTCTGAACCCTGGTTGAAATGATCGCCACAAAAAGTCTCTGG
This sequence comes from Ophiura sarsii, assembly GCA_035610835.1. Taxonomy (NCBI): domain Eukaryota; kingdom Metazoa; phylum Echinodermata; class Ophiuroidea; order Amphilepidida; family Ophiuridae; genus Ophiura; species Ophiura sarsii. The sequence goes on from CM069441.1 coordinate 25,594,952, forward strand.
CGTTAACTATAATGTTTTAAGTGTGTGATCCAGTTATCTGGGTGTTATGTAATCACTTCAATTATGTAATGTAATTGTAAATCTAATGTTTGATAAAATTATAGCAAATTTAGCACTTTCATTTAGTGAAAACATTACATGTGAAGCTTTCCCCAACTATTGTTTGAAGACCATTAAAATTAAGCAAATGGAAGGACTATGTGGACTGTAGAGTCAATGAACTTGGGTTTTGCTGCAGGGTGACAGGTTGTTTCCATAATTAAAGGGCATTACATACCAGCTTAGTGCTAGTGCAGTAATTTAAGGAGTTGCCGGGCTCAAAATGCACGGGGGCGAAGGGCGATTAGCCCCCAGTTTACACAAATCAGCCCCTGGAAAAATGTTGGTCTATGGTAAAATGTACTAAAGGGGCGATTTCGGGCAGAATTTGCTCAAAATAGCCCTCATAGCCCAAAAAGTATTTTAACCCCCTAGTCTGATGACAAGTTTTACACCATCCAACCCCTACAGATGCCAAATCGTACTAAATTATACCGAACAGCAGCGACTAGCTGAAAGCTGGGACTAAATGGCTAAAGTTGACATCATCAGTTCAACTTGTGAGTGACTGACTATTTATTGTTTATTGATAGTCTGCAGTGATTCGGTGTTCTGGTTTTGTTTGGGTTTTTTTTCTTCATCTTCCTTTGAGCTATACTAAATGAAACTACCATTCTTTTTCAGCATTATCTTTTAATGAAAACAAGTATTATAATATTTAGCCAGTATTAGCATTGATATATTTTTGTACTGAATATTTATTAATTATATTGATTGTATTGTGCTTAATGGTATGTACATACATGTATGTATGACATTGTAATAAATGAGAAATTAAACAAGTTAAATATTTGCTTTTCTCGTTTACTATGTACATAGCAATTTGGTTGTATCCATTTATTAGCATCTATCTACGCAGTGAAATAATATCAGTCTATCTGTTGTTCATCCACTGCATTGCCTGCAACCCTAGACCCAAAAATCAATAACATTCAATCAAAGTTGCCGGCAGGTCGTATCGTGGCATGACAAGCACGATTTGCTTGATGTAACAGATAGGACCCTGTCAGCAACAGGTTCCTATAGGCTATTCAGGGGATTTGGAGATACAAAAAACAATATCTTCTCATTGGCATTGGGATAACTTTCGATATACGGAGAGAAGAAAAAAAATGTTCAGGTTTTTGATAAAAATACTTAGACGTGGGTCCTGGTTTTCATGGTAGAAGAAAAGGGTTAAAACAGACTTCTTTTTTTTTCATTCTACCAGTCTATATTTTGAGAAAAAACTTAGATGGGTACCTTTCCATGGTGAAATGACCTTTAGAAATTGGTATGGGTTTAAACCTTGGTACCTCACATCCCTGTCCAAACACAATCCAAGTACCCCTTCCTCAGGGTTTGTTGTGCATGCATACATTATTATATTTGAGTTCCACCCCTCCCTACCTATGAACGTATCATACAGTTGATGTTCGAGACAGGATTAAGTGAATAGGCTTCAGTACACGGACCTGATATAAAGGGATCACATCTAAAGAAACAGAATTAATCTGTACTAATTATCGCATTAAAATACGGTTGAGATGGGATAGTTGATTTCATGACCAAATCACAAACCACCCGAGTACTTAATCACAAAACAATGTGAAAGACTGGTATCATGACTAGTTTGGCTTAATTAACAGTTATCATACGCACACCGATCATTTTTGTCGTATTCGCATAACAGAGGGCAGCATTACTAACAATCTTATGATACAGGCGGTACCGGAAATGTTACACTGTAAATAAAGAAATGTTGATTTAGGGATGAAATGAATTGACCTGAAATCACAGTATACACCAACGAGGTCCTGGGTTTGATTCCTGGTAGGGGCTTGTTATCAAATGCTTTATGTGAATTTGGTTTCTTGATCCATACTCTTTTCACAGGTTGTCTGCGGTTTTCTCCTGCATCTAGATTTGAGCTCATCATAAATCTGTTCAGGAATATGGTTTCTCTGATGTTCCGTGTGCCTATAATAAATAGTCCAGGAATTTAGCCAACACCTAGAAATAAATAGTACTAAGCTGATTTTCTTTCAGGATAGTTCCCCAATGTTGAGAAGCAACATATCAAAGATCCCCAAGAATGCTGTGTGTCAAAACAAAGAGCCAATTTTCCAAAAAGCTGGTCAAAAATTCAAATTGCTTCAATTAAGCTGACAAGCATACCAAATTGTTCGCCTGAGCACAAGGATTCATTTTAGCATCAATCATTCATCAACAACAAACCTAGAACTGCCTGTACTTGATCCAGGCTTGTATAACATATCTTGTCTAATGGGGTTTTTCTCGCTCTCTTTTTCTTTCCTATTTACAGTCGAGAATATCGCACTACTGATGTACCCAGACTAGTACTAAACAAACTGGAAGAGAGGGGTTTCAGTGTAGTAGGAGTAACAGGACTAGGGCAAACAATGGTGTGGACACTTTTTAAACCCAGAGACTTAATATAACACTTTATCAAGGTGAAGGAATTCGGAGGGCTACAATGTCACTAGAGTGTCCATTTGATCAGCTGAAGGAAGGCTACTATGTTGCTAGTATCAACTAGACGTTGCTAATAGCATAGATACTCAGTAAATCATAGTGACAAAGTGATGTCAGATTATTATCGTTAATATAATCTTTCAAACAACATAGCAATAGGATGTCAGCCTACTGCTAGGCAAGATAATGTTATTCCAGTCCACTTATAGGGTAAAGAGATTAACATTTTAAGGTCTCATTTTGTTCAATTGGTAACATGGGTTGACAAATACAGTTCATAATTCCCACCACAAGTTTGCATGACATGGGCGATTTGAAGTGGGAAGCCCCAGCAATGGCTGCCAGCGAGGTGTAGGAATGCGTACAAATGGACTTGTGTACAGTACCGTATTATAAAATTCTGCTTGTATAAATCTACCTTATTAGCCATGACAGGGAGTGTATTTTCAAATGTGTGTGTAACAACACCTGACCCCATTGCTGACTCTGATATGACATTTATATTGTAAGGATTCGATGTCTCGTTGAGTCCGAGTTACCTTACAGAAACACCAGATACTGCTGTACTATTATAGTTATAAGATCCACAGCAATGTCAGGTGTTTCTTTATGGTAATTCATACTCACTGAAACATCGAAACCTTACAAAATACATGATATAAACAATAAAAGATACCAAATCCAAATTCTCAAGTGTCATCAATGTACCATGTGTAGTTTTTAGAGACATTTTGTACATTTTATTTTACTGTAAAAAATTGCTTATATTTTAGTATTTTAAAAACCAAGTTTTGAACTTATCCAACGGCGAACCTGTTAAACTCTTAACCTATATCATGAATACCCGTCGTAAAAGCCTCTCGCAATTTAAAAACAAAGCTTGGTCAAGTGCAAACTTTATTTTGATAAACAGATTATGTGACACAGACACACATATTGACACATATTGTTCATTATAAAGAGAAAATACTCATATTTATTGATATTACATGATAGAACTTGTGTCAACAAAAAGTTCACCTTCACAAAGAAGCTTAGAATGTGCAGGTTGTCCCATAAAAAGGGTGCATGTGTTCCGCGTCACTATTCTCATTAAATATTCAGTATTTAAGATTAATGTTTATATCAGCTCGTGGGTAATTTATTTGATTTGCAAATGCTGTTTATTTGATTGTATTATTGCTCTTACCAATCCAACGATGTTTGATGAACCACTGGTACTTAGGGGGGAAAATGCTTGTGGACAGAGTCATTTTGCTCATTTAATATTCAGAATGTATTAATTGCTGTCCATATGAGTTCCAAGAACTCAATTTGGCGTTCAAATGTCGTTTGTTTTGTCGGATTTGCTTTATCCCATTCCAAAATATGCTTGATTATAGTTGAGTACTAAAAGTGTTTATAAATGGAGAATGCTTCAATTTTTCACATGGATGCTTTTTTTCAAAATTCTGACACACTTTGATTCCATTTGCTCATGTTTAAACAAGCATATCTTTGGAAAAGGCTAAAGCAAAACCAACTAAACAAACTGTGTCTGAAAGGTAATTTAGTTTTCTTGAAGATCGTGTTAAATATCAAATCCAAATACTAATTGTTTAATGATCAAAATAACACATTCCACAAAAACCACCTTTTTCTAAAAGTGGCACAAGCCCGATTTTGAGTGCTTGTAGTTGATCAAATATATCTTTATATCGGAAAAAAGAAATACAATCAAATAAACAGCATTGGAAAGGCAGCTAAATTATATTTTAGTTTTAATAAATACTTTTAATATTAAATGAGAGCAATGATGTGCACCATTTTAGGGACACCTTGTACACATACTCCTTCCTTGTGCTTCTATAGAGCTTTCATCTGATTCATTATCAAGGATAATGACATTTTAGCTCCACAATGCAAAGAGTATGTTGCATACAACGGTTATTGGCCAACAGCATTCTGGTGATGAAACCCCGAAACTGCATATTGTGTTGTCAAAAAATCATTTGGAAATTTTAAAAATGCAAGAAGTAGAGACACACTTCCTCCAAAATTAGTGAAATAATTTGGTTGAAATGTTATCAAACTATCATTTCCGTGTCCTGTGCAAAATGCATAGTTTAGGTGGAAATAGAGTTTGAAAATATCCATTTATATTATATCAGTGTATTCATTTCTTTTGCATTGTACTGTAAAAGCCAATATTTTTTGCGTAAATATATTTTCGCCCATTTTGATATCATAGGCATTTCGCGAATTGTTTTTATCGCGGGCGACCTTCTGGATGCACTGCATGAATGTTGAAAACAATATTTTTGTGTTTTATGATTTTTGCGGACAAATATTTTGCTCAAAAAGCGCGAAAATAAAACCTCCGCAAACATTTCAGCTTTTACAGTATGTGTTTTGATATCAACATTCCATGTCAGGGCCAGTTTGTCTTTTTGAATTCCATTTAATATGACAATGTCTTCTAGTGTGTACATATGTGTAGCTTCCAAATAAAGGTGTATGGTTCTGTTCTACTACCATTACTATGAACATGCCAAATGTCTGCCTGTTGTGTAGGTACAGGGTATTGTACAACAACAAAAATGTAAATAAGTCTAAAACCTATCATGTTGTCATTGGTTCTTAATATTTCTTTGAAACTGTTTAATGAACTCAGTAAAGGGCCGAGCATACTTCACAACGCAACGCTCTCAACTATTTCATGCTCTCACACATGCGTGTTAGTGTTCATGATATAATACACTGGTTCCCGGCAATCATTGCGCAATAGAAACATATAGGTGCCCCAATTTTTCGATATAGGCCAGTTCTCAAGACCTATTTTTTGGAAAAAAATCAGTTCCTAAGACCCTATTTTTCGTCATAAAATCCACTCAGTTCAGTTCTTTAGCCCCCCTTTTTGAGACCCTGGGCGGCACACCCCTACCCAAAAAAAAGTTGAGTGCCCCCCCCGGGGTCGGAGCCAATGTGATACACATACCGATGACAGGCGTTGTGGAGTATGCTCAGCCCTCAACAAAATTCAGTGGAAGGCCAAGATGTATTGCCTACATGACATTGGGTCAGAGATGTGGGTAGAATCTGATTATGTAGTTGCAAAGTTTCTTCTGTACACAATTACAGTTATCTATCGATTCACACATTTCCCCCTTGTTCAAGACTAAGGACTGAGGAATCTTGCTAATTATTATTTAAAACAACAACAAAAGTTTGTTGCCAGTAGCATAAAAAGTTTGTTGCCAGTAGCAAGCCTGAAAATCAAATGCAAAATGTGGTTTTTTTTAATGTTTAGCTCAAATTCATAGTGGAGATTCACTTGAAATGGTTTTATTCAGTCAAATCTGTGCATTTTCTGTTACTCTTATGCTCGCTAAAATGCGTTTTCACTTTCATGTTTGCTGAATGTGGCCAATCCCATCTTAAAACATGTTGGAATAAATTTCGACAATAATTGTTTCTGTTTTTTCTATTAAACAAACCCCGCAAGAATCAAGCGTCTCTGTGAAATGCGCGCACACTACTGGAAACAAACTTGGTTTTTTGTTTGTTTTGTTCAATTTGGATTCTGGTTTTATATTATTATTAGGTATTGAAACCAATTCTATGTCAGTTTTAATAAACTGTTATGATAACCAAATAATAAGGCACAATTAAGGTGTAAAACCAATTCTATGTCAGTTTTAATAAACTGTTATGATAACCAAATAATAAGGCACAATTAAGGTGTAAAACCAATTCTATGTCAGTTTTAATAAACTGTTATGATAACCAAATAATAAGGCACAAGGTGTAAAACCAATTCTATGTCAGTTTTAATAAACTGTTATGATAATCAAATAATAAGGCACAAGGTGTAAACTGTATGGATCAACAACATCATCAGCAGCAACTAGTCACATCCTAAGGGAGCTTTGCAGCTCAAAATGAAAATTGAGATTTTAGTTCCATGAAAAGGTGTATTTTATATTTTATGTAAAATATTAGGTGGAGATTCCTTTTTATTTTTTCATGCTTTACCTCTAAATATCTTAAAAAGCATACTGTCGACAAAAGCCACCTTTTGTTGTGTGCTTGTAGCTTTATAGTTGTTTACCTCATTGATAATGATTCATGGTCAAATACAACATGTCTTTGCTGTCATAGCGACCTTAACAGGCATTGTAATATTTGGTCATAATGTAAAGCAGGGCTTCTCAACTGCCAAATGTGGCGCTTGGAGCTTGAACTCCTCAAAAATATAAAGAAATACATAAGAAAATGGGTGCATTTTGCCCTTCATCATACATTTTATTTATAATTGTGGTGCTCTATTAAATAATGTTGAGAACCCCTGATCTGTCAACTCTGATGTCATCCTCAGAAGTAATGCTATGTGCGACAGTACAATCACCACAAAATCCTTTACCTGATGTGCATTTTGCTTAAGTGCCAGTAGTTCCTTTACCTGCAGGTACGACCCTACAAGTATCCATTCACATAGTTTGTACACCATTGAACATACACAAGTACGCAATCATTTAGTTTAAAAAAAGTATATTCTGTTTATTAAGCAAATTTCCTTTGACATAATGTTCTCTCAACTTTAACAGTATACAGTCGCCAAAAAAGGTAACTTACTCGAAAATAAATATGCTCGTAAGTCGTAACTCCACTAACTATAGCTCCTACGTTAAAATGTTACATTTGCAAAGAAATGTTTTTAATTTGAGATATTACACATGAAGATTGACTGAATATTAACAGAGCTATGTGTCCCAATCTTTCCAGTTGCTGCATATGGAGTTGCAACCTGGTCAGTGGGAATTGCGAATTCAAAGAAAATATCAGCTTTTGAAGTGTAGTGTTAGATGTTAGAAATATCATGGAAAGACCAATGAATTTGTCAGACGCCAGATTGGGGAATTAACTTCTGTGTAATAAGGTCATGCACAACTGATGGCATTAAGGAAGCAACATGTTTATCTCTTATATCTGCACATCGCACGTCACAAAATAGAAACGCCATCAATAGGGTCATAAAGAATCGGCCATGATTCATAGGACGACGTAAAGTCCAAAACCCTGTTTTTTATTTTAGCATTTGGCACAGCCTCTGTGTAGAAATGAGGCAGATTATTTATTAACTAGTAGCGACAACTCTAGTAAGATGAGGATTGGGGATGCTTCAATCAATGCAGCACATACACATGTTCAAAAATTAAATTTTGTCTCATTCTTTTCAGTGTAGCGTTCTTAATATTATTAACCGATCTTCATGAACAATATCTCAAATTGATGAGGAGAATATAATTCATGAATTTGTAATTTAAGAGTTTATGAGCATATTTATTATAACCTGGCAATTAACTTTTTTGAGGTTTGGTTTAAAATATTCCTATACAGTCCAATGATACTTCAAACAATAAAGAACTCTGATCATTTCAGTACACCATTTAGGAAAGGTATAATAAATACATATTTTCGATAAAATACAGTGTTATTTGTGCTTTCTTTGAAGCCCATGACAATGATAATGTCTACAACTCTTGTTTTAGAGAATGAAATATAGTTTGTAGCTGTTTTGCTATATATATACATTAGTCTCAAAATGTATCGGCTGGTATGAGATCAACGTATATAGCAAAACAGCTACAAACTATATTTTGTTCTCATTCTTATTTACTTTATTGGTTATTTTGATCTTTTATCATAAAAATAACATTTTTTGTTAGTTTTATTTTAATCATACCGCAACAAATTGCCCTTTTATAAATCCAGCGAGTTCTTTACCACCAACTTCCTGCTACGAATAATCACGTTCTTTAGAGCGTCATACACACAACTTTGTGTAAGGCGCACTTGAATATGACCATACACACTTTAAGATATGATATATTACCGGTCATCTAATATATAGTTGAAAATTGGCCCAAAACAAATTAAATTGCTTGTTGACATCCAAAACCACGCCCAAGAATAATACCCTATAATCTTGGTCTATAATATTGGTGCATTGATGTCAAAGCATACTCTAAGATTCATCTTTTGATTATGTGGCCAACGCCACGAAAAAAACCCTGTTCTACAGGCAAATGGACCTCTTAGGTATGGTTGATCGGTTGAGCATTTTTTGTTTTTTAAACAAGAATTTTTGGGGGAATTTTAAACACTTTTTTGAAATCCCCCCCCCCCCCCCCCCCAAAAAAAAAAAAAATTAAAAATAATAAAAAATCTTCTAAAAATTCAAAGAAAAAATGGGCCGGTTGTGCCCATAGAACAGGTGGAATTTGTTTGTGGCCTAATGGCGACATATGTTTATGCATTACAATAATTCACACAAAAGATGACCCCACTGGAATACACTCTAACATCACTGCACAAAGGTAATTCAACAGAGTACATACACAGTGTTTTTCTTTCACACAAAAGATAAATTGCAGTGATTTGTAGTGCACTAGGCAACAAACTTAGAAGTCCACATACCACACTTTACAGATTTTCCCTGGTTACATTTTGTACAAGTTGCATAGTCATCTTCAGAATACATTGCCCTGATCTGATATGGGCAGGGCTCTAAAGGGCAGTTGCATCACAGCTATGTCCAGTAAGGTACATGGAAAGATTGCACACTAGTATTTCACCTTCATTTTCAAATTTACAGGCCCTAAGACCAGTGGAAAAGGATTCTGATGAGGACTATTATATACTTATCTTTATTCAGTATTATAAGTTGCAATACTCCTCAAAAACAATTCTAACATATCGATGGAAGCTGATGTGTTCCTCTATCCAACGATACCACATTTGTAGCAATCACTTCGTTTCAGTACTCGGTCACTTGCTTGAGAATGTGAGGTCTGAATCAAAATATGTCAAATTCACCACCATTTTACTCTCAAAAAACTACTCTGTCATCTGTTCAATTTAGTGTTACATTGACAACTAGTGTAGAGTAATGCTGTATTGCCATTTGATCACAAAATAGTGGTGATTTTGGCATAATTAAGGTTGAGACCTCCCTTTATTCTGAAGCAAGCACTAAAACATTCTACTGATTTGGTATCATTAGAAAGATAAACATATTGGGCCGTATTCTCGTACGCAGTTAAACACGGTTTTAAGCTAAACACATGTCTAACTTTGACTTTAGACACAGCGTTTAATCTACTATGTAACTGATAACCATCATATTTTGTTACCAGAGACCACTCAAAATCTGCATAGGCTTGTATATTTGTAGCAAATATAATTCCTTCCTATCTAGAGAAGAAATATGCCAACAAAGCTTAGTTGCAAGAGAAAAGTAAAGCTGTATAGAATGAATCACAATCTTTAAAAAATATCATTGACACACCAAGCATACTTCTTGAAAATTATGTGCAGATTGCAGATTATTGTTGTTTTTGTGGTGGTATTTTGTTGGTGGTGGGGTGTTGTTGTGTTGTTGTTGGGTGTTTTTTTTTTGGGGGGGGGGGCTTTTTTCTCAAGATCTTTGAATGATGTTTGTTTATTTTGTTTTAAGATTAGTAGGACATACATGTACAACTATGATTTGTCCTCTTGTCAATCAATCTTGGAAGACTTGGACAAACTACTGAAGACAGTGGTGTGTCAAAAGGCAGGGGACAGGGTGACCCCCTCCCACCAAACTTTAATTATTGGGGGATAACCAATTCATTCGAGGGAAGCTGAGACATACCTTCATTTTTTCTTAATAGTTAGCCTATAGTGTTCCATATAACTAGGGATATTGCATTGTCTACTGCTGCTTTTGTTTAAATTTCTTAAAACTATTACTAAGAACTGCTTACAGGGATAGCACTCAAAAATGTGAGAGGTCCCATGACATTTTTCAGGACCCCGTAGGACTTCAAAAAAATAAATTAAGGGGTCCCCCAAGAAATTGAGGGGTCCTGAAGTTTGGGTATTTGAAAATTTTACTTTTTACGGGCAGTTTTAATGAATTTATATTGTGAGCAAAGGATGGATATGTAATTTACAGAATTTCTTAAGGTTTCCATTTCCATACATCGTCAAATTTAAGGGGTCCCTTCAATTTTGATCGGGACCCGCAAGTCTTTCCAATTTGAGACCTGACACGTCACTAATAGAAAGTGAGAGGTCTAGGACGCGCAGACGCGTCAGAATGCGACCCTTGACTGCTTACCTACTTCCATTGATGCAATTTACAATTTGCATGAGCTAATTCCCCCAACATGTGTGCAAAGAATAGACCCACCACATCTGGTGCGAGAATCCGGGCACAAGTATTGGTTCAAAAGTAACCACTGATAAAAAAACTTTAGATTTCAAGATGCACTCCATAGTTGCCAAATTTTGAAGCGTTACCGTGTGATGACAGACTGATCGTGAATACACCATCAATCATGTCACTGACGCACCTATATGCCCAAAACCCTATGATGGTTCTCGGTCACAAAACATTGATGATTTCCTATACCAATTCGAGTGCTACAGTAACTTCAGTAATTGGAATGACAGAAAAATAAACCAGAGGGCTACTCAGTATGATTACCGATAATGCATCAAAATGGGTGCAACGCCAAGATATTGATGAGGAAGATGGCAATGTTGACTATGATAATTTGGTAGAACTATTGAGGCAGAAATATCGGTTAACCCAGTCAAGCGTATGCCAGTTACGAACAGAGAAAGAAAACTCCGCAAATACGCTTTATCAGGTACCGTAAAACGTAGGGGTGAACATGGGGTGAATAGGCCAGTTTGTGTACCGAAAACTGGGTGAATAGGCCCATGTCCCTATTCACTATTAGCATTGTACGCACAAATACCCACAGGACTTCTCAAGTTCATTCAGTATAAATACAATTTTGATATCTTTAAATGTTGTTACTGTTGTTGTTGTTTTTTTTACATATTTTTTCATGTAAGGGACAACATTAATTTCCACCTACAGAGCAAGCAGCATAACAAGAGACAGCTGGATCTCCAGAGCCTCAACAGATGATGGAAACCACTGCAACCAGACAATCTTTAACGACTCCAGTCTCATCTCTACCCACACAATCTGTGGACTCATCTTCTACTATTCGTTCTTCAAGTAGAAAGGCACCCCAAACCCCAAAGAAAATCCATCTTAAAAAAAAGATTGGACTTAGTAACACAATCTGAAGTTGAAATGAAACAACAGTATAAACAAAGAGTGTCAAAGCTGAAATCAAACATAAATTTCCAGAAGATACATCAAATCAAATATCTAAACCAAGATGTGATTCGCCAGAAAATGATGCTCGCTAAAAGGGATTCAACAATACATTGCTCCGGTCTCAGTTAGCTAGCACAATTGTAGGGGAAGAACTAAACAAAATGAAAAGAAAGGCAAAAAATGCAACAAGAAACTAGAAGCGAACTGTAAAGCGAATGTCTAATGCTTCAGATCAAACTGAAACCAAAATGAATGCAAAGGTCAGTGACTTAAAAAATGAGCTATGTGAAAAGAAGAAAATTATTCAGCAACTGGAAGATGAGAATTGCAGCTTGAAGGAAACACTCCAATCGTATGAAAATGAACCTACAAGTTCTTCAGATTTTCAGAAAGAGGGAAAAAAGTACCCTAACACAATTAGGATGTTTGTTTATGATTCTCTTGTGAACAATGTGCCAACACAGAATGTTCCAACTCTAATCAAGCAGTTCAGCAAGAGAGCAGGGATAACAATTGATCATGTTCCACACAGAAACACAGTAGAACTTATGTGTAGAGAAATAGGTGTTATCTCGGACATAATGAGTGCTAAATAAGTTGCTTGTTAACGAAGAAAACCTGACAATTGCTTTTGATGCAACAACGCAGGAAGGTACCAACATTAGGAGCTGCCATATTACCGGGGACATGTTCAGGAAGAACAGGTGAGGTATAGAGATGCGATAAATGAAAATACTACATGAATATAGGCCAACATGTAATTCAACACCAGGTACACAGAATACAGGAAGGTATAGGGACCGACCAAAAAGGGAGCTCCATCCTGAGAAATAAGATGGTAAGTGACCATGGGCTAATTACACTTCAGGGCATATAAGGAGTTAAATGGATGGAGTGACTCATAGGCATTTATTTGGTTGACTACATGTTTAACAGGTAATGCTGTACAGGTTTTAGGCCAATATTGGTCTCCTGAACAATGCACATGAAGAATTACAAACAAAACTAGAAAAGTCGTTTGGGCCATGTAGAAGTGCTGAAAACTACACCATGGAATTCAGAGGTAGGAGGAGATCGAATGAAAGCCTCCAGGATTTAGGCCAGTCTTTAATGCAATTGGTAGTCATGGCCTATCCAAATATGAACAGTACAAAGAAGGAAAAGCCTACTCCTACTTTGACAGTAAATGGATAAATGAAATTGTGTATCATCCCATCACATCAGAAAGTAATATATGCTTTGTCAAGACAACCTGCACCCCATCACAAGCAATCAAGAACATCCCCCACACGGTATGGGTCGCCGTTGATAAAACTTCAGGGAGAATTTACAGTGCATACTGTAGTTGCACTGTAATTTTCAAGATTATTTATCAAAGAAAGCTTGCATGCAAGAACAAAAAAACCCAAATAGAACCTGTCAATTTTATTGTTAGTGCATTAGAGATCAAACTAACAATAAAATTGGGACCATTATTTTTTATAGAGGCCTAATTCACTTCTCGAAATAAGATTAATAATTGCCTTCAAACTATCTTTATTTTTATCAGATCTTCAAAACAGGGAACACATTCCCACTTGACAATCAGATCCTGCAGACATTTTTATCGGCACCACTTGTCAGTATTCCAGAAGCAAAGTCTTCACCAAAGAAACGGAAGGTATCGCTTGAAGGAACCTTGAGCAAGGTATGTTTTCATGTTTATTTATCTTACTCAAGAACCGACTATGATACTGTATTGTCCTGTCTCGATTTTCCTTAACTGACCTATATGCACGCTACTTTCAGGCAATCACCATTTTAGAATGAAAGCGAGGCTCTCCCCTCAGCGCATGTGCGCCCAACAGCGTCACGCAATGCACAAACCTCTGTGAAACCAAGACACAGTGTGGCATGATAGTCACTGGCGTAGCCAGAGGGGACCCCCCCCCCCCCCCATATATTGACATCGTGTCGGTTGAGATCGACACTGTCGGTTCATGGAATTATGATGGTCAAAAATACCAGGGACTGAGTTTTAAGGCATTATAAGAGCATTGCTCTCCTTAATCGCTCCCCTTAATTACTCTAGGAGTTTAAAGCTCCCCTAAAATCTGATCAATCAGTCACTTTCTTTGTCACTGCTCTTATGCTCCCCTTAAAAACTCCAGGAGAGCTTTTTATTACTCTTCTGTTCATTTTAAAAACTAGTCCCTGAAATACATGAACATTTTTCGCGAGCATACACGTTTGTTTAGTGCCACAATGTAGCTCAATCATGAAGAAAAAAAAGTGTAAAGTCAAAAAAATCTCGCGCTACGCACACATTGCTTGACCCACAAAAATGTTGTAGGTTTATTTTCATTTCTTACCCCCACCCACCCCCAATATGAATAACCTAGCACCACTAGTGATAGTGAGAGAGCCTCGCTTTCAATGGTTCCAATTGTACCGTCCGTGCAAGTAGCGTATTATAGCTCTGTAATAACTATTGAGCCAATTTTGATCAAAATTGGTCAGAAGAACCCCTTCAGTGATAACCACTACTTGGGTTCCAAAGCAAAATGGGTCAACGGTCACATAGGGGTCAAAAAGTGATTTTCATTATAAACGCTCTTGTCAGAGAGGAATATCACCAAACACTTTTCAGGCATTGCCCTAAGCCCCTTCACAATCGATTTTAAATTTCCTCTTGGAGCAGATTTAGAAACAAGGCGGTTCTCGAACGGCGCGTCTCGCCTGTTCATCAAAAGTGACTTGAATTTAATCAGCAAAAAGAACACACCACTCCCCTTCCATCCACCAAATCTCATCAATATAGGCCTTACTGATCTATTTGACCCCATATTTGACCCCCGATGACCCCGAAAAATTAATCAACAAAAAGAACACACCACCCCCTTCCCTCCACCAAATCCCATCAAGATAGGCCTTACTGATCTATTTGACCCCATATTTGACCCCGAAAAATTAATCAACAAAAAGAACACACCATCCCTCTTCCGTCCACCAAATCCCATCAAGATAGGCCTTACGGATCTTATTTGACCCCAGATGACCTTGAATGACCTCCAATGACCTTGAAAATTTAATCAGCAAAAAGAATACACCACCCCCTTCCCTCCACCAAATCCCATCAAGATAGGCCTTACTGATCAATTTGACTCCATATTTGACCCCCGATGACCCCGAAAAATTAATGAACAACAAGAATACACCTTGAATGACCTCTGATGACCTTGAAAATGTATTCAGCCAAAAAAACACACCACTTGCCTTCCCTCCACCAAATCTCATCAATATAGGCCTTACTGATCTACTTGACCCCATATTTGACCCCCGATGACCCCGAAAAATTAATGAACAAGAATACACCACCCCCTTCCTCCACCAAATCCCATCAAGATAGGCCTTACTGATCTATTTGACCCCATATTTGACCCCCGATGACCCCGAAAAATTAATCAACAAAAAGAACACACCAAATCCCATCAAGATAGGCCTTACTGATCTATTTGACCCCATATTTGACCCCCGGTGACCCCGAAAAATTAATCAACAAAAAGAACACACCATCCCTCTTCCGTCTACCAAATCCAATCAAGATAGGCCTTACGGATCTTATTTGACCCCTGATGACCTTGAATGACCTCTGATGACCTTGAAAATGTATTCAGCAAAAAAAAACCACCACTCCCCTTTCCTCCACCAAATCTCATCAATATAGGCCTTACTGATCTATTTGACCCCATATTTGACCCCGATGACCTCTGGTGACCTTGAACATTTAATCAGCAAAAAGAACACACCACCCCCTTCCCTCCACCAAATCCCATCAAGATAGGCCTTACTGATCTATTTGACCCCATATTTGACCCCCGATGACCTTGAATGACCGCCGATGACCTTAAAAATTTAATCAGCAAAAAGAACACACCACCCCCTTCCCTCCACCAAATCCCATCAAGATCGGCCTTACGGATCTTATTTGACCCCATATTTGACCCTGATGACCTTGAATGACCTCCAATGACCTTGAAAATCTAATCAGCAAAAGAACACCCCACCCCCTTCCCTGACATCAAGTCCCATCAAGATAGGCCTTACGGATCTCTAGATATCGCGTCACAACGCGTCGCAAAAGTTTTAAGCATATTTGACCCGATGACCTTGAATGACCTCCGATGACCTTGAAAAATCAATCAGCAACAGAACGCACCACCCCCTTCCCTCCACCAAGTCCCATCAAGGTAGGCCTTACGGATCTCCAGATATCGCGTCACAAAGGTATTTCTTAGCACACAGCGGACGGCTGACGCCATACGCCATACGATTACATCAGGCGAGACAAAAAGGACTTTCAATTACTCTTTTATTATCATTATTTTGAAACAAGTGTTCGTAAACCAAATTCAACTCCTAGGTTATTTATATCAAGGATCTGCATTTAATTATATTCCAAGTATGATAAATTTGATACCAAAGTAATGCAATCATGTTCTATGTATACATCCTCGCATAGCTGGTATGAATTCCTCTCGTATAAATTGAATGAGGATTGTTTGTGAGTGGGTAGGGTATTCCATGAGTTGAATGTCCGTTTGACATCAACACAGGTACATTTTTCATATACAAGCTGAATATGGCCAATATTTCCACTCTAAACAAAGTGTCTCTAGAGCTGAAATCACAACCTTGAGCGTACAAGTAATTATGTGGCAGGAACTCTCAAAGTGCATTAAAAAACCTAGAAAAAAACATTAAGGCCTCTGGACCCCATACCATGATCCACTGCACTTTGTTCATTACACTTACTCTGTTGCCGTTGGCACTAAATTTTGGCTAGTGCAATATGACAACACTGATCACAGAATACACACAATGTGATTAACATATTTACAAGACCATAATAAAGTTGTGACTAATTTACACAACTAGAGATATCTTATGAATATCAAAAGGTGAGATTTTAAGCCTAAATTACACAATATAAACAGTCAACAATTTCAATAACATTCGCCTAAAAAGCAGGTTTTTCCCGTTTGTCACATCTCTGAGTAAATTCCCTGGTTCATATTAACAACAAAAGTATTTGATCAATTCTAAATTTTACATTTATGTATAAAACATTCTACGATTGATTAAATGCTTCAACCCCAAACTGTCAAAACAACTCTTGCTTTTATTTAAATAAGCTTATTTCCCCCTATACAGTCAGACAGTACATAGAATTAACTGACTGCACAGTCTGCAGCTACAACAGGGCAAAACAGTGTTCCGTTTCAATATATTGGATTCAAGGGAACGACTTCATCAATAATATTATCTATGAATCTTACAATTACTTTTATTATTGCACTTGTTTACTATTAGGTGGAGAACACGTACGCTGGCACTTCGCGAGATGGTTATCCATACAAACGAAGATTAGTACAACTGCAAGATGGACAAGACAGAATCGATTTCAAGATGTGGGGCGATAACGCATCATCTTTCTCTGCAGAAGAAGGGCAGCGCGTGAAACTACAAAACGTAGAAGTTCAGCATTTCAACACGGAGACATCAACAATTGTTAGCTTAACAGATACGGACTTGTTTAAAGTCACGCAACTTGATCCATTGTCAAAAAACACACTTAATATCAACATCTGGGGCATGTTCAAACAAGGGTAAGTAATTTACATAGTTATAGGTTAAGGCCGGTAAAAATTGTATAATCCAGTAAGTCCTATCCGGTATTTAGGATAATTGTCATGATTTCTTGGGCTGACAAGCTGAGAAACCCTAAGTCCTGTGTAATATTGTATGTATGATGGGTTGAAGTTGTTATTGATGATCTAGTTCTGATAGGTATACAGTGTTCACAAACTGAGTGTTCAAAATGGTAAGTGTGAATGTTTAGGCAGAGGAGTCTTAGTCAGCAATTATAAATACCAAATGTTGTCTTGGTTGTGCCGACCAATTGATTCAAATTAGTGCGACATGTCAGATAATTGGGATACCCATGCGAGGTCCTTATCTGATAGTCCGAATTCAAGTCCTAAAAGTGTAAGTTTATGAGTGTTTTATGGTTAGGCAGGTGAGTTAGTGGTGCAGTTATTGAAATCCAAAAATGTATTGGTTGCTGCCACTTGTACTCAAATTAGTGTGACTGCTCAAAATTATATGTGGATCTGAAAAGATCTGTGAATTGAGTTAGTCCGAATGAAAGTCCTATATTTAAGGTATGATTTATTGTGATACTCATTAAGTGGCCTGTGTCCAAATTCAGACTGTTATCAGTTAAACTTTGTCATCTATCAAAAACTAATGAGGTTTGATAAAGTAGGCCTATAAAAGCCGAAATGTTTTGAAGGGTTCTTAGTTGGTCAGTACTTTGAGTGAAATAGTACAATTCCTATATTATGTAAGTAGGTTCCTGTGAGTGTGCACTTAGGCTAGCTAGAAATGGCTAGGCCTATTTGCCTACGAACCTTGACTGGCTGAAGTAAGGCATGATTGTAGTCATTAGGTATCTTAAATGGTCCCTGTAATGGCTTTGAATTTGTTTTATGTTATCTACTGTGATTATGTACCTGGATCCTTAATTATTATTTTATTCCCTTAAACATTTCTCTTAATGGGCTGTATGCATTGTATGTTCCTATAACCATCATTTGGAGGATCAACAATGGACTTTCCTTGCGACAAATGTGAGTTGAGGGTGAACCAATTTTCAGAGTTACTCGCGCATTACCAAATGCAACATCCGGGATGTCAAGTACCAAAAGAGGCCCTGCACGTGCGACGGCAGTTACACCCGAAACCTCAAGGAAACGAAAGAGGCCAAACAAGATAAAGCAGGCTGCTAGAAGGGCCAGACAAGCCAAAGATGAAGTCCTTCACAAGATGTTGGATATACCACACCCGAACGAAAACGAAATGGCCCTGGAGCTCGTTGAGGAAACGGACCCGGTGTCTGTGGGGCCAATTTTTAAATCCGGGGAGCTTCGGGAGATGGCAACATATTATAACTCCCCGAGATATGTGGATAATGGAATTAAATATATTTGAGGGTGGATAAGACCACAATTTATCTGGAGGGTTAAACATTTTGGGGCTGGGTTGTTTTGTTTATTGTTGAGGATTGTATATATGTTAATAAGAAAATGTAAACAGCATACCCTTTTATTTTATATTCTTCTATGTATTAGGTATGAAAAAGAAGTGTAGAGTTTGGGATGTACTGCGAAGTCGTACCACTCAAAGGTAAGGTATTCATTGTACTTGGTGATGACTGAAAAGTCACACCATTCCAAATAAACGTATCTTGCTCTGTAATGTTTAAGACATTCGTATCTTGGGTGGGGTTATGACAGAAATGTCATAATCAATTTTTTGTAAATTCTCGGACTACGCAGCCCTGGACGGCTGTGTTCTGGTAGGGGCTCTGTAACAAAAATTGATTTCAGCTCTTATTTGTGCGATTCAACATTTTAAAGACCATTCTTGTTTAACTATTAATATTGCGAAAGTCACCGATTGATAATCTGAATAACCAATCAGATTCCTTCTTTTGGATCACATACGTCTAGACCAATCAGCATCGTTTAAATATTGTAGCTCTATCTGGTATATAGATCTCACTTAATCACCATTTTATTCACTTCTGAACCTGATTATACTATACAAACACGGAAAATATATACTAGTTGGCTCAGAAGTCCCGACTATTTTTTCTTCTTGGATTACCTCGGGTGAGTACTTCAAATAGAATAAGTGGTTTTGTGTGTAATTAAAGTTAAGATATTTTTATGAATGAGCATGTTGTCATACACGTGTAGAGAGAAGCTGTTTCTGTGCTTGTCAGCGATTTTGTGATCCAATGACCATTTTGATTAAAATCTAATTCACAATCCAGTAGTTCATTTTATGGTTTTAGCAACTTTTATAATGTAACTAATATCCAAAATGCATTCTTCGTCATTTATACCAAATTTTGTGACTTGTTACCAAGATACGAGCAATTTCTTTTAAAAAGGTCAAAGTTATTGTGTAAAGGTCATTTCACAAGTTATTTTATAGACTGGTTGACTATGGAAATGCAGCTGTAAAATCGTGTATAAAGCTGATGCCAAAATTGATCATTATGTCTTCCGAGTGAAAAATAAGGGATTGTATATTATTTTAATTGTATCGTAACTCATAAATCTTTATTTAAACAAGCTGTTGCGGTTAGTTTAAAAACTGACTCCGATTTTATTGCCGAATTCAACAACCTTTCAGCGAAGTCTGTATGGATTAACCATGGTACTCGTTTTGTCGTAGATGAAATACAGATTTTGTCATAGATGAAATAATTAGGTTTAATATCAAAAGGCACCTAGTCAAAATATGATACTTTTTTGGACTATGTAAATTGGTGTTTATCAGATTTGGCTCGAAATGATTTCACCATGGCATTAGGCTACGGCTTTTGGTAAGCTTTAAATAATTGATCGATTGCCATTTATTGTTGTATGGACATTCCATATTATTGTGTGTGTTTAGGAAACCTTTCTAGGATATCGGAGGCTTATGACCTCTCATAAAATTGTACATTCCAAAACAGCCAGATTCTATACATGTTTAGTATTCTGTGATGGCATAGAGTAATATTGACTACCATTTGGCCTCTGAGTCAATTGATCAAAAAGAATGAAGCTCATGTTATTGTTTACTGTGTAAACCATTGTAAATTGTACAGAATATTGCGATCTGATTTTGGTTATTTTGGTGGTTTCAGACTAGATCTTGCCCTTGATTGGCAGGAGGAACTTTCATGCATTTATTTTATTGATGTACATGTTTGGTTGATAGGGACCGTGTGTTGAACTTATGTTTCCGATGAAGCCCCTAGTAATTGGTTTGGTGAGGGAACTTAGTTGATTAATCGAGCCCATATTCTGGGAATGTGTCATTTAGACTCTCGTAATTACTTGTCTGTGAATTTAACAATTGACCTATTTGTATTGGAAAACATATGCTTGCATTGCCCTGAAAGGGGACGCCTGCACTGGATTCCTTGGGTCATGCGTTTTCTGAACTGTACCTGTTATATTTGGAGAGGCTTTTTGATATATCCTGGTGGCTGAGCTTGTATTTTTCAATGACATTCCGATCCTACCTTTTATTTTTAGTGGCGGCCAAGGTTACTAGTCTCCATGGTACCATCTTTATCAGACATGTATGATTTAAAACTATTGCACCGAGAGGTCATCCTGACTTTCTTGCGGATAGACTGGTAGTTTTGTATGATTATATATTACTCGATTGCGACATGATCATACTTAAATTCTCATATTTGATCACAATAGTCTGTTTATTTTCTTGAGATTTGCTAGCTAGGCAAAGGAAATGTTTTGCCTAAGATTCAAAATATGAAAAGCGTGATGCGTGTTAGGTATTTATGGAATGCATGATGTTTTGTCATGTTTAGAAAATGCATCAGGAATTGAAACTTAACGCTGATATTCTGTAATTTCTTGCAGCTATCGGGGTGTCTGTGCCAGATTCCAAGTGGTGAGTGTTTTGGGTTTGACAAGAAATCAGGTATAAAAATGAATTAAGTAATGTCCGGTCCTTCGGTACTCTTCTTAGTGTGGCAATGTTGAATTTTAAGGTTTATTGAACTTGAAGAATCCTATGTAACATCCTGATGGGGATGAGGATTTGGTATTGGATATTGGATAATTAATTTAATACTGCTACACAAGAGTTGGACCAAGGACCAGGTTTTATTCATTTAGGATTAATTCAGGTTTTACGGTCAACATTTATTAGGCTTTTTGTACACAGGTTGAAATTGTATTGTATTTATAGTGTTCTTTGTACTATTATTATCATGGTTTGTGATTATGTAAGTGGTGAATAGAACTTTGAATAAATACCTTGCCAAAATATTGAATACAGCAATTGAGGGCCAATACGTTGAAACATAAATTGAACATTAGTCCTATTGTGTTATTTTATAGAGTATGACAGGTTGGATATAAATTTAATTGAGCGGCCTTTGTCTACCGAGGCTATACCGTTACACTACTACTACTACTTCCCACAGTTGGACACCTTACATGCACTTTTGTTACGGGCATTGAGTGCATGTAAACCAGCTCAGTTGTTTGATGCGTATACTGAGTATTTAACCTAGTTGGGGAACACAAGACCAAATCCAGTGCACAAGCTGTGAAGGGCCTGCTTTTTCAAAACCTATTGCAACTGCTATGCAATACTAAAGCATATGGGGAAAAAGTAGTAAAGGGTCTGCTTGTTTTTGGAAAGTCTGCCAGCTTGTTCACTGTGGACGAAGTGTGCCAAATAAGTCTGGTTAATGACCTTGGTAAAAAAGTAGAATACGTTTTAAAGAGACAAAAAGACTATAGTGTGTGGTGTGAGCTGAATGTAAAAGGGAAAGCTGACTTTGAAGGATATGACTTTGCACTTCTTTCTTGTTCAGAAACCACTTGTCAAGTACAACTTTTGCAAGCAACCGTAAATGCTGTAAATCATTCCAAGGAGAAAATTAACAGCATGTTAAAAGCAGTATCTGCCTATTGCAAGGAAATCATACGAGGAGGGTCTAAGATCAAGCTGAAGGGGTACTTCATTGTACCCAATCCGGAATCCGTTCCTCCTAAGGGAACCACATGTGGTTTTCCTGTTATTACTTTTGACTTGCCACACCTTATACTTTTGACTTGCCAAAAACCTTACGTGGTCAAGCTGAATGTAAAAGGATATGACTTTGCTTTTATTTCTTTTGAAATAAATAAAGCTTAGTATTTAGTTTATAGTGTCTAGCTTAGTCTTTTAGTCTCAGTTAGGAATAGCTGTAAATCTGATCAGTTCTCTGTGATTCAGTTCCCTGATATGATGTGGTTTTATAAACAACAAACAAATTAAGAAATTGGGGGTTGAATCTTTTTTTAAGTAATGGTATCTTGTAAATTAGGAAATTTCAGTTGAAATTGATTAATAATTGTGAATATAAAATAATCTAACATTTGTATTATATAAACACAACACCAAAAATAAGTCCCCCATCAAAATTTCGTCATAACATAATAAGGTAAAATATTTTACCAATAAAACTTAGTTAGATATAATCATATGACTGTTTCCTTAGTGTTATTTGAAAATGAAAGATGTCCATGACGACTTCATGGCTGAATGAGCTCAAATGGAAGACAAAAACTGCCCTTCTCAAAAGTCACAACTCACTGTGCTAATATCTGAGCCAAGAAGGGGATTTACATGGCTGAATGATCATGAATTTATTACACATTACAGTAATATTGGCTCAACTACAGGTGTTTTTCCATTAGTACGAAGCAATTCATAAACGTGTGTGACTTTTGAGAATTTATCCATGAGATCAATCATGATCTCAAGGATAAATTACAAGAACTTGACTTTCTTATTCCTTATCAGAGATTTGAGAACGAATGTCTCCTGAGGGGAAGACTAAATGTCTCCGAGAGATTCAGTGTTCTGAGGGGAAGACTGAATATCTCCTGAGAGACCTGCCTCTAAACATTTATTTCACATCTACCAGCAATTTCATTTCACCAATTAATTCCTATTAATAAACAAGATAGCACTGGGTTCTCACCAAACAAACTCATGATGGAAAGAGATAACTGACTTCCCATTGACATAATGTATGGTCAACCTCAACAAAATCCCAACTCGGATTTACATGAGTATGTGTTAAACCAGCAAGTACATGAACTAGTACGAGAGAAGCTGAAAATATCCAGTGAAAATCAAAAAAGAGATTGTACGATCAGCGTTCATTCAGTTCTGATGCTAGTAATTTTGCTTTTGCACTAGGAAGTAAAGTATGGTATTATTGTCCCATACGCAAAAGAGGGTTATGCCCTAAACTGCAAACCGAATGGAAAGGTCCATACATTGTAACAAAACAACTATCCGATATTCTATATCGCATCCAAGACCCACGTAGGACAGATAATGTGGAAGTAAAAAGGAATGGTGATCCACATAGACGAACTCAAAAAGTATCTTAAAGGAGATAATAAGAAGAGTAACACCCCTACGGGTTCAGGTGTACCAACAGCAGGGAACAATAATCAAGCGGTAATCCGGAGTCCCACGATTACCAAATCAGGACGAGAGGTTAAGAAACCTCAATGGTATGGGATTCCGTATTAAAAACAAAATGTAAATGTTTCACCGTGTTTTAACCGTTTATAAGCACACAGGAACCATTTAAAGTAAGCTCAGGCTTAAAATAGTATTATCAGTGAAGTACTAAGTAGGGTACCGTACATAATGAATTTTTGTATGTGCAATTATCGGTATTGCAAATGGGCAATACACTATGATGTTACAAGGTAACAATTACCCACCGTTAAGATAAATTCTTAAAATAACTAGTTCTTCTTTACTCCTTTTCTTGTCTCTTCAGATGGAAGATAACCGGCATAAATTAAATGCCCACTGTGCAGCCTACACTGCAAAAACATGAATCAGTTGAGGGATCACCTACGACTCAGCCACAGGTGCTTTGGACAGTCATGTCAACTCGGTATCAGCCGATTTAGGTGTTCACTGTGCCCTTACGGCTCAGATAAGAAGTACGTCCTCACTCGGCATTATTACAAGGCACACAACCAAAAGCAGGCCAAAAGCTGACAGGATTCCTCAACAGATCTTCCCCTCAACCAATCACTTGACAATATCGCCTCCATCTTGTTCAGTCGGCACTCCAATTATTTCTGAATCTAAATAGAGTATTACAAACCACCGCAGCGTGAAGTGCTGAACTCGAACCGAGTGATGGTGCCAAACATGCATTCTATCCGTGACACATAACAAACCACAACATGGTGACAGTGAGTGAGATTTGCCAACTTTTCGCCGCTTAGGCTAAATTTAAAAAATCTTTTGTCTCAAAGCTCTTCAGTTTTTCAAAACCTAATGCGGATTGCGGGTTTTTTTTATTTATTTATTTTTGTGTTTTTTTAAATATAAAATATTGAAATCCTTGTAAAAGTGACCTTTTGTATTAAGAATGATGTGATCAATGAAAATCTGAAAAATCTGAAATTTTGGGATTTTTTTTGATTTTTTTAATTTTTTTAATTAAAAAAAAAAGATTTTTTAAGATTTTTGTTTTTCTAATGCGCATCAATAAACTAACGCGCATGGGAGCTTTGAGACAAATGATTTTTTTGATTTAGCCTTATAGGACCGTAAACGTCCCGAAAAGGAAATCATCATCAGTAAAATTGAACAATTATGCAGAAACGGGTGTTAGGGACACCTATTTGGAATGGTTAGAGATCGTTTTTACTGTAATGATATAATATTAAATATAAAGGATGATGCTAAAGCGTGCCTTTTGCTCTCATATCTTAGCGATGGTGTGTACACAACACTAAGAAATTTACTTTTTCCTGATAAACCAGCTACACAAACTGACTGAAACTCTAAAGGAATACTATAGCCCTAACCGCTTGTCATCGCTTAACGATACCAGTTTTACAATAGGTACCAGCGCTCCAATGAAAGCATATCTATGTTTTTGTCAGAGTTACGGAAGCTAGCTGCTACATCGTTACAGCGCTTCGGGACAGGCTGAGAGAAGGTTCGGGTCGCCCATGAGCGAGCTTGAAAAGCCCTGGGATTGAACTTGAGGCGGCAAAAGCGGAATTATGATAGACGCCGGTATGGACCGGAATACACGGTGTGGCAGTTTGTGTGGCTGCACAATCCCACAAAGCAACCGCGACTGTCAAAGAAGTTAATGTTGCCTTGGGAAGGGCCCTACTTGGTAGTGGCGGCCTTGTCGGATGTCACATTTTGAATTCAGAAGTCCAATAGGAGTAAAACTAGGGTGGTGCATGCCAATCGGTTGAAGGTGTATGAGGGGTCGGAAGGTGGTCGCTTGGAACTACGCAGCACCAGAAGTAGGGGTAGAGAGAATGGTGAGGAGAACGAAGAGGTCGGGTGGTCCCCGCAGTGGAATCAATCCAGATATTTTACGAGAGATTGCAAAGGAAGCCAATTTTGCCAATACAGCTGAATATGAGAAATGTTTCTCTTATATTTGATGAAATGAAAATATAGAATGGCCTGGTGTACTCTCAACGGTCAGGGAAGATATGTGGATTTACGGAGATGGGCGATGTAAATGAGGAAAGAGCACGGTTTGAGAGGGATGTAAACAAAGTTGAAGATCCTGTTATTGCTTCACATGTTTTGGTTGTTATATGTTGAGAGGCCTGTTTTCCCCCATCAAGAAGGCGGTTGCATGGTATCCATGCACTGGATTTACCAGTTCCCAGCTTTTCCACACCATGTGGGAAGTGGTAGAGAAAGTGGAATATGCCGGGTTCTTCATCAGAGCGTTTGTGTTAGATACAGCCTCACCAAACAGGAAATTCTATAGTATCCATGGTGACTCTGATAATGGAGTACCAACATACTGCACTCCCAACATAGTTGATCCATCTCAAAACATATATTTTATATGTGATGTTCCACACCTCCTTAAGACAACCCGCAACTGTTGGGAGAATTCTGGATGGAACAGCAAATCTAGGAAGTTAATGGTATGTTTATTTCATTGATTTATATTTCCCAATGTATTTTGACAATTTCTTTCATTGCCCTCTCCTGTTCTGGACTTTGTATTAATACAATACATTAGTGCTTGGTTTTGGGGTACCCATGTCCCTTTGTGATGTGGTCTGTGAGTAATCCTTCGCCACAAAAGCAGGGACTGGGTTTGAGTGGGTTTTTTTATTTATTCAAGCCTGTTTATTACCAGAGTCTTTACATAATTAATATTTGTTTGTTTTTCTATTTCTTTTGCTTTTGCAGTTTATTCCTTTGTTGAACTAGCACCAATCCTGCTGCTGTCCTTTGACAGTGTGGGTTATTTTCTGTCAGAGAATTTTTTTTCAAGATTACTTGGAGAAATACTTTAGCAAGCACAGGGGAAAAGGTGGATTCAACGACAATCCAACTTCTTACATATGTGGGCACCAGTTCAATTCCCTACATGTCTCTAGATCAGCATCAGTGAGAGCAATTCTAGGTATGTGCAGAAACACAAATAGAGAGGAAGATGCCAGTACTTCACAACTGATGGACAGTCCGCTTCCAAAAAGGCCACGCAAAGACAAAGATGAAATATAAAAAAAATTGAAACAACTGTACAAACAGGGCCGAGAGCGAGTCAAAATATGGCAAATCAAAATAATTAGGTTTCAATTTTATTAATTTTTTAAACCAATGGGGAAACAGAGAGGACTATTTTTTATACTTCTGGTTTGTATTGTCCATTGTCATAAAGTGTTTACCAAGTTTAAAGCAGGGTTTACACATATTCAATTTCAAAATTCTGAAAATTGACACTTTATTATCAAGGATTTTTGTGAAAATGGGACCTGAATATTTTGACTCCAACAGTATTGTATTTATGATTGTGTGTTACTTCCATGCTCCTACTGGACATAACACAATCATACTTGCTTTGTGTGTGAACTTTTCCAGTGAGTTATATGTTACAGTCACCGATGAAAGACACAGGCCATCAAGAAAGAACACCACCAGCAGAGGAACACTCGTCATTTAATGGTTGTGCACAACATGTGAATACAAATGCAAACTTGGTGATATGTTATGGCAGGATTAAGCGGATGAGACGCAAACTTCAAAAACTTTACAACAAACAAAAAAGAACCAAATCTGAAGGCGATGAACTATCTGAAGGCGATGAACTAGCCTTCAAAGTCTTCAGAACTAACTACAAAAAAGAGCTCCGGCATGCTCAAGGCAACCATATAAAAAACACTATGTCTGACAACTGGCATCAAAACACTAAACAATTTTGGAAAATTGTTAAGTCAAAACGTATTGACAACGAAGGTGTCACTCCACTGACCACCAACGACGGGAATACAACCGAAGACAGCCAAGTTAAAGCAGAAATTCTAAGTAGCTACTTCAAATCCGTCGATACACAAGAGGATGTTGAAAATATCCCTGACATGTCTGGAGATCCCTACCCGGAAATGCCACCCATTACAATCACACTGGAAGGTGTGAAAAAGCTTCTGCTCGATCTAAAACCCAACAAAGCATCTGGGCCCGACGACTTGCCTTCCAGATTCCTCAAAGAATGTGCAGGAGAAATACCTAAATATTACACATGCATCGATGCAATTTGATGTTTGATCATTGTTATTTCTTTCTTTTCTTTCACAGGAAGCCAAGATAGGACCACCAGGTTGCTATTACAGCTATCCTCCAGAAGTTTAACTTTTCCAAGATTAATTTTGCAGGTTGTCGGGGAAGTCCGTGCATCAGCCTATAGTGTCAACCTGATGGATTTTTAAATGTAATGTTGTGGTTATTTTCTAGGCCTGTATGCACTGCTATTAGAAAATAAGTTTTGGTTCTATGTTTGTAGTTTTATGCTTTGTAAAATACTTTGTGGGCAATTGTGTATATTTTCTTGCATTTATCTATTTTGTTTTTATCTTGTAAAGTGCTTGGAGATCTTGCGTATCAAGCGCTTTAATAAATAGTGTATTATTATTATCATTATTATTATTATGTAGTACAATATTAAAATTGTCCACTCATTTTCCCTGTATATCTATAATCAAAAGTGTGTATTTATAAAATATGAAGGAAAACAATTCTACACTTATTTCCTATGTTTGAAATTGGCCATCTTTGAAATAACAAGAAGCTTTTATAGAAACATTTTGATGCCAACATTTGTATAATGATAGCTAGTGGGGTGGTCCTTTTGGCTGGGGGATCTCACATTGACATGGTTTGTATAACATGCCTGCCTTGAAAGAGAAAGGGGGTCCATCCCTTGGTGCTTGGGGAGGATGGATGGGTTGATGGCCCTGGTCATTCATATCTTATGGATTCGAAGATATTCAAGATCATGGATGTTAAACTTGTACAGTTTTAGAGCAACATTTATAATAATTAGGATTAGGTGCTATACACCTAATGCTATTTCGATTTGAGAGCTGTCCATAATAAGGATCATGTGCTGTGTTTAAATCATCAGAAGAGCATAAGGAATGGTTTTTGTAAAAAATTGTGCAAATTGAACATCAACTGTCCAATTTGTATGTCATCATGGTGGAAATCAATGATCCAGTTGTACAAATAGAGGCAAACGTATAAAGGTTCTAAAACGTCAAATAATAAAGGCTCAATTCAAATAAATAGGCTATGCCCATCTAAGTTGTGTGTAATTTTTCACAGAAGATGAAGATTGAGTACATATTTGTTACATTCACAACCATATAAATACCCACAGTACGTTATCTAATCAATCAAAATTTGTACCAATCATGCAACATAATTAAAAATAATCAATCAAAATGTGTACCAATCATGCAACATAATATGCATTGAAATTTCTATCAAATTAGCCATACAAATATCAATTAATAGCATGCTGGATACAATTCGACAATCATTCAATAAGAGAGAGGGGCAAGACATAATTCGTCAACGGAAGTAGCATTATACATCCAATTAATCGAAAAACCATCACAAATATTCAACAGTCAATGAAGGATACATAATTTCTGCTACAACAGGATAATGCCACCTCAGGTTTTTTTAAAAGTCCTTAAGGAATATTAACCAATCTTGGCATCGAAAAGTTAGATTCATCACAGAATCACAGATTACTCGGTACAATACTCATTATTTGTATGCAATGTTAGAGGCAAAAAATCAGCAATGAGTACACAGACGGATATACTATAAACCATTCTTTGTCAAAAGTATTAAAAAAAAATTAAAAAGTATAAACATCATATCCTGATTTTGTTGACTTTTTTAAAGGAAAGGGGGCCCCGTAGGTCACCGTTCAGACTACGACCTCTAGCTTCGATTTGTAGTCTCATCTGCCAGGAGATTTACTATATATTCTCTCAGGTTCTAATTCTACATCAACAAAATGTATTAATATTGAGATAAATAATTTAATAACCATTTTATCAAGATTGGTCAACTTTATTCTCAAGTCTTCTCCTCTATTTGCCCTCTCCTCTTCTAATTAACCTTACCCAATGCAGATTTTTGGTGGCATTGATTCAGGAACATAAATCTGCTTCTTAGACAGATTGATACACACTGATTGATTGAATGCCTCATCTTGACGACATGAGTGATGTGTACGTAAGACTGGGTCTTACAGAAAAAGTCCTAGCAGATGCCAAATTAAGTGATACGCATAGTCCTCAAAAACAGTCAAAGAATATCTCTGGCATAGACCATCGACAGACACAACAAGAAAATCTTGTTTCCTCAAGCTGAACAACCAGAGCCTAAAGAATGCAACTGCTGGTGAAGGCCCAATGTCCGGACACTGTCTGTCTGTCTGTAGTGTATCAAGCCATTGTCAAACTAAAAGATACTCATAGTGCTAAAAACAGTCAAAGAATATCTCTGGCGTAAACCATCGACAGACACAACAAGAAAATCTTGTTTCCTCAAGCTAAACAAGCCTAAAGAATGCAACTGCTGGAAACCTGATGAATGCCCAATAAATCTGCTTCTTAGACAAATTGATCCACACAAACACTACTAGTTGATTGAATGCCTCATCTTGAAGACATGAGTGATGTGTACGTAAGACTGCGTCTTAGAAGTCCTAGCAGATTCCAAACTAAGTGATACTCATAGTCCTCAAAAACAGTCAAAGAATATCTCTGGCATAGACCATCGACAGACACAACAAGAAAATCTTGTTTCCTCAAGCTGAACGACCAGAGCCTAAAGAATGCAACTGCTGGAAACCTGATGAAGGCCCAATGTCCGGACACTGTCTGTCTGTCTGTAGTGTATCAAGCCATTGTCAAACTAAAAGATACTCATAGTGCTAAAAAACAGTCAAAGAATATCTCTGGCATAGACCATCGACAGACACAACAAGAAAATCTTGTCTATTTATAATCAGACTTATAATCAGAATTATAATTTATAATATTTATAATTTCAGCGCTTTGAGTTTAGATCTCACTAAAGTAAAGCGCTCTATAAGTGTGTGTTATTATTATTATTATAATCTGTCTGAACTCTGGAAGGAGCAAAATTGAGTGCCACAAATTCACATCCTACGGAAAAAAGGCAAATTGAAATCACTCTTGTTTAATACAATTATTATTATGATAAAAATGTAAAGTTACAAATCCTTTCATTGAAATTCAACTCGGGAGGCAATACAAAATATTTCTGTTAATATACAATAGTTACCGGATAAAAAGTTTTCTTTTCTATGGGAATGGGGAAACACAATGGTAGGCCCTTTACCTATGAATTAATTACCGGGATTGCATTATGCAAAAAGTGTATCTGTCTGGTTCCATTTTCAGATCTTGATCCAATATCTGATGCACTAGATGGACCTAGTACCGAGGTACAGCCGCAAAAAAAGCAGATTGTTGTTGTGGCACCTAAACCTAGTTGTAAGTTGTTTGTAATTTTTTGTGTATGTTTGAGAGAAAAAGAATGAGATGTAACATCTTATCTGAAAATGAGATGAAACATTACTTATCAAACTTAGTAAACTGAGCTGGGACCTTCCATGGTTGGACCTGTAGTGGCAACTGGTGTGGTGCCCTCGCTGGCTGTGATGATTTGTTTTTAAAATAAATAAAAAATTCTTAGGCACACTCAATTGCTGCCAGGTCTCATCACTACCATTGACGTTCCATCTGTCACCCGCGGCCCATTACAATATTGGCAAGAAAAATTAAATCAGGAAAAAAACATATTGTTTCAATAGACCAGGTACAAGAACCCTGTGCAGTGCAGTGAAGTAATTGTGCTAGATGAAAATTTGGGCGAAGTCATTTGTGCCTATAATTCATGTGATCTACCAGTACATCAAAATTACCAAATTGAGACTGCGAATTAAGGCAAACAGTTTGTGATAAGTAAAGTTAGTAGTAATGTCTAAGTATCACTTTGGTGCAGAAACCCATGATACCGGGATTGCATTATGCAAAAGGTGTATATACTAGCTGTCTGGTTCCTTTTCAGATCTTGATCCAATATCTGATGCACAAGATGGAAGTCATACCAAGGTACAGCCGCCAAAAAAGCAGATTGCCGTGGCACCTAAACCTAGTAAGTTGACTTTCTGCTATTTTAATGATGCAAATTATCAAGATACTAGAAACGCCCTCATCAATAACATAACAAATTCAATGAGCGACAGGTGCGCTGCAAACCATGCTGCACGGCGACTGGTAAATAGCCAGTGGAATAAAACTTTAAATGAATTGTACTGTCATTTACACCCATTGGATTCATTAGCTTCCTCAGCACGAAATACACTGAAACGCTTGGAGGGAGATGCAAAGGGGATGCTGTTTGGCAGGGATTGCATTGCAGCATATGTCATTGTCCAAATGAGCAAAGTGAGATATAAGGACGGTAAGGGGGATCCACATGGTTTTATAACCTTCCTTGAAAGAAATAACGTTACGCCAAACATTCTTCCAAGATATAGAGGCAATCGCCTCCACATTCTCTTCCATAATGCAGGAGTTCTAATTGAATACCACAAATTATACTCTGATAAGTTAAAGAGCGTCTCGGCACTTGGCGGTTTGAGATCTGCCTGCTGAAGGATTTTGAAAGCGAATTGGCCATTGTGGAAATGCAAATACTGGGTATCCTAGGTAAGCACCTCACTGGCCCATGGATGAAGCGATTTTATACTTCATCAGACAAAGAGAAACCATGTTGATGGTATTGCGGTAGTTACGAGTGTTGTGGCTTCTCTGAAAGAGATGGTGGAGAACCCATTGGCTATCTTGAGTATATCAACAGATTTCTTCCGTGATGCTCTTGCTGTAGATAGTACTCTGGCACAGTTAAGAGCTGCCCCTGAAAGTCCCCACTTCATACCAAAGATGAAAGGGTGCTTGGAAACAGTTGTCAAAGTGCTGGAGAGACAGTATGCAAAGTACTTTACACTCGACATTACTGATACTCTCAGGAAGGAGACAGAATCGGCTCGTTCGCATCACATAGACGCCGAAGAAATCATGGGCATGTTCAGTGCAGCCAAGAAAAAGTCCCCTAATGCCACACTGTGTTTTCTCAGCTCAATAATGTGTGCATGTAAAAACAGAACAGTAGACTACCTTGATGGCCTCACAGAGGAACAGTGTGAGACGATCCTGAAGAAAGCGGTAAGATTGGGAAGGAAACAAAGAGAATGCAAGAAGAAGAAGCAGAAGAATCTGAGAAATTAGCTAATCGAGAGACAGAAGCAGAAAGAACAGCAAAAACAGATGGTAGATAGAAGAAAGTTGGAGAGAGTGTTAAAGAAGTCAGGAATTGAGGCAGCTAAGAAAGAGTTTCCTAACCTCAACTATGAGGGAAATGATGAGATTGTACCATCTTGGAGGGAAGAATCATTGGAAAGAAGATTTGTCATGTGTGGGCGGCGGCTGATGGTGAACTTACTATGTACAGCGGTATGGTTAAAAAGCAGTATAAAAACAATATGTACAAGGTTGCCTACTGGAATCCGACTCAGAGGAATTTGATGATGCTACAGACTATAATGTGTCGATGTTTGAATTAACATCAGATCTTCTGCGCGATGATCTTGTCTTTGCTAACTAGTAAAAAAAAAACATCTATGGGTTTTTTGAAAGTCCATAAGGAATATTAACCAATCTTAGCATCGGAAAGTTTGATCCATCACAGATTACTTGGTACAATACTCATATTTGTATGCAATGTTAGAAGCAAAAAATCAGCAATGAGTACACATACGGGTATACTATAAACCATTTTTTATCAAAAGTATTAAAAAAAAAATTAAATAAGTATCAAACATCATATCCTGATTTTGTTGACTTTTTAAAGGAAAGGGGGCCGTAGGTCACCACTCGGACTACGACCTCTTAGGCTCTAGCTTCCATTTGTAGTCTCATCTGCCAGGAGATTTACTATATATTCTCTTAGGTTGTAATTCTACATCAACAAAATGTATTAATATTGAGATAAATAATTTAATAACCATTTTATCAAGATTGGTCAACTTTATTCTCAAGTCTTCTCCTCTATTTGCCCTCTCCTCTTCTAATTAACCTTACCCAATGCAGATTTTTTGTGGCATTGATTCAGGAACATAAATCTGCTTCTTAGACAGATTGATACACACTAGTTGATTGAATGCCTCATCTTGACGACATGAGTGATGTGTACGTAAGACTGGGTCTTACAGAAAAAGTCCTAGCCGATGCCAAATTAAGTGATACGCATAGTCCTCAAAAACAGTCAAAGAATATCTCTGGCATAAACCATCGACAGACTGTAATGTATCAAGCCATTGTCAAACTAAAAGATACACATAGTCCTCAAAAACAGTCAAAGAATATCTCTGGCGTAAACCATCGACAGAGACAACAAGAAAATCTTGTCTCCTCAAGCTAAACAACACGGGCCTAAAGAATGCAACTGCTGGAAACCTGATGAAGGCCCAATAAATCTGCTTCTTAGACAAATTGATCCACACAAACACTACTAGTTGATTGAATGCCTCATCTTGAAGACATGAGTGATGTGTATGTAAGACTGCGTCTTACAGAAGAAGTCCTAGCAGATTCCAAATTAAGTGATACGCATAGTCCTCAAAAACAGTCAAAGAATATCTCTGGCATAAACCATCGACAGACTGTAATGTATCAAGCCATTGTCAAACTAAAAGATACACATAGTCCTCAAAAACAGTCAAAGAATATCTCTGGCGTAAACCATCGACAGAGACAACAAGAAAATCTTGTCTCCTCAAGCTAAACAACACGGGCCTAAAGAATGCAACTGCTGGAAACCTGATGAAGGCCCAATAAATCTGCTTCTTAGACAAATTGATCCACACAAACACTACTAGTTGATTGAATGCCTCATCTTGAAGACATGAGTGATGTGTATGTAAGACTGCGTCTTACAGAAGAAGTCCTAGCAGATTCCAAACTAAGTGATACTCATAGTCCTCAAAAACAGTCAAAGAATATCTCTGGCATAAACCATCGACAGACTGTAGTGTATCAAGCCATTGTCAAACTAAAAGATACTCATAGTCCTCAAACACAGGCAAAGAATATCTCTGGCGTAAACCATCGACAGACACAACAAGAAAATCTTGTCTCCTCAAGCTAAACAAGCCTAGCCTAAAGAATGCAAATGCTGGAAACCTGATGAATGCCCAATAAATCTGCTTCTTAGACATATTGATCCACACAAACACTACTGGTTGATTGAATGCCTCATCTTGAAGACATGAGTGATATGTACGTAAGACTGGGTCTTACAGAAGAAGTCCTAGCAGATGCCAAACTAAGTGATACTCATAGTCCTCAAAAACAGTCAAAGAATATCTCTGGCATACACCATCGACAGACTGTAATGTATCAAGCCATTGTCAAACTAAAAGATACACATAGTCCTCAAAAACAGTCAAAGAATATCTCTGGCGT
Organism: Ophiura sarsii; assembly: GCA_035610835.1. Classification (NCBI taxonomy): domain Eukaryota; kingdom Metazoa; phylum Echinodermata; class Ophiuroidea; order Amphilepidida; family Ophiuridae; genus Ophiura; species Ophiura sarsii. The sequence goes on from CM069441.1 coordinate 25,630,202, forward strand.
AAACCATCGACAGACTGTAATGTATCAAGCCATTGTCAAACTAAGTGATACTCATAGTCCTCAAAAACAGTCAAAGAATATCTCTGGCATAAACCATCGACAGACTGTAATGTATCAAGCCATTGTCAAACTAAAAGATACACATAGTCCTCAAAAACAGTCAAAGAATATCTCTGGCGTAAACCATTGACAGACACAACAAGAAAATCTTGTTTCCTCAAGCTAAACAACACGGGCCTAAAGAATGCAACTGCTGGAAACCTGATGAAGGCCCAATGTCTGGACACTGTCTGTCTGTAGTGTATCAAGCCATTGTTAAACTAAAAGATACTCATAGTGCTAAAAAACAGTCAAAGAATATCTCTGGCGTAAACCATCGACAGACACAACAAGAAAATCTTGTTTCCTCAAGCTAAACAACCCGAGCCTAAAGAATGCAACTGCTGGAAACCTTATGAATGCCCAATAAATCTGCTTCTTAGACAGATTGATCCACACAAACACTACTGGTTGATTGAATGCCTCATCTTGACGACATGAGTGATGTGTACGTAAGACTGGGTCTTACAGAAGAAGTCCTAGCTGATTCCAAACTAAGTGATACTCATAGTCCTCAAAAACAGTCAAAGAATATCTCTGGCATAAACCATCGACAGGCACAACAAGAAAATCTTGTTTCCTCAAGCTAAACAACCCGAGCCTAAAGAATGCAACTGCTGGAAACCTTATGAATGCCCAATAAATCTGCTTCTTAGACAGATTGATCCACACAAACACTACTGGTTGATTGAATGCCTCATCTTGACGACATGAGTGATGTGTACGTAAGACTGGGTCTTACAGAAGAAGTCCTAGCTGATTCCAAACTAAGTGATACTCATAGTCCTCAAAAACAGTCAAAGAATATCTCTGGCATAGACCATCGACAGACACAACAAGAAAATCTTGTTTCCTCAAGCTGAACAACCAGAGCCTAAAGAATGCAACTGCTGGAAACCTTATGAATGCCCAATAAATCTGCTTCTTAGACAGATTGATCCACACAAACACTACTGGTTGATTGAATGCCTCATCTTGACGACATGAGTGATGTGTACGTAAGACTGGGTCTTACAGAAGAAGTCCTAGCTGATTCCAAACTAAGTGATACTCATAGTCCTCAAAAACAGTCAAAGAATATCTCTGGCATAGACCATCGACAGACACAACAAGAAAATCTTGTATCTTCAAGCTGAACAACCAGAGCCTAAAGAATGCAACTGCTGGAAACCTTATGAATGCCCAATGTCCAGACACTGTCTGAAAAAGATCAAGCCATTGTCACTACCAAGGACACAAAACCAGACCAAACGTACATTGGCCTAACTGGCAATACTTTTAAGGTACCCTACGGAAATCACAGATTATCATTTAAAAACATTGACGAGAGACTCAGCACTGAGCTGAGCAATTATGTATGGGAACTTAAAGGACAGCGATGGTGAGTATAACATCTCTTGGAGAGTCATCAAACAAGCAAAATGCATCAAACAGATGCAACCTCTGCCTATGGGAGAAGTATTTTATAATATGCAGACCATCTTGGACCACCCTGAATAAACGCAAAGAACTGGTAACTGCATGCAGACATGCAAAGAAATTTCTCCTCAAGAACTTTGTTATAATAATGTCATGCCACCCCGGGCCCACAGGTCACCAGGGGCTTTGTATCTTGGTATTCTTAATTTTTGATGGCCATCGACTGAATCGGATCAGCAACTGAACGAACATGCGCTTCACACGCGCGAGCGCGCTATACAACGCCAAATCGCGACACCGCTTGATGCGCATTTTTGACACTTTGTACACAATGCGATCCCACGTTCTTTCAGTTACTGTTCCGATTCAGTCGAAGGCCATCATCTGAAGAGTGCAGCATGGACTTAGTCCATGCTGTACGAAACTAATTAGTAATTACGTGTTATGATTACGTGTTATCATTGACCCTAAAGGTCAATTGGTGCCATGCATTATTCATGCATTAAACTTTCGATCAATCATGGCGGACAACGCTAACAAAACCGTAGGATGGAATGGTACCAATGCTTCAGCCAGACTGGCTACAATGCAGCGTTTCCCACCAAAGGGGAATTGGAGACGTAATGGGAATATTAGGGTGTAATACACAGTTATCTACCAAGAGTGGAATTACGATGAAGATTCGCACACCGTACGCATCCTGGCCCCGTGGGGGATGAGGAATTTAATTAAATCAAAATACTCATCTAAAGAGTGCCTGAAGGCACAAAATGTCCCCTTTTCGGTATAAAGGGTGGGGGTTGAACATTCCCAAATAAAAAGAGTGGCTCTGTAAAAAGGGTGGGGCAAAAATAAAAAGGGTGGGGTCTGACTCCTGTCCGGACAGTGCCAGTATCATAATCCAAAGGAGAGGAAGCAAAGCAGAGGCACCCGTAGATGTCTTGCCATTGGGTTGGCAATACAAGAGACCAGCGGAGTGCACCGTTTCTACACCAAAGAAGAAACATATCCAACTGAGGAGATCAGTAAGAAGTTTATGGAAGAGAGGAGAAGTAGGCCTAGATCTGTAAGATTTAAATTTGAAGTACGGGAGAGACGTTTGTCTTCTTCCTCCATGGACAACCGTGACTCGTACAGACCAAACTATGACCAGTCTGGTTACCCAAATCCTCAGAACCCGGGAAACTAATAATGGTCGAGCTTGAAGGTCAGAGTTCGGCAGAGCAAATTATACTAAGGCCTGTTATTTCACTTGACCATCCTAATGGTGATGATCTGGCTTTTATTGAAGTAAACATACAAAATGTTTTTACTAGTTTTTTAATTAATACGGGCGCCAATGTTACATTAATCAATCCATGTGTATATAAAAAGATTTTTTTATTGCAGACTTTTATCCCAGTCAGGATGGTGACCACAAAAGCGGCCTCCCCTCAGCCGACCACCCCTCAACCGAAAAGTTTCTGAAGCACCGTCATATTTGGGAAACACTACAATGATAAACATGTGAACCAAGATGGCATAATAAAGAAGAAGAGCGTCAAATGCAAGCACTGCATGCTGACGTTTTCTAATCAAAGCAACCGGAAACGCCATGAAGCTAAGTGCACTCTACAGAAAGATCAACCCTCAAAGCTTCCGGGACACCATATCCCCCTTAACCTGAAACAGAAAAGGAAGTATGCATGTACCAAGTGTCCGTATGACACCGATATGGAAAGCAGTTGGACTTTCCATCTAACCAAACACCAGGCTGAGCCAAAGCAGACTTCTAACAAGTCTAAAACCTTGACAGTGACGCCAGTATCAAAGGCAAAGTCCGTGGTATCTAAGCCGAGCTCGACTTTTATCCCAGTCAGGATGGTGACCACAAAAGCGGCCTCCCCTCAGCCGACCACCCCTCAACCAGAGACATCACTACCTGTCAAACCAATAGTCAACCCGGTCACCGAGACACCTGCTCCAGCTATCCCCATATCTCCCCCTGCATGCCCTGGGTCACCGGCGATCAGTGTTACCGTATCAGATACAGATTCGCTCATGTCTTTAAGCCCTAGGCGAGTCATTGTCCACCATAGTGACGTCACCTCTGATCCAAGAATCTTAAAAGTGCAAGACAAGGCCGCAGCTGACGAGGAACCTCAGACAGAATTGGAGAAGATATTTAAACAGCTGCGTTTGTTTAGTCAGGGGGTACCACGGGTACAATAAAATCGTACCTACCAGGTGAAAACTTTAGAACATGACTTGAAGATGGAGACGATAACAGAATGGGTGGATTTAGGAAGAAGCATGCGGTATGGCAAGACAACCCGGAGATACTCCCTGCCGGACGGGATGTGGCCAGACACCCCTTCACAACTGTGTTATGATTTGCCCCACTATTTGCTACCTAGCCTGAGGAAGGGAGATGGATATGAAGAATGAATTTGGCTTTTGGTTATAAATCATAAATAACATATCTGTAACATTGTTCAAGAACCTCAATTAATCATAAACGTTAAAAATAAATGAACCTATTTGGACCGCGACGCCACGTGGATTAATGATAAATGAGCATTTAATCAATTGTATTGTTGTTGAACAAAATCAAAATTCAGGGCAGCATTTTAATTTAGGACAGTCAGTAACTTTGGGTTTTATCAAATTCACTACTCTTGTTGGTATAAGTGCTCGAGTGAGATAAAGAGTGTCTGGTATTTCTGTGTGAGCATGTGAGGATTTTCATGCTCTTGCTGATTTTGTTTAGATCTTGGATTTAAATTCCACGTTCTGATTTGTGATTCTGTTCAACCTATTGTAGAATTGTTGTACTATTACTTAAGGCGATGAATTACTTACATATATGATGTGATGAATACCTATTGATGTTTTATGATAACGTCAAATTTTGAGGACAAAATTATTTTGAAAGGGGGGGGGGATAGTGTAACCAAATGGCATTTCGTGTGTTAGGCCATATACATAGGCCTCAGATTTCACATTTTTACTTTCTAATGATCAGATTATTTATTCGATTCCAAATTTATATCGAGGTTATTCATTATCAATAATCATACTTTTAGACCATGTCTGGTCATCTGATGTGCTTCAGAACTTTAGAAATCCACTGTTTTATATTTGTATTTTAACGATCGTCTGTTTGCGAAAGTGCCTAAAATGTAAAAAGCTTACAGATCATTTTATTACCGGACATCGTTTTTAGGCGACAAACTCACTAAAAGTATCGGCCTGTTTTTATGAATCACGATTTATGAACTTATGGTAAAGCTTATATCAGGCCTTCTGATCAATTCTAGCCATTCATGTAATACCATTTTCACATATTTTTGCAGAATCTAGATTGTCAAATCATTGTGCAAACATGTCACTTAGGATTTTCTTCATTTATTTTTACTTAGCGCTGACTTTGTGTGCCATATTTGGAAACCGAATCTGACGTGTGATAGACTCTCAGCCAATCGCGGAGCATGGATGAGGTCATGTGATTTGTGAGGGGCCAGAAAAGTATATATAGGAGCGGGTTTTTCAAGTTGGATAACTTTTTCCGAACCATTCCAGAAACTGATATTTCTTCCGCTCTTGCCAATTGCTCTGATCCTTGAACCTTTTAGCTGTCATATACTGGTAAATTTTACTCAATCTTCTCAAACGTTTTCATTTTATTTTTCTATTCAAGTTCATGGTATCATTAGGACTTTTTAATAGCCAGTCATGGATAATTTAATCCTTTTTATGTTGATGATCTGTCTTACTCAAAGTCAAAGTCAAAGTGTATTCTTGCGTAAAGATCACCGATTAATGATCTTCGTGTGCTCTTCTGTAGGGATCACCTTTTTATTGATCTCCGTGTCATCTCTCGTAGGGATCACTGATTTGTTAATGTTTGTTCAAAGAGATCGAAATTTCTCTGCCCCGTACATAAGGATCAATCTTTCTTATGGAGAGAACAACTCATTTCAGATGATGCTTTTATAAGACAGATCAAGGCAGAGGAATATTAATTATCACATGAGCCATGGCATCAATATTAGGCCAAAATTAACGGGTGTTTTGAACTCCAAGAAGATCGTGTAAATATATTAATTTCTGTACATAACTCAAATAGTATCACTCTGTTTTTAAAGAGTGGATTCTCTTCCCAACTTTGCAACGTTTTAATATCACCATTTATGAAGAGAACCCTGATGCTGTTAATTTGAAGTTTAGGAAATAATCACCCATTTGGATTGTTTAATTAATTACTTTTGCAAAGGCCATGATTCACCACCAGGCAATCATAATAAATTATACTGTTTTCTAAAGCTAAGATATACGGATTCCCATTTTTACTACGAGCTTGTTGGCGCATGCTTAGTACGTAACCACTACGATGCCGTGATTAAGATTAGAGTGTTGGCGCATGAGTAGTACGTAAATACTATGATGCCGCAATGATAGGGTTGAGCAGGGTCTCTTCTCACATTTCCTGGATTGAGGGTTTATTAATATAATAAAAATTATAGTAATTGGATGTGATCCGTAATTCTTAGGCTTGGCAAATATATGAAATGTTTGAAATAAAAAATATACCAGAGTTTTTGATGAGCTACTTTAAATTGCTTTCTAAATTTTATATAAATGACGGGCAGTCATTTATTATACTATCACCGTTATCACACGTCAGAGATCTTTTATTATATTATTGAATGTATGCATATTGTTGCAAGTTGAGTTTCACCACAATATATTGGAATATCACTTGCCCAAAACAAGGCAGTTTTGCGAGATCTCTATTTATTTCTGAGTCCATGTCTGGTTCTTTTTAATCAAATTGACAAATACATTTGTACCTTCAACAAATGTGATTTCATCTAACTTAATATATTCAAGTAACTATGCTGAATGCCAAGTTTAACCAAATCCGACTACTGGTTTCTTCTCAAATAAATCTCTACAAGTGCTGAGAAAGAATACACCGTTATCGACATCATAGAATGCCTAATACTCTCACAATTATACAAGGCATCATAAGACTCTTACACGACCCTCTCTCTTATTTTCTCTGATCTAACATCTCATACCTATGTTGAACAATCCAGATTATACGCTCGGCTGGTTTGTTACAATATGTTTAATCTCCACTCGTTATAATATTATTTGGTTGGATGTAAAGTGAAATTGGTGATATTTTTGGATCCAAATACAAGATGGCGACACTGTAACCCGACGATGTAAATGAAAAAACTGATATGATAAAAGGATCACGAAATGAAAGTAAGCGTACTAGAGGATCGAGCAAGAGTTTATCATCATTGTCACAAGAAGGTATTAGCACTAGAAGCAAGCGTGTTACAAGACCACCAAATAAGCTTATTAGCGAAGATGACCATGACGACAACAATATAAGTAGTACTAGCAGTAAAGTAAGCAGCCATATGAAGAATAGTAACAAAACCAAGACCAACAGTAGTAAAGCATATGTATGCGATTCTAATGCAGACTGTGCTAAATGTGATGGTACAATCAATGAAGGGTTTAGAGCTCTAAAGTGTGAATTCTGATCAGTATGGACATGCCTCCATTGTACTGGTATCCCAGAGGCTTTATACGACATTATGCTTACCAAAGACAAACCTAACTTCTTATGGACCTGTGATTCATGTATCCATGTTCTTCCCACCATTAGTATGGCATTACTAACTTTGGCAAGACCCTTCAAGCAAAGGTCGCATTCTGACGCGTCTGCGCGTCCTAGACCTAGATGTATGGAAATGGAAACCTTAAGCAATTCTGTAAATTACATATCAATCCTTTGCTCACAATATAAATTCATTAAAACTGTCCGTAAAAAAGTAAAAATTAAAATTAAAAATCGAACATTTCTAAATCGCTCAGTATTCTATCAGTATCTTCTACTGATTTAGTAATATGACATGGTCACGACATCATAGGTATACGATTTACATGTGCTAACTTGGCCATGCGCAGTCTCCGTATCTGTGTTAGCGACTGTATAACATCTTAGGGTCACAGTTCAAATTTAATTTAACCATCTCTGTACAAGCGTGAACGATGTGGTTACAACAGCACATCAGAATAACGGCGAAACATGCGCGTCGTTAAATCAATTTTCGTACATGTATTGTTTGCTGCTGTACACCAAAGATCTATAAATAAAACCGAACGTAATTAACATCAACAATCAACATCAACATGGCTCTGAAGAAAAGGGTATACAGGGCGAGTCAAAAAAAAGTGTACCCTTATTGAAAAAATCAACAACAAAAATTTTGACCACAAAATCAAGGCAAACAAAACTTTAAATGATTGCGCCATTTCTTTGCTACCATCTGGAAAAAAAATCACGCTATTTGATGATACCGTTAAGTAAATATGACTATTTCTGTACAGGAGCTGTTTTTTCACCTAAAACACAGTTTTTAATTTCAAGCTTAACGAGCTTAATAATGTTTACTAGGATTATGATGTAAAGCATTACACATCTTGTTTATTAAAAGAATTAAGTAGACAATACACTTGTTCAAAATTGTCTCCTAATAGATTAAAACAATAGACAGCTTTAAGGCCTATTTATGACACAATTACCACACTTTAATCATTTCATAACAAAGGAATTGATCCTTTCGCTGTCGGTATTGTAATTTTTTATTGGTCGTATCTTATGAAATATAATGGTCAAGATCTGGAAAGCGTGTTCGGACGTTAAATTGAGTCACTTTTATTCAAAACAGCGTAAAATAAGTTTCCCTCAACCAATCTAAACCAGATAAAATTCATATTAAAGCTAATTGATTTGTCTTTATACCGTAGTATATTGTTTTGAAAACAAACGAATACTTTTTCTAAAAATAAATCGCTGAAGTTGAGTACACTTTTTTTTTACTCACCCTGTACAATCCGAACTGAAAGAAACAGTTTACTTAGTTAAACTACGATGGCGAGAAGATGTGGTGCAAATCATGTACCAAACCTGCTGAAAGAGGATTCAAAGCAAACTCATCGTGTGGCCTCTAATTTTCCTAAATCAGTTTCGACCATTTTCAAATATCCATGATCATTATAGTAAAGGTCATTAGACTCTGTCGCTAGTTGATAATAAAGGATTGCCTTCAGACTGATTCGCATCTTCATAAGATTCATTTCTACTTGCGTACAGCAGCGTACCCCCCCCCCCCCCCCCCCCCCCCCCCCCGCAAATTCCGTTTTATCCATGGCATTATGATGATTGATATTCCAAATGATCATTATAGTCAAGGTCATTAGACTCTGTTGCTAGTTGATAATAAAGGATTGCCTTCAGACTGATTCGCATCTTCATAAGATTCATTTCTACTTGCGTACAGCAGCGTACCGCCCCCCCCCCCACCCCCCACATCGCCTAATGGCAGTATTTTTCCAACTATTTTGACTAGCATTTCGGTACAAATCGGCAGCATGAGACCATTCCTGTAATTGTTGGTCCTCATCAACATAATCAGCAAATTCCGTTTTATCCATGGCAATATGATGAAGATATTCCAAATGATCATTATAGTCAAGGTCATAACACTCTGTCGCTAGTTGATAATAAAGGATTGCCTTCAGACTGATTCGCATCTTCATAAGATTCATTTCTACTTGCGTACAGCAGCGTACCGCCCCCCCCCCCCCCCACATCGCCTAATGGCAGTATTTTTCCAACTATTTTGACAAGCATTTCAGTACAAATCGGCAGCATGAGGCCATCTTTCCTGTACTTGTTGGTCCTCATCAATATAATCGGCAAATTCCGTTTTATCCATGGCATTATGATGATATTCCAAATGATCATTATAGTCAAGGTCATTAGACTCTGTCGCTAGTTGATAATAAAGGATTGCCTTCAGACTGATTCGCATCTTCATAAGATTCATTTCTACTTGCGTACAGCAGCGTTCCCCCCCCCCCCCCCCCCCCCCCACATCGCCTAATGGCAGTATTTTTCCAACTATTTTGACTAGCATTTCGGTACAAATCGGCAGCATGAGGCCATCTTTCCTGTACTTGTTGGTCCTCATCAATATAATCGGCAAATTCCGTTTTATCCATGGCATTATGATGATATTCCAAATGATCATTATAGTAAAGGTCATTAGACTCTGTCGCTAGTTGATAATAAAGGATTGCCTTCAGACTGATTCGCATCTTCATAAGATTCATTTCTACTTGCGTACAGCAGCGTTCCCCCCCCCCCCCCCCCCACATCGCCTAATGGCAGTATTTTTCCAACTATTTTGACTAGCATTTCGGTACAAATCGGCAGCATGAGGCCATCTTTCCTGTACTTGTTGGTCCTCATCAATATAATCGGCAAATTCCGTTTTATCCATGGCATTATGATGATATTCCAAATGATCATTATAGTAAAGGTCATTAGACTCTGTCGCTAGTTGATAATAAAGGATTGCCTTCAGACTGATTCGCATCTTCATAAGATTCATTTCTACTTGCGTACAGCAGCGTACCGCCCCCCCCCATCCCCACATCGTATATTGTTTTGAAAACAAACGAATACTTTTTCTAAAATTAATCGCTGAAGTTGAGTACACTTTTTTTTGACTCACCCTGTACAATCCGAACTGAAAGAAACAGTTTACTTAGTTAAACTACGATGGCGAGAAGATGTGGTGCAAATCATGTACCAAACCTGCTGAAAGAGGATTCAAAGCAAACTCATCGTGTGGCCTCTAATTTTCCTAAATCAGTTTCGACCATTTTCAAATATCCAAACTTCAGGACTCCTCAATTTCTTGGGGGACCCTTAAATTTGTTTTTTGAAGTCCTACGGGGTCCTGAAAAATGCCATGGGACCTCTCACATTTTTGATCCAGTGCTATCCCTGCCTTTTAGGAGTGAAAGATGATCAAGCCAGATGCAATGCAGATATTACCCAACTATTAAAGTCTGAAGGTGGATAATCTTGAAAATACCATTGAAGAGAGAGTACAAGAAGCATTAGAGAATTACAAAGATCACGAAGCTCGCAAATGCAACCTTATAATACACAACCTCCCAGAGTCCAAGAAAGAGGGTGGAAATAGCAGGAAAAGATGACATGGAAAGCGTTAAAGATCTGATACGAGATCGACTAGGCATTGAGGAAGTGGTATTATCAAAGGTGATTAGTTTAGGAAAGACGGAAGAAGGTAACACAAGTCATAGGCTGCTGATGATTACAGTGGAGAATACATCTAAGAACCATGAATTACTAGCAATTGCCACGAAACTCCGAGAAGGTGATTCGTGGAAGAACATTTATATAAATTCAGATCTCACTCCAAAAGAAAGAGAGCAGAACAAAATGCTGAGAGAAGAACTGAGGAAAGGACCAAAAATGGGGAAGAAGGTCTTTTTATAAGAAGAGTCAAAATTGCAACTAAGTAAGGAGCATAGTGGTGGCAGGACAAGTAACCAGCACTACGAGACATGGAGCTCCACAAGAAAAAGGAAAAAGCAAAATTCCAACAACAGGACAAGCAACCAGAACAGTAGGAAAATAACAAGCGATGATAGGTCAAATAACCGACATCTCAAAAGACAGGACGGCTCAATGGCCCATACAGACGAGGACCAAGCAGAAGAGCTTAACTCATTCTTTGCATGTGTTTTACCAGAGAAGATAGTGAGAATATCCCTAAACCTGATCAAAAGTACTAGAGGACACTACTTCAAAATCCAAAAGCGACACACCCGACTGAGACTAAGAGAGCACAAAGCACACCTTCACAAACGAGAGTTGTCAACTCATGGAATAACCTGCCAGCTAGCACAGTAAAAGCCACAACGATCAACAGCTTCAAAAATGGAGTAGATGCAGCTCTCAGTAAGACATGTGACAAGTTCACATACGGCATGGGATCTCTTTGGCGGCAGCAGCAAAATGCTGTTACATAAATTAACCCATAGCTTCGTATATTGATAAATGCAGTAAATGTTAGGATAAGATTGGACAGGGATCTATAAGGCTTCGCCTTACACATAATATAGCCATCAACAGGTGATTACAGGTTATTACCAAGACTTTATATAATATTACTGCTTCATGGAAGTGTACGTATGTACATGTATAATCTTGATTGACGGTGCACTATTTTTACCATGATATTATAATTTTTTCATTGTGTAGCCGTATAAACCTGTTACCATGGCGATATTATCTTTAGATGTGAAGAAAAAGATTGTCACTATAATTGCTTTCATATGTCACTTGTGTAACACAATATTGTGTGAAATATTAATAAACAGTAAAAATTTGACTTTTTATGTCTTTATATATTATTTGATATAAATGTTCTGTTATTTTATCACTGTTTAAACAAAATGGTTCATTGGTTAAATTGGGTTAGAAACGGAATAAACCAAATGATCCTTAAAATTGGAAGTCTTAACAGTAACACAATGGTGATTGATGGTGTTACTGTTTACACAAAGGTACAACCCTAAATCATAATCTACTTAAACAATCCTGGCAATATATTGTTGAGACACTTTGAGCAGATCTGGTATGCTTTCAATTCAGAATGATTTGATGGAGTAGGCAGGATAAGAGTGATCTCTGATAACTGTCATGCTAGTAATTTCGAACGCAGGGATAATTAAGCTTACATAAAATAGCAGAACTGTGCCAACATTTTTTCCTTGCATGGATTCTAGTTTCAAAACGTTTTGTATCAGGCTAGTGCTCTGGCTAGAACCAGTTTGTGTATTTGGGTTTTGATACTGGCATGCAATTGGCGTCTATATACTGGCATATTTTCATGAATTTTTCCATTTGCATTATGCCACATAATTCTACACCTGTTTACACAGTTGTCAAACTGCATACAATAAAGCTATTTTGAAGAAAAAGAAGAATGAACAAAAAAAACAGAGCAAAATCAATAATGAGAATTTTTCAAAATGTAAATTCCTGGTCTGTTGGGCCAACAGAACATGGCTTTCTGTTCTGTTACCTTGTGGTTACAAATAACAATATTGTACACTTAACCATTGAACTACCAAACATTACTACCATTTGTTGTCATGACTCATCCTCTTCTTTCATCATCTGTTCAACAAGTTTCCTTCTTTCCTCTGCTTGTCTCATTCTCCTCATCTCCAGCGTCTCAAAGTCTCTAGCAAGAGAGGAAGGCTGAGATGGAGTCTTTTCTGGCAAATTTGGTTTTGTCTCAGCAGTGGCACCATTATTTGTATTAATGGTCGGTAATTTCATCTCACAATGAGATTCATCAGCAGACTTGGATGAGTCTACTGTATGGGTATCTGTTTCCCTGGGGTTCTCCTCTGTCTTTCCATCTGAAGACATCTGTTGAAGGTGACGCTCCTGCATACGCTTTAGCACCATTGCTTCAAAGTCATCCTCTGGAGCTGATTGAACCTGTAAAAATAGTGACTAATATGTAGTTACTTAATTCAATCAAGTTTCAGCTTGTATCACAGGTTAATAATAATATTGATGAGATTATTTGACCAGTGGCGGCAATAGCATCAACAACAACAAAAAAGGGGAGACAAAATTGGGGCGGGGGGAGGGGGAGAGAGAGGGCAGGGGGCCATTGCCCCCACCCCCCTAAAATGACCCTGTCGGTACACAACGCATGCCGTTGGTACATTTCTTGAACTGACTGAGAAAACAAATGCGGGCAACCTTTTAATATTTTTTTTGTCGGTACATCATGCCTTTCGTCGGTACAACTATGTCTTGTTTCAAAAAGCTGGCTATGCCACTGGGTTTTAATGTAAACATTGCCTGAAATAAGCTTAATTTCTGAATTTCTGAATTAGACATTTAAAGAAATTTGTACATTAAAACCCAACCTTTTCGATTGTTTGGAGGTCAAAATGGGTGGGGTTTGAGCTGACTGGGGGACAAAGGTTGTGACTGGATGGGGGTGGGGGGGGGGGGGGGGGGGGGTACTGCCACTGCATTTCACATTTATGAGGAATGCAGGTAAACAGGTGAAATGAAGTCTTGATACAGTAATAAGTCAACTTTGAATCAAATTCTTATTTATATCCAGTATCTACAGAAATGGGGCTACAAAAATGATTGTGCACACACAAAAAAAAAACATCTTGAGATAAGGCCAAACAAAATAAAAGGTTCGTCTCAAAGCTTGCGCGCGCATTGGTTTTGAAATGCCAAAATGCCGCGTCTGAAATGCAGAAAATTGTCAAATCAATTTTTTTTTTCCCTACAAATTTTTATTTCGAGTTTTTATTAAAAATATCGGCAGATTTTCCTTTTCTCAAACTTTTACATGACTCAGTTCTTCAAAAAACGCTGCACAATTGTTCTTATACACAACTACATCACAATATTCATTTCAAATAGAAAAAACAAATATCAGAAAGTGTCAACGATTGCAAATAGTAAGAGTAAAAATTGCCACACAAATAAAAGAAATGTAAAAAAAAAAGAAAAAAGAAAGACAAAAAACAGCGCGCGTCGCCCGATTTTGAAGCCTTTGCAAGCTTTGAGACAAACTTTTTTTTGTTTGGCCTAAGTGTCTAGATAGTTGATACTCTAGCAGTAGAATAAATACAATTGCAGAACATGAATCATATATTTATTAAGCACCCCTTCAAAAATATGCGTCCTAATGATGCGCTGTATAATTACAACAATATTTATACAAATAAAATACATCATTGATACCATAGTTGCCACACAGTTGAAATATAAAGCAATGAGGATTCATAACAAAGAAAGAAGTTGTCAATTAAACAACTTATTGAAACTTGAACTGTTGAATCATATTTACTTCCTCTTAATATCATTTGATGATTGCTTTTTTATTAGGAGATAAGATGGTGATATAGTTATGAAACAAAAGGACTAACAGTTCTAAAAATATCATCATATTATATTGCCATAATTTGCCTGGTCTCACAACCAGGGATGTAGCTACGCCGGTCGGGTGTAGCAGGCACTCATGCTGGCCGACCGGCATGGAAAGCTTCTTTTTTTTTGAAACATTTTTTTTTTTAAAGTTATAATTTTTTTATGGATAGAATCATTAAACTGCCTTTTAAAATAAGAAATAAGGTGGCAGGAACCCTCAAAGAGCATTAAAAAAAACACTAAAAAAACATTAAGCAGGCCTTTGGACCCCATGCCGTGATCTACTGCACTTCGTTCGCTACACTTACTCTGTTCGCCATCAGTAAAATTAGCCGGCACTCAATATTTTCATTTTTTCCACAATTTGAAATTCACTAATCACATGATTAATTACATGATCTTTAGACTTACAATTGGGTTGGGTGAGTCTCTTGAATCTGAACTAGCAGCTGGTTGTCCTGACAACCATGTCAGCTGCAATGGGTTACTGGCTCTCCCTATCTCACTACGCACAGCCCATTCCTGTAAACACACACAGCATACGTCACCAGTGAATAACAAAAAGAATAGGAAAAGAATAATAATAAATAAATAATACTGGACAGATCTTATAATGTATAGCACTTTACACCATGCTAACACAGTCCCACAGCACTTTTAGCCAACTATCATCATGAAATAATCCGAGTAATGTTGCTTCGTTTAGGTGGCTACAAGCCAACAGCCGCAGCCTATCATCACTTAGATTGTGATATTTCCTAACACTACCAAAATATCTGTTGGGCTGACAAGGCAATCAAGATAAAGTATCTTGCACCGGAATACAAACATGTTGGCCATGGCGACACTAGAACTCACAACCTTTGTATCGTGAATCCTGCACGTTATCCACTTGACCACACGTACCCTCTCGAGAATGTACATTACTGTTATTCAATGTGTGTGGGAGGAGACCCATGAAAAATCATGAAAAACCTGAAAAGGGGCTGAAATTTGGAAAACAAAATAGCTCAGACAAAAGCTTAACAATTCTCATGCCTGATGTCACCTTGTGGCTATGCTTAGCTGCTATATATTATTAATGTAAAATATGTGGATGATTATGACTGCACATTGAGTAAGCACCTGGTTACAGCTGTGACACACCTGTTTGGCTGGTGCACTGTACGCGGTAGACGCTGATGACCTTGTCTACTTAGGCCATGAGATGGGGCGAGTTCATCACAATCAGGATGAGTCCAATCCCAAAAAATGTGACATCATTGCATAATTTCAAATATTTTAAATTATTAGGACATATCTGAATAATTACATACCGCTGCCTTTGAAGAAAAAAATTCCACAATAGCGCTGCCATTCTTTTTTCTTGACATAATGAGGTTAGCAATATCGCCATACTGTAATGAAACAAGTCACATGCAAATAAGCTTATTAGAAAATTTCATCAGAATGACACTTGATCCCCCAAAGACCATCCTTGCACTGACTTATTCAAAATATGAGGGTCATTCAATAAGTTCTACCTCCTACTTCCTAACTTTGCTATTATACAAGCCAGTCGTGTGAAATATTCCACAATTGAAGCTTTGAATCTCAGCTACAAAATCATAGTAGATTGGTCTGAATACTTATTGTACTTTTCTGGATATGCAGTAAACCAAACTTCCATTTAGTGCGACGGAAACGGGTAAATAACAGCCAAATGTCTCCTAGTGCTATTTATTTGGCCAATTCTTAGAGATAAATGTACCTATCGGTCAATTAAAATTGTTGTATGTTACAAATTTCTTTTGAACAGACTTTTAACAATACAAGTGACTGATTTCTTGGCGGGAAATGCCCTCTAATTAGCCAGAACCAGACCAGGACAGCCATCAATTTTAACCCTACCCAAGAGAACCGCTGCAAAAGTCATATTTGCTTTTCAGGAACTAAGAGATCTTCATTATACAGGACTAAATGGAGTCTCTCGAAGATATGTTTTTTTATCACTGACTACTTGATTAACTATTTAAATGTCGCATATTAGGAAAACTGATTAAGTTACTATCATGTTAAAATTTAACATTCAAGGCATCACTGTGGCTTGACTTGGAACAATGAACATTTGACTGAATATCAGTATTCCAGTATGCGAAAGGCGTCAATACATTCGAGTTGATATTTTACTATTTGCAAGGTTAATATTGCCTACAATCTGATTTATACATTATATTCAGAAATCATCCATCCATTCTATTTTCAGTATTTAAATCTCTCTCTGGCTTTTCTTGCATCATGATATAAGTGAAATAGGTATCAATAAGCATTTACTATAAATGTGTAGCTATGATTCAGAGCTATAATCATGACAAATGTCATGAGGCTGACATTCATATTAGCGATGTTATGAGTGAGGAGGTAGAACTTATTGAATGACCCTCGTACATAGGATTAAAAGTGGGGATGAATTTAAGACAGTCTGTGCAAGACAGAAAAACCTAGAAGAACATCAGAGTTCACTGGAGAAAGCTACTCAAAGCAAGATTAGGTACCTGATCCATTTAAGCAAGAAACATAATCTCTATTGGGGGATAATGTAAAAACAGTAGATTACATAAGTCACACAAGTTTTTATGTAAGTAATGTCAAAGCAAAGTCTTAGCAATAAAATGTTCTTACCTTTTGAAAAGCCTTCATCAAGTATTCTTGAGTGTATCCACCATTTGTATCATCTTGTTTCTTGCTCTTCCATTTCACCTTGAGCTTGGCTGTTTCATCACCTATGGTAGATTAAATAACCAAAAAGAATGTCACAAAGGTCCATAACTCAATTACCATTCAATTCCCAAAATTATCTCTTCAAACAGAAAGATTGTATGGGTTATTGATGGTGCAATGAAGATCCATGAACATTATTTAAGCCTTTCAAGTGCAAGAGTGAATCAAGCGTAACAATATCTCTTCAACTGTTAGGCTTAAAACTTCTTTTGGGACAATTTGTACCTATTTCAGAGCTCTCATAAGATTACACATACTAGATAGAGCTCACTCAATCAAAGGATTGTAGCATAACAAATGCTAATTCCCAGCCCACTACCAATATACTTATTTATTCGCAAAGCTTATGGGAAGACTAGGAACTTCCAGTCTCATCTATTAGCTGGTACTCACATTAATTTTCAGTTTATAGACATTACTTGAAACAGATTCCTGGGCCCCTGGCTATGCAAATGATTCTGTACTTGGAAAGAGATAAGCGCAATCCAGCTGTACACTTTAGGGCCCTGCCATTTCTATCACTAAAGCTATGAAGCAGTCATGCTGAAATTGAAAATTCTGCTGAGCATTTTTGAAAACTTACCTTTTTTTCAAATTTGTGATTTCTAAATGCCCTGGATACCATATTTTAAACTGATCCAGCCAAACCTACTTCATAGGGCCGTCCACCCATATACAGGGTGGGTAAAATGGGTATTTTATTGCCAACACTTTCAATTGACGACTATCCAAGTGAAAGCTTTATAAATAACATTCAAATAATTTAATATTAACTTCACCCAGTTTAAGAATTAAAACACAAAGTTGCATGCATAATAATATATGATTTTCTTACTTGTTTCTTGCTGCCGCTTCATTTGTTCTTTCATCAACTTTTGTTCTTGTGCCAATGCTTTTGATCCTTCGTCTCGTAAACGTGTGATCTGTAAAAAATAATGCAGATCACTCTTGTCAGTAACAGACGACTTTATATAAGAGGTGTCGCCATTCAGCACTTCATTTTCTTTCTTTTTTTAAATCGGGAAGCTCTCTCTATATTCATCCATGAGTTAAACAACCATAATAACCCAAGTTATCTTTGGATACCTTAATTTTATTCTTTTTTCACCATAACCATATCATATTAATTTTAATAAAATTGGTAAAATAATGCTCAAACATTCTAAATTAAGACATACAGAGCAACATGTGGTACCTATAATCTGTGTCAGCTCAAGTGGAAAAGTGATGTCTGGGTGTAATCTAGAGACTATTTCACTTCCAAGAGAAAGTGGAATCACTGCATCATTCACTGATCGCAGTAAGTAAACGGTATGTGCCCTCATAAGGCACTGGCGTCAGGTTCTTAGCCAGAGTTCAGCAATTGCCCGCCGAATTTATCAGAATAGCCTATCCAGAATTTGATCTTTAAACATAAATCAACCTGTTTGCAACCATTATGGGGTCACTAGGTTCAAATGTGTGCTGCTTTTTCAATCAGAAGTATTTTCAAGTTCACTTAACTCTTAAAACAACTATTTCTTAAATATCACCTCTGCTAAATCCCGTAATAATGCCCGTCCTGGGAGTCATCTACCCATCCAGATGATGGGTGGATAGGTCTCTGGCTAAGACCTTGACTGGCGTATACACATGAGTAGAGAGACGGAAGATACATACGGGGGAAATCACATAATGTAACAAGCAATATCCAACTATCCAATTTGGTGTGTAAATGGCGATATTGTGTAAATCATTGTCAAACATCTTACCTCTTGCTCCAATTTCTTGGCTGCATCTTGAGCACGCTCTTTATCAGTCTTGTAGGACTCCTCACGAGCTTCCAAGTCTAATGAGAGATAGAAGAATGCAGTCAGCATAGTCATACAATAGAAATACAGAATTTGCGGAGAAGTCTAAGGGTAGATTTCAAATGAATTTCAGTTTAATTTGTAGATTCTTTCCATATATAAGTGAAAAGATGACAAAATTCCATCTTAATTCATATTATATTGATAAGAGGAATATTTACAACAATAGATTCTAAGGTAATGCCTAAATTATAGGCATGTAGTCATCTAAAGCACTTAGGCACAAAAGAAACAAAATAAACTACTGTCCATAGGCACAATACATGTATGCTAAACATCAAAAATAACCTAGAGCCAATCTTTTGTCAATATAAAGTCGACCCAGGAATTTGCGCGATTTAAAAGGCAAAATGCGCCGCCAATTTCTTTTTAATTCGCGAGTAAAAATGGCAAAATGTGTTATTTCTTTTCATGCCAAACTCTGTGGCATTGTGTTTGTAACAGTCACCATGGCACACAGGAGTCCTGGGTTCAATACCTGGCGTGGCCAAGTGTGACTATCTTTTTCTGACCTTTCCAGCTTTCCCTGATTGCTTTGTTTAAATCCATTGTTGCATGATTGATAGAGCAACACAGAAGGTTGTCATAGATTTCTACCATAGATGTCTATCATCTCATAAAGGGGTAAGAAGAGAGTAAGAGGTTTTTATATCTACGAAAATGAATTTACCTTCTTTAACTTTTCGTCTCTTAGCTTCGAGTGCTCTGTTCCTCAATTCATTTGCTTTCTTGGCTTTTAAGACTTTGTCATAAAGTCCCTGAAAAAAGATGTGGGGAAAAGGATGACCAAGTGTGTCAGAAATCATTATTACATAACTATTCATGTCATGAATGTTCAATAATTTCAATAATTAAATCATTTGTATCAAGTTCACAACTCTCTATCGATTCTTAAACATACAATATGGTCTGAGGAGAATAGTGCAAACTACTGCTCCTGCAGTGTTGGATGACTGGTGACTACCTCCTGACTTTGTTAAAAATGAACCAAACAATATTGCTATGTAAACATTTTCAAATGAATTCGCATCCTGGGTATGAGGAGGGGGCCATCCGCACCAGACTAGCATTATAAGTGCCTAATTGGGTGTACAAGATCAGCTTTAAAAATCAATATTGTTTTGTGTTGCATTTTAAGGTATCTATTCTTTTCAATCTATAACATGGGTTACCAAATATACAATTTATCATTACTGGCAATTGTGTACCACTTTGGGCTATTTCAAATGGGATGGCCCCCAGCAATGGCCACCAATGCATGAACATGTATGTGTATACATGTAGATTTAGTCAGCTTCTGCACAAAATAACTCACCCTTGCAGTGGAATCACTCAATATCTCAAGAGCCTTTGATAACAGTTCCCATTGTTTAGCTGTAAAATGTAATCAAAAATGCTTTTTATTCAAAATCATTATACAAACCCAGTCCATACAATACATACAGTAGTCTCTTGTTGGTGAAATGTTATTCCCTGATATATTTACAATGAGTTTAACCTGGTTTGAGGAAGGATAATGTTGGTGAATTTATTGGTCAGTGTATGGTGAATTTTCTTTTAAAATTTAATAATCTTTAATATATTTCATGTTTTAATTGGAAAATAGCTTAGTGCAACCTGGAAATATCTGTGCTCCAATTAATTATTGCTGTTTTATATTTCAAGGAGCTTTTGCAAATAATATAAAAATGTGCAAATACCTCTTATGTACATAAATCTTAATGATTTTTAAAACTGTACATGCAAATTAAAAACAAGCAAACTGGTTCAAAATCAGCAAATCATGCACTTCATCTTCTGCAAAATGACTTACCCGCTTTGGCGTCATCTGGGTTCTTATCTGGATGGCATTTCAATGCCTTCTTCCTGTAAGCTTTCTTGATCTATAAAAAGATAACACAAACTGTGTTACACTTTTACAGTGTTTAGTTACACCACAGCACATTGGTCATTATTCAAGGATTATAATGATCTTTTGTTAACTTTTATGAGAGAATGGCATGGGGCAACTTTATTTTTCCTAGAAATGGCAGATGGGCTGTACTTAGTTCCTGGCCACCCACCCACGGCTGGTACATTTTTCTTCGGGCAGGTAACCAGTGTTGTAGTCAAGTCCACCCTACCCGAGTCCTTACCTCTTAATGCATTAAACACCCACGATGAGCCCAATACCGCCTGTAGGTGTTTGTTTGTAAATACGCCCTCACATTGACGACCCCTGACCTTGTAATTTCATCCTTCCAGTTTGGCTATGGACTTAGATTTAATTCCAACGAAATTAGCGTGTGGAAAATTCTCCGAAATACACTTTTTTGAACGATTATCTTCATTTTAAATGGTATGTACATCAAGCTATGAGACTAATTCATTGATATCACCTTGAACACCGTTTGGGAATCAAATACTTTGGTTTTTACACCGTTGCAAAAATTTCATTTCTTAATTCCGTGTATCATTTATTGGTAACATTCTAGGAGTTAAGAATCAGTAGTGGGGCAAAAAAAAAGTGGGGTCTGACCCCTGTCTGGACAGTGTGGTAAATGGCGAGTCATCTGACTGGAAACCTGTCATCAGCGGTGCCCTACAAGGAAAGGTGTTGTTAGGACCTCATCTCTTCCTTATCCTGATCTAATAAACGACATCCATGAAAACATCAAGAGCTGTACCAGACTATTCGCCGACGATTGCTTTGTCTACAACACGGTCAACTCGCCTGAAGACGAATTACACTGAACAGTCCAAGTTTAGAACTGCCCTTTCCCGCCCTCACCGTTCCACTAATTAACGGCTATCTTGCCAGACGTCCCGTACAGAATAAACCGTGGATAATACTACTACTACTATGCATTTTAATTGGTTTGAGCATGCGCACATGAGTTCTCTGTATCTCTGTATCTGTGATGATACTTCTCAACACTCCATCCGGAGCCAAGCGAGAAGGATTTTGTTGTGCGCGGTGTGCTATTTAGTTGCGGTTGATTTCTTGATTACGGGATGTCTAGCAAGACATTGCCCAATTAACCACCCCCTACGTCGCACCTCCAGTCAAAACTCTGTCTGAGTATTTGCAGGTTAACACCATCCAAGATCCAAGATGTAAAGATAGGCTATGCATTACTGTTGAATTTTGCACCAAGTCCAGACTCCAGGTGCATTGATTTGAATGAATGGGAATGTATGAATGTGGAATAAACTTTAACATGCAAAAGCAATTGTTGTGGTCTTTGGATTTATTGTGATTCTTTGTGCTGTCTTACCTCAGTTTCGCCTGCATTTGGTAACAAATCTAACAGCTCGTACAAATCTAAATCTTTTATGTCAGGTGCCATGATGAGTGAGAACAATGTTTCGTTTCGTCAGGTTTGTCAGGTTTCGTCTGCTCGACGTCTTCGCAGTGTTTCCACACAAAATTCAAAACAAATAGTAGCCCAATTTCCACGACGAATTCGCTGAGAGAATCAGAGAATACTTACCTACCTGTGAGATTGAGACAAATTTCTTTTCTTTTTCTATACATTTATTGCTTTTAAATTTGATTTCATTTGACGAGAATAAGCCATCCGTACGATTGCAAAGTTTTCAAAAGTAGCCCAATCTGGCTACAATGTGAGCTGAATTTCCTGCTGTCCTTCGTTGTCAGACGATGCTGGATATCACAGTACACTATTCAGCTGAGTTCGAACGTAAATTCTTTGAATGGAGTGGAAATAGGACTTGAAACTCAGGTCTTTTTAATCAATTAGAGTTATGGCTATGTCAGTTTGTATAGATCATAATAAAAGTACGAACAAGATCTGTCGTATCAGCAAACCTGTTGTGAATAAAAATTCACTTTGCCCGAATTTAGTGTGAGTTTGCATCGATTCCTCTACCACCTGACCAAATAAAAATATGCATGTACCTTATGTCAAAGGTCAGGAAGTACATTTGATCACGGACGTGGCTATTCATGATGTCGAAATTATTAGTGTTACTTCTGGTGCTTTTATTCCCTGTAAATTCTTTAGCATGGGATTCAAGTGAGCTAGAATTATTTGATTTAGTAGAGGAAATTCAAAAGAACTTTTATGAAGTGTTAGGACTAGACAGCGTGAGTAAAAATAAATAAGCTTATTTTAATTTTTAATTTTTAATTTCATTTCATATGATATATGACATATATTTATAATCATATTAAATTATTATAAATAAATAATATATCATTTGTACTTGGTACTTGGTTGGATCATGGAACTTGGAAGTAACAGACTGTTACTTCCATGGTTGGATATCCTCCGTAGTACTCTGCAGGGAAGTTTTAACAGGAGGTGGCTGGTCACGGGTGGGGGGGGGGGGGGGGGGGGGGGGGGGGGGGGGCGTGATTAAGGTTGGGGGATGCTCTGATTGAAAATTGAAGGAGGTTTTGGAGGGCAGGTTGATGGTGGATTGGGGGAGCTTGTTCCAGTCAGTGATTGTATTGTATGCGGAAATAAGAGTTGGTGAATGGAGCCAGTCTGGTGTTGTAGAGTTTGAATTGTTGGTCGCGTCCTCTTCGTTCGCGGTCTGTTTTCGGGGCGATGTACGTCTTGGAAATGTCGAGTTGGTTGTGGTGGATCTTGTTAAGACAAGTCAGTCTATGTGCTCTTCTGCAGTCTTGTAGGCTGGTCCATTTAAGGGACCTATTAAGGCTGTTTAGCATGTCTGTAACACTAGCTTCGTGTGAGTAGTTTTTTGTGGTGAAGTGTGCTGCTCTACGTTGGACTTTTTCTCGATCCAGCGTTTGGTGGTTCCTCTAACTCCATAATGGTCAAGCTTGACGAGGAGTCTTTGATGGGTACAACATCAAAAGCTTTTGAGAAGTCTAAAATGGCGAGGTCTGTTAGTAGGCCTACTGCGGTCGTCGAGGTTTTTTGCCAAGTTGTGGACAGTAAAGATGAGCTGGGATTCAGTCGATCAGGATTTGCGGAAAGCATGCTGTGCATACGAGTGGATGTTTAATTTGTCTAGGTGTTTCATGAGTTGGCTGTCGATGATGTGTTCCAGGAGCTTGCAGCATACACTGGTTAGTGAGATTGGACGGTAGTTGGCTGGGTCTGTTGTCGCGCCTTTTTTGTAGATTGGTGAAATATTTGCTTTGCACAATAGTCAGGGAGGTAGCCAGTGTCAATTGAGTGTTAAAAGATGAAACTTAGTATAGGGGCTAGATCAGGAGAGGCTATCTTGAGGGCATAGTTGGGTCAATGCTGCGAAGTAGCTTTTCGGCCCCTTTTGTAGAAACAGTTATGTCTGGCATACTTCCATAGGGTGGGTGGTTGATCTTTGGCATACTTGAAGGATCCAGATCCTCTCTAGTGAAAACACGTTGAAACTGAGAACTCAGGGCGGCTGCCTTTTCACTGTCCTTTGTAATGGTTTTATTTTCACATTTAGCACCGGCACTCCTGTGTTGTCTTTCTTCTTTGATCTGACATATCTCCAAAACTTTTTGGGCTGGTCTGTGTTGATAATGTCAGAGATGTGGTTTCTCTTGCTTCACCTGATTGCCTCGTTGACAAGTTTCTGGTATTCCATGAAGTGTATCCAGTCGGTATCTCTGCCCCTTATTTTAGCACGAGCGTAGAGTTTCTCTTTCTTTCTGGTCATCTTCTTCAGACTGTTTGTGAACCATGGTGCACTCCTGTTGCCGCTGTAAGTTTTGTGTGGGACGTGTTTGTCGACAGTGTCTTTCAAGGATTTAACAACGAATGAACATTGTCGACTTGAATTGGGTCAATCATCATCAAGCAATTGAGACCTGAAGTAAGGTCTGTATCATCATGATCATTGACATTTCAATTGTCAAATTGAAGAAGTTTTTTTTAAGTGAAAAAGAATGCCTAGTTTTATTATTTAAATGTTTTATTTTATTTTTTGTATCAAGTAAGTATCCAGTAGCATGAGTAGGCCTAGTACAGCTATATTATATCTTGCTCCCAGGGTGCTCAGTGGTCATTACAAGAGGGGTATCATGCGTGTCCAAGAAATCACGTAATTAGGGTAGTTTTTCAAGCTGGGGCACGTTACGTACGTAACGTGAATAGGGTATCAAAACAAGCCAAATTAAGAAAAAGGGTATACTTATTACATCATTGGCTTTCGTATTTAGGGTCCTTATTTGCTCCATGAGGATTATAAAGTAGATAGCCATGATGCATGGGCGAGATATATTTCTCAAATTGTATCCGCCCAAGTGATCTGATAAATCAGCTCGGCATTTGTTTCATAATACTTTTAGCTTATTAGGGAAGGAAAAAAGGTTAGAAATGTGTCATACGTGGTAAGAGGTTTAAACTTTACAAATTACTTGCTTAGGGTATCAAAATATTTTGAGTACTTGTTTAGGGTATCAAAATATTTTGAATACTTGTTTAGGGTATTGAAAATACTACTTGCTTATAATAGGGTATGTAAAATACTGTGCCATACTTGTTTAGGGGGTGCTTTTTCACATTAACACGATTACGTATTGAGGGTACTTTTTGAAAGTCCTTGGACGCGCATGATACCCCCTTGTAATAACCACTGAGCACCCCGGGATCTTGCTAGACATCCCGTACAAAATAAACCGTGTAGGCCTTCTTTCTAAGTTAGGCATGATCATAAAAATTTTAAAATAAAAATATCTCTTTGAAAATGGAATACATGGAAGCAGAGTATTTACAATAAAAAATGATGGTTCAGCCATGTCTGCAGGCTGAATAACCAAAGGTAGTTTGCCTTAATATATTGCTAACATCAGTGAATATATCCCAGTTATATATATATATCACAGTTTCTATTACTGTTAGTTCACATTCACAAGCCACTTCCATTCTAAAGTGGTCTTCAGATTTGGGTCCACACACCCCTACTTTTAAAGTGAGTGCCCCTAGATTGCATCAAGTGAATTGATCAATGATTGTGTAATTACATGTCTTTGTTTACTCAGTCAGCAACCAGTGCAGATATCCGTAGAGCTTACAGACGTCTATCCCTGACACTCCATCCAGACAAGAACAAAGAGGAAGGAGCGGAAGAACAATTCAGACAAGTAAGTCATGGTATAGTTTAATCAGTTCCAAATTGGCGAGAAATATTCGTTTTTTTCTATCCGCGCACAAACCTAATCCAAGCGTTTAAGAGCGATTTTGGCATACGCAAGCGTCACGCATACAATGACACTGCGACATTGCACGCCATATTTGTTGCGCCATGCGTGCGTTTTGCGCATGACGCTATTCTGAATTCATTTGCTGAAACAGGTTTTGCCAATTTGAAAGTATTAGTAATTAAAGAGAAATAAGAAAATTTCTTAGAAATAATTCCAAATTTAAGCTTACTGTTCCAGACAGTTTCAACATTGGATCGGATGTCTTTATCAATGAGTATGACTGTTGATTCAGAGTTACCAGACGGTGTTGACTCTCCGCTGACGTCATCGTATGTATTTGATAACGTTTTCTGAATCAACTGATCATACAAGTGACTAATGAGCTGATCCCTGCTTTCCTATTTGAAAATTAATGTCCGGTAACATCCCTAGATGCCCCAACTAAAATGTTCAACAAAAGTTTTAACATCAGTTGAGTTAATAATACCATTAGGCCTCTTAAAAACACATTGTTACCCGGTCAGGTCAGCTTATCATGCCTATGTCCTGCAATTGTATAGCCTTTTATCAAGGGGTTGTTGGTTGTGCTGGTGTGTGTGAGAGCGCCCTCTATAAAAATAGTATAATACATGGCCTTTCCGCAAACATTCTCTGTGTTATGTTTTGTCTTGTTTTACGGAAGATTTATCTAGGAAGAAATGGCACTTGCTGATTGGTTGATAATGATGTCATGATTTATCGGGTAACGTCATCGATATCAAGTGCTATATTAAATCTTTGTCGTCAATAGAATTGGGCAGAGCAATCATGTGTTACGATGACAACATTGTTGTTTGATCGACACATGTAGTGCAAACTAAGGTTGCAGAGAAAACCAGACTTTTCTGATTGCCTTTTGTATGATCTATTTTTTATATAACATTTCACTTCATGGACTACTTTCTGATGCCCAATATGCTATATCGTAAATGATCCAAGATTGCCCACTGTTAATGAAAATCTGTAATCAGATTTTGGCATGCCCAATATTGCCCATTATATCTTAGTTGAATGTGATCCTAATGCATAGTCACTGTGCACATTGATATCCTTAGCAGCATTCATTTTGGGCAGAGCAACGCCATTTCAATGTCCATTTGTTGAATCTTTTGAAACTACTATAGGCCTACATGGCAAATTACAATCTGTAGTAATGAGGGTTTCAAAATCTAGCCAGCAGAATTACTATAGTTTGATCAGTTCCAAATTGGCAAGGAATATTCTGTTTTTATCAATCTCTACGCACGGAAAAGTAATCCAAGCGTAGGTGTGCGATGATGTGTACACGCAGTCACGCACACGGTTTTGGATGGACGTCAAGGCTCAAGATAACAGGGTGTTTTTTTGCCGGGAGCTACTTTTTTCAATAGTAGCGCTTGGATCATGGGATTTATTGAGAATCGGGAGCTACTATCAGTCTACCGGGAGCTAACTTTTTTATTAAATACAGCATGGTAGCATTGTCAAATCGAAATTTGATGTCTTGGGCTAGATACCTGATTGTCAACGGGCGCTGATTTGGACTAAATATTAGCGCTCGGTTGTTTATTATTCAGCATTCCCAGGCGCTATGGCAGGAGGACCGAGGGGTAAAAATTGCCCAGCACCCGCTTATCTTGAGCCTTGACGGATGCACGCATGATGCACAGTGCACCTTTTGCCCTGTGCGGGCATGCATTCTTTGTATTCACTCGCTGGTGTAATGAGGCTTCGCCAATTTGAAACTGATCAAACTATAAATGATATCTACAAATCAGGCCTACAACATAAAGGATGTAGCTAGCATCCCAAAATGGGAGCATGCCATTACATGCCTTTAATATTATTATTGTGACAATCCATCTTATGCTTAAATTGTTTCAGCTTGTAGCTGTTGCTGACGTTTTAAAAGATGAAGATACAAGGAAAAGGTTAGTCATTATCTGATTAATAAATACAACAAATATAAGTTAAATTTTGTTTTAGGCGGAAAAACCCACCTGTTCAACGGGCCGGATCGACCCTTTTTTCTTTTCTTTTTTGTAGATAATGTTTGGACATTTTTTGCAATTATTTTTAAAAATCTTCACAAAATGTCAAAATGTTTAAAAATTGTTGAAATGTCACCATCAATTTCAAAACAAAATTGGGTGAAAAACACACAACAAACACCTGACTGAGCGACCCTACCTGAGAGGTCCAATTGACCATAGACCAGTGGGGTTGTTTTGTCGCCTTAACAACTTTTGTAAATTCCTGTATCCACACAGCCAAAAAAAGTTTTCAAAATTATATTGCACATAGCTAGCGTATATTAGCCATATGGAAAATTGGACTTCTTTCGTCCGGACACCAGAGTATAGTTTAGTCTATTGGATATTGCCCTATACCCTCATTCTAAAATGTCTATTTGCTTCTCTTTTTAGTCGTGCTGTCGCTATAACCCTGGTTGTATAACCCATGTTGTTAAAATAAATTCATCCTTTTCCTGCACATAAATGAAATAATAATTGAAAATTAAATATTTAAGTTTAGAAGAACATTATTTCCATGAATTCCAAATTCTGTCATTCACCTTAAACCATGAACATATCGAGGGCTCTGTAACAAAAGGCCTCATCTCCATTTTTTCAAAAATGAGATTATGGTATCAAAATGTTCAGAAAGAAATTCTCTCTCCAGTAACACAGCCTTATCTCCATAACACAACCCCTTTCAAAGTTATAGCCAGTATCACAAGGCCTATCGCCATCTCCCCAATGTGTTTAAAAATCTTTCATAGTCTTTTTCTCAAAATGGTCAAAATGGAGATAAGGCCTTTTGTTTCTGAGCCCTCGATATCCATCAAATGTATCGCCAAAGTCAGAATTGTTTAGATACAGCACAATTTCTTTCAAATTACGGTTTCCTTCTTCAAACATGCAGCAGAATTTCTGCTGGTACAATGGTCATTCATGAGCTTGATGCTTGTGGTTAGTTAGACTATGAGTTTTTTTTGTCAAATTGAAAACTTCTAATCTAAATTACTTTTAAGGCAATTATCATAAATTGTGTGTCAGATATTATATGAGAGATTCGTGAAACTCATCATCATATGTGGTGCGATCAAGCAAAATAATTCTGAAGTCACAAATATTGATTTTGAGATGAACCCAAACAGAGGAACTATTTTCTTTTATTGGGTATAGTTTTGAAAACACTTTAATTTCTGATCTTTTGAATTTTAATGGGGTTTTCTACTAAACATAGCATTACATTTAAACAAGAAAATTCAGACTCATTTTCCCTGATCGCATCACAATCATCAGAACCAACCCATAATGATAAGATATTGATTGTTTGTTGTTTCCATAGGTACGATGAGATCGTGGAACATGGCTTACCTGACTGGCGTCAGCCTGTGTTCTACTACAGACGTGTGCGCAAGATGGGTCTAGTGGAGCTGGCTATACTACTCGCTATTATCCTCACCTTTGGGCAATACTTAGTGCTATGGTCTATGTACTGGGAGAAATGCTTAGAACTGGTAAGCTGCATTCATGCTAAGCCGTATGTTGTAAAATTTGATGGAAAGGTTGGACAAATGTATTTAGGTCTTTAAAGCTTGCTAGTTGGAAACCCTGGTGTCTCCTCTAAACAATTGACTATGTGTATGTGAATTCCGTGTATGCATGATTGTTCTGAATGTTTGGGAAAGGGATAGTTTTAAAGCAGATCTTTGGAGATCTTTGAGGACCGTGATATTGAAAAGTGGATGTTCTGGGGCAAGTAATCTGTATAATACAGCATTTATTGCTTTATTGTTTGAATTATCAGTAAATCTAAAATGAGAGAATAAAGGTATTGTTTTTAGACCGTACCTGTGTTATATTGTTTGACATAAATGCGGGCGGTAGTATTATCTTAAAGGAGGTATCCCGCAAGCATAAAAGTGTGCATTATATGTTAGAAATATAACCATCGAGCCCAACTTTTGTAATTATATAGAAGAAAACACCACACTTATGACAAAAACAAATAAAAACCGCAATCTCTCAACATGCCCTTTTTAAAATTCGCGGCGATCGAAAGTCCCAGTGTCGATGATGTCATAGTTGTACAATGCACATGCGCAAATTTGAGCACCCATACCCATGACGTCATCGACACCGGGACTTTCAATCGCCGCGAATTTTAAAAAGTGCATGTTGAGTGATGGCAGTTTTTATTCATTTTTGTGACTAGTACGGTGTTTTGTTCTATATAATTACGTTACTTCGGCTCGATAATTATTTTTCTAACAAACAATGCTCAATGTTGTGCTTGCGGGACCCTTCCTTTAAGTGGAACAACGACGCCGCAAGCGGATTTGTTTCACGCAAAAAAATAATACTACCGCTAATTCATATACGCCATGTTAAAGTTGTCTGATATAAATGTCGACGATTTCTCTGAGAACCAATGAGAATTACCTAAACATTCTTAGCTGTTTTAAGAATTATCAGTAAAAGGTAAAAATCCATTATCCTCTTCCTCTAGGTGTGATCTGAATGAAATTCACCTGGTTGGTATTACATGTAGCTCATCAACATATTCTTGAAATGAATATTATATCTACACATTACATTTTTGTTGTTGAAAATAACTGTTTATAAACAAGCTCTTTGAAATAACGGAGGTGATATAAGTAAATTTTAAAAAACGATTGTTGCTGCCGTTTTGGGGGTGTTTTTGTTGTTTGTTTGTTTTTCTGTCTTTTTGTCTTTTGTTTTTGTTTTGTGTATGTTTATTTTTTCATATATTGTCTTTGTTTTCACGTAAAAGTGGTTTGATTTTGCTATTTGTAAGGAATAATGAATTACACCCAGGGATGCCAGTTTTCTGGCTTTTCCTTCTTTCTCTTTCAGGCCTACTGTCATCCCTGGTTACACCATTTTACCCGTAAAACCCTAACACCACAAATCCTAATTTGAAACCTATACTACAGCATAGTGTTTATATATTAGTTTGACCACCAGACAGCCTCACACAAACAGTTCTTCACATGTATTGAACTTTATTATACTTCTTCACACACACACAATATCTATTCAAATTTTCAGGAATTTCTTGAATCCAAGATAAAGAAACCAAGAAAGAATAAGAAATCCAAGAAAGAAACTACAACGGATAGCAACAATGTTCCTGAGTCATCACCTGCCCAAGACGACCCTAACATTCTACGCACACCACATCTATCAGACACCTTGCCATGTCAACTCTATAGACTCTGTAAATACATGATATTCAATGTACCAACGATGATAAGCTGGGTTGCTTTAGAGATAGAAAATTGGAAGGAATCGAGGAGGAAGCTTAAAGAAGAAGCAGACTTTGAGGAGGAGGAAGAAGAGGAGGAGGAGGAGGAGGAGGAGGGTAATGATAAAGAAAGAGTAAAAAAACGCCAAAGAATAGATCCTGCCTTGTATGAATATGATAGAACTAATGTTAGTGCTCCCGTCAGTTACACGTCCAGTCAGAAAGTCACCAATGACACAAACAACGCCATGAGTAATGGTAAAACTAAACAGGTGAGTAGAGCTTATTCCGTGTTTGGTAAACATGGTCTGTCACATGTGCATCACATGCTGTGTCACATGCATGACATGTCTCCATTGCTCCCTTTGAGTTATACAGAATAATACTCAAAGCTACAAATAGCTCTATAAGCATTGAACAAATAAGCGGAGGTAGATGTTCGGATTGCTGGCCTGATTTTCAACTTGGAGATTTCTATTTTACATGAAAGGTCATCCTTAAAATTGTCACATTCTAAAGTTTGAATTGCATAACTCCAATGGTTCTAATTTTAGAAGCACACGGTCACAATAATTTTTCCCATTGAGTTGTAAACAAACAGGCTGGTGGTTAACCACATTTGGTAGTAATTCACCATATTTTAGCCTATAATTTATAGATGGAACATTTCTGGCCCCTTAGATTTTACAGACATGATGAGAAAAATATGGGGATTCTTCTGATATCAAAATATCTTGATGAAGAAAAATCATAGCCCAAAAAAAGTGATCGGAACATATACCTTTAAGCAATTATGTTTTATTATTTATCCTATCAGATGTACATAATAGAACTTACACTTGTGAATCTGTCCAAATGTAACAGATTTAGATAAAGATGGCCAGAAGCGGTGGACAAACCAAACAAGTGAGATTAGATGTCTTATTCAAGGTCTATCAGTCTATTTGCATCAAGCCGGGATCTTCCCAATATATTTCATACCTGCCACCATCCATCCTGTAACCAAAATAAAACTTGTAATAAATGATTTTTTCTTCTTTCAGTCTAGCGATGAATGGACTCGTGAAGACACCAATAGACTCATCAAAAGCATGGCTAGATATCCTGGTGGTAGCGGACAACGCTGGGAAAAGATTGCCAATGAAATAGGATGGCCCATAGAACTGGTAGGCAGCAATGGGCAGTACTGGCAATGGGACCTCATTATGTGTTAAACTCTGTTAAAACAAAATTCTTGATACCACAGTGTTTTCCCAAGTTCCAAGCTTAGGCTATATTAAAAAAATCATAAATCCCAAAATTTCACAGATTTTTCAGATTTTCATTGATCAAATCCCAAAATTTCACAGATTTTTCAGATTTTCATTCATCACATTACTTTTACAAGGATTTCAATATTTTATATTTATAAAAAATAATAAAAACCTTTAAAAAAAATCGCATTCCGCATTAGGTTTTGAAAAACTGAAGAGCTTTGAGACATTTTTTTTTTTTTAATATAGCCTTATACATGTATTTTACTTGAAGATGGTTGAAGACCCAATTTGTTCACACGGTGTTTACTATTCTACATGAGGGTGCATCATCAAAACAGTGGATTTTCAGTTACATGTAATTGTATACCCAGGTACCAAAAATAATTTTAGAGCGGGTACCCGAAAGCTGGCCACTAATGTCCACAAACGTATTATCGTGTTGTAAATTTTGCCTGCCTAATTCAGCACCTGAGCATCCAATTGCAATGCAGTTTTACACCGACGTAAATGCACAAGTATTTGCAAATATCACAATAAATTTGTTCATACACTGTGGTGCAAATTGGCGATATACTAAGGATGCCAAGAATGTGGGTCTACAATATACATGTAAAAGATATTTTAATAATAGTGCTGTATCCTTGGCGAAAATGTTGAAAATATCTAGGAATCGTCCTGATCGATTTTCAAAATTAAAGGTTTACGATCACGTTGCTAGAAATAATATCGTAAATATTCCTAAATTTAACCCGGTTAGAAACAGCCCCATTGAGTGGTAAATGGTATTTTAGGTTGTAGAATATGTTACTCTTGCAAACGACGGCACAGCTTATGTGACAGTGTGAAAAAAGTGAAGAAGAGATCAGGTACAATGATTGAATTTGCTGCCTGGGTAATGTAATTTCGGGCGGGTAACCGTTTTCCCGCCCGAAAATCCCAGCCATAATACAGTCATATTCCAAAATTTGAGGTCAATGGATTTACGGCACATAATCTCCTGGCCACAGTTCGACATATGTGGGCGCACTTCGATCAGGCTGCGCACACATCCTCAAAACTCACAAAATACCACCAACCAACAACACCAAAGCACCTGATTGGTCAAATTTAAACTGAAGCCTTTTTAACGATCGTCACGCTGCGCCGTAACCACCAACGCAGTGGTCCCGCTGCACCGTAACCACGGATGCAGTGGGGAGTGATAGTGCGTAAATAAGCTCATGTTTATTCACGAGTTTTTCAGTTCTCACGTTTGAGCACCAACCAATCAGAGCCGTGAGGTTGAGCTCGCGTACTTTACGCGAGCTCAACCTCATGTGACGTGCGTCCATTGTTCCAGTGGTTTTTATGATAGAACCAGACAGAAATTCCGTAAAATGTTCCTATAAACAGAATACAAACTTCTGTAGTGGTATACCACTTTTGAAGTTTAACTCACCATGTTTTCACTCATAGCATCTAAAGGAATCAGCTCTCAGGCCTAGAATTTTGCAGGAGTAATGAAGAAAATGTGGGCTTTCTCCTTATACCGAAATCTTAATTGTTATGGTTATAGCCTTACACACCTTTAATAGTACAACTTGATGTGATATCATAAAATAAAAATAAATCAACACAAACAAAAATGCAAGGCCCTGACAACTTTATGTAAAGGAGGTTCCACTTCCAAATATGTTATAACTTATATTGTTGGCAATGTTCTTCTCTAAACCTGTGAACACTATCAAAAACTAATCAACCTTGTCTCCTTTTTTGAAATTATGAGTGCTTATACTGTATGTTGTAGCTAACTGTTATGAAATATAGTCATTAGATGTTGTTGATGTTTTATTTTGCAGGTCACCAAGAAAGCTAAATCTCTCAAAAGTGGAGGATTTGCCACACATGTTGATACCGCTTCACAAGGTAATATGATACTTGATTTGGGCAAAATTAATGCATTTAAAAGCTCAGCTCAAGAGGGTTTAATACTAAGACTTAAAAAATGATCTAATGATTGAAACTGTTTAATGGAAGGCAATTCTAACATTCACAACTGCTCTCTATAGTTTGATCAGTTCCAAATTGGCGAAGCTGCCTTACAGCAGAGAATGAATACAGGAGGATGCTAGCGCGTATGAAGGCAACTAGAGCACTTTGCATCATATGCGTGCGTGCGACTAATACCTCATGCATGTGGCCAAAATCGCGAGCATACGCTTGGATTACTTTTGAATTTTTCTCGCCAATTTGGAACTTATTAAAATATAGATCCTCCAGTAATGCTACAAATGTACAAGCTTCTGAGGATCATGGTTATTTCTCTAAGATACACATTTTGAACAGGCAATTCTTAAAAGTGACAGGCAGTTCCATAATTCTAGCTTTAAACTCCACCCACAACCTCCATGCAATGGGGCCTGTGTACTACTAACATGGAACATGCATCCAAAAATCTAACTTGATTAAATCAGATGCTCAGAACTACTTTTCAGTTATAGGTATGTCATTGAATATATAGAACAAATTCCAATGCTCATTGGCATGTCAATTGATGGGGAAAGATGTCCAGTGATATAAAATTAGCCAGAACTATTAAGAAATATATTCAGTTTGTGATCAAGATTATGGTTTATTATTTTTAGGCATCACTGGTGGCGTACAACACTCCGTCATCAATAAATCCGGACGAATCTTATCTGATGACATCACAACTCTAACAGCCAATCAAAGAGCCGTCCCACATACTCAATCGACCAATCACAACAGTGCTTTTGAAAATTCCAATGAGGAGCGTAAAGAAAACAAAAGAAAGCCTGGGAGTTCTTCCAACCCTGCCAAATCGTCGGAAAGAACGTTACTGATAAAACAAGCACAAAGTAATGGTGTTGGTGTAGAAAACACTAAGGAGCAGGAAGAGGAGAGTTTAGCCCATCCCAGTGTTGAGTCCTGTGCGTGGACGCAGAGGCAACAGAAAGTTTTTGAAAAAGCGTTGAGTTTATATCCTAAAAGCACTGATGGACGATGGGACAAGATATCAGATGCCGTACCAGGAAAAAACAAAGTAAGTCTCATCTGTATGGTCATTGGAAAACATATATTTTAGGTCCCAGCCATGCATATTGATGGAATAAAGTACATGATATACGCTACTTGCACGCAATCGGCATTTTAGAATGAAAGCGAGGCTCTCCCCTCAGCGCGCGCGCCCAACCACGTCACACGATACACAAACCTGCGTGAAACCACGACGCAGTGTGGCGTGATAGTGCATGATGAGGGGAGAGCCTCGCTTTCAATGGTTCCATCTGTACCGTGCAAGTAGCGTATAGTTTAAATAAAGCTCATTATTCCATTGTGTAATTATTGCATGCCTGGGACCTAAAGTACACTTTATCCAGTCTTTGGGCAAGAGAAAGCTTTTACATGCATTGTACTTAAACAACAAAATGCCAAAGGGTACATAGTAGGTATTGTAATCAACACATTCAAGAGTGAAATAACATAGGTTTTGTCTGTTTTTAAATAATTATTTTGGAATGAATAACTTGCTTACTTGCTTAACTCGGGTGTTGTCCCTGATCTTTGATGGCCGCCACGCTTTTCGGTCTTTCATTGCTGTCTTGATGATACAGGTGTTCAATCAAGTGTCTTGCTTGAGAATGTTGTTTTATGTCAGGGCAGGTCTTCCTGGTTTCCTTTGCCATGCTTGGGAATCCAGTGCATCAGTTAAGATACTGACTCCTCACTTCTGAAAAAGTGGCCAGCAAACCTTGATCGTCTCTTCTGAATCTTCTGGCTTATTTTGGGGAGGTGACCGTACAATTGGGCATTTGATATGTGTTGTTTCCAGTTGACAATTGACATTGAGTACTCATAGTCCGGACGGCACGCTTTATACAGCGTGGGACTCCAGAAATCAAGAAATCAACAAAAGCGTGGGGGTTAGAATATTTCTCATATAAAGGGTGTAGTTGTATAAAGCGTGGAGATAAAATAAAAAGGGTGGGGGTTAAACAAATCACATGCAAATATAGTAGTTTAATTCATTTTTAAAGAAATTGTAAAAAAATAGGACATTTGCCACCAATTTCAGCGCATTATTTCAATCAGGTTTCAACATTTTCCGACGAAATTTCGGTACGGACAGCCCGTCTCCCATGAATCATATCGTAAATTCTGCTCTATTTTGCCATATTTCAAAGCCAGCTTTTAATTTGTTATGTTGGTACCACCCAAAATATTACTGTTGTGCCCTAGAATTATTTATTTTGATGATGAAAATGTGCCAAAAGTAGGTAGTATTTTGATATCATCAACTTCCGAAAACGTCCGAATTCAGAAGCATTACACTATTTTAGCTTAATAATACATTGCATGCATGACGCAAATTTGATGGACCCCTAAAAAGCTCTTGGGATCCAAAATGTCCCCTTTTCGGTATAAAGGGTGGGGGTTGAACATTTCCAAATAAAAAGGGTGGCTCTGTAAAAAGGGTGGGGGTAAAATAAAAAGGGTGGGGGTCTGACCCCTGTCCGGACAGTGGTACTGTTCTCAGCATTCTGATCAAGCTCTTTCTTTAACTTGAGAGTAATGGTCCATGCTTCGCATCCATGTAACAGCACTGACTCTACCGTTGAGGCAAACAGCCGAAGTTTGATTTTTCTTGAGACAGTTGAGTTCCATATTTTGGTCATTTTGCTATAACATTCTGAGTGTATTTTAAATCCTAATGGAAAACATAATAAAAATGCTGCTTTAAGAAGTTACAGAACCCATGTTAGGCCTGTTTGGCTGGTAGACCAATAGCATAACCGTAAAAGTTCAACGAGCCATATCATCCTTACATATTGGAAACATTGAAATATTAATATTCTGCCTTTAATTGGTTATTGCATTGTGAAATATGTCTCTTTCTACAAAAAAGGACCAACAAAAAAGAACTTGCCCTCCAATCCATACCGTCCCATAAAGAATCCAAGGGCTAAATCAGTTATAGTTTTATCAGTTCCAAATTGGCAAGAAATATCCGGTTCTTATCTCTCTGAGCGCAAAAAATAATCCAAGCTTAACGCGCGCAATTATGGCCACACGTGCACATGTCACGCATATGATACAGTGTGCTTGTTGCCTTCAAAAAACAACCACATCCTTCGGTATTCATTCGCTACTGTAATGAGATTTCCCCAATTTGGAACTGATAAAACTATAGTAGCAATCAAACAGCATCGCATAATTCTTTCAATTTCTTATCTCATTTCAGGAGGAATGTTTGATACGCTTCAAAGAGTTGGTTGAGGCAATACGGAGGAAAAAGCAGTCTGCTGCTGGAGAACAATGACATTTACAACTCATAATTTGTTTTATTATATCAGTTTAATGCAGCATGTCTAAAAACATTTCAGTAGAACAGATATATTTTTGAATTTGAAAAGAGTTAGTTATGGTGATCCAAAGCAAAAAGCAGTCCGTTTGAGCAAAAAGCAGTCCGTTTGAGATCAATTACCTATATGTATGTGCAACTCGCAATTTGTTGTAGCGAAATGCAGATTGTCTTTGAAACATTTCAGTAGTTAAGTTTTTGTTAAAGAGGTGGTTCAGGCAGTGCAAAGGTAAAAGAAGTTTGTTAGAGACTAATAACTTGGAACTCCCAATTTGTTAAAGGGAAAAACAGCTTGTCTTCAAAACATTTCAGTAGTTCATTTCTTTTTCTGAGAGTTTTCAAAGAGTTCATTTAGGCAGTACAAAGGCAAAAGCAGTCAGCTCACTATTTGGTTTATGATGAAATAATATTATGTTAAAACATATCAATAGATATTTTTTCAATACCTGCATTTTAGTTATTTTGCTGAAACATGGGTAAAAAGGGAACTTGCATAGTTGGTACGAAATAGAAATGGACACTGATATGAGTTTGAAAACAATGCATGGAACTTATATTTATTTATTCAGTATTATAGCTACAGTGTGTCCCAAATGAAAGAAATCTTGATGTATTTTAACTTAACACTTTCCACGCGGCAGGCGGCTGCAGACGACATTCCAAAATATCACAAAATGTTTAAAAAATGTCAAATTTGTTGAATTTCATCACCATATTTGAAATCACCATGCAGTAAACTAAGTACAAACATGCCTAATATCGATTCAGTAATCCTTGAGATAGACCTTGAAAGTTGAGACAGGTTTCTGACAAATCTGTTTTGTATCATGGTAAAACTAATAGCCGCGTGGAGAGTGTTAAGCAAAGCATGTGTATTTAAAAACAATGTGTGGAAATTTTAAGTAATATCATAGTTGGGACACACTGATGGGTGGATATTCTAGGTATTTCAAAATAACAACAGGACTCATGTCTCTCATGACTGGATCTTTTAAGAATCTCTCAATCATAACACAATTATGTGTCATCTTTATTCCCAATAAGATTGTCCTGTTATCCAGAAAAATAGTAAAATTATATTTTAGACATTAGGATTGAACATTTAATATTAATTATTGCAAGTCTCTTCTGATTGGGTCTACACATGTCTAAAACAAAGAAAACAACACCCAAATGGTCTGATATGATGTGTAATCTCATCAGAATAAAAAGACCTTAAGTTTTCACATTTTCAGATTAACAGAGTGGTTTAGCGTGTATGTATCTTCTGTCTTCCATTATTTTTATTATTTTTTGGGGGTCAGATTTTTAAATGCTCCAAATGACACAATACTCTGTGTCAGCTTAATTTTAAAAGGTGATGTCAGTGAGTAATCTACTGATAGACGCAGCACTTTCTGCACCACGCCTAACATTCTTCTTTGATTGCATGGATGCAGACTCTGTCACCTCCCAACTTGAGGTGGTACAAAGTATAGTCTGTTATGGTTGAGTGATTTTATCCTGAGTCATAAGAATCGTAGGAGTTCCATTAATTAACCCTAACACTCTTGAGTACTACAAATTACTACGATGCGGTGTGCTTGTGTCACCCTGCTCGGCAGTTTTTCCATGAAATAATGGCCCCAGGGTATATACATGGCGAAGTATACTGAGTATACCCCCCCCCCCCCCCCCCCCCCCCCCCCCGTGGCCTGACGGTAGATCGTCTGCCTCTGAACCCAGAGGTCCGAGTTCGAGCCCCGGGGGCGTGGGGGGGGGGCCTTTTTCCCCTCACTCTTTGTCCACGAAAAAGTAAATCTTTGGAAAAGGTGCCTCAGGGGTTAGGGATAATTATGGAGTAATTTCTTTTTCTATTTTTATTTTTTTTCTAATTTTGGTCTCATTAACCCTAACACTCTTGAGTACTACAAATTACTACGATGTGGTGCGCTTGTGTCACCCGGCTCGGCAGTTTTACCATGAAATAATGGCCCCAGGGTATATACATGGCGAAGTATAATACTGAGCCATGTATGGTTTCCCCCGGGGCCTGGCAGTAGATCATCTGCCTCAGAACCCAGAAGTCTGAGGTTTCGAGCCCAAGGGGCGTGGGAGACCTTTTTCCCCCTCTCTCTTTGGCCGCGAATTTCTTTGGAAAAGGTGCCTCGGGGGTTAGGGTTAATGACCTATACGAGTAGGAA
Organism: Ophiura sarsii; assembly: GCA_035610835.1. Classification (NCBI taxonomy): domain Eukaryota; kingdom Metazoa; phylum Echinodermata; class Ophiuroidea; order Amphilepidida; family Ophiuridae; genus Ophiura; species Ophiura sarsii. The sequence goes on from CM069441.1 coordinate 25,670,399, forward strand.
GGGGAATTGTAAGAGTAGATTAATTTTCAAAACTCCTGTATGTATACAAGGAGACATTGCAACTATCTTGCCAAGCTGTTATGAATAGACTGTTTGAGATATTCCTCACCACTGCAAGCAATATGTGTGTGGGTAAAATGTAGCTTATTTATTGTTTGTGTACGAGAAGTCAATCTCAAAGGGAATCAACCATATAGGTATATATTTTTCTTTGGTCATAGAGCATTGCACAGAAGGTCATTGGGTAAAAAAACACTATAATTGTGTACCGTTGCAGCAAAATGATGCAGTTGTCGGTAGAATAAATTTTGAGATATTGATGGAATTAGGCATGGAAAGAAGAGAAAAAAATTACGATCATTTTCTTCATAAAATCAAAAAGCTGTGTCAAATCTTGGCTACAAATGTGTCATTTTAAAGCATTAAAAAGCTGGTATTAAAATCTCAACTTTTTCTTTGGGAGACAACTGCATCCTTTTGCTGTGACAGAACACAAATGTTATGTCTATTGGATGCCTCTGGATAACTATGGTATGACCTCCCGTGTAAAAGATGGAACACTATAATAGTCTATAGGCCATTTTCAAATTGATTGTAATTTTATTGTTTCATATTTTATTTGGACATAGGGATACAGTGACTTTTATGTACTATAGTATATTACATTAATATTCCTTCTCTTTATTTTTTTAACAAGTGGTTGCAACCAAAAATCAACCATTTTTTTCTGGGGCTCTTTATTAAGTTATTCGACTTCAACTATGATTAATTTTATATTCAAGTAATAATACAATCATGATCTGATTTTAACATCGTCAGTTGACAGTTGACAACCAGAAAGACTTGACTCAAAACAGGACATTCTGAGAAAAATGAATTTTAATATATAGTATTCTATTGAGTTGTAATGAAATTGGCATATTTTTGAGTATTGGGTAAGTCTATTTGGTACTTGGAATCTTTGGACGACAATGAATATTTTGTGAATCTCAAAATGACCAAAAAGTGAGTTGCATCTTTATGGTTGTCAACCCTCGATAAACAGTATCGTGTCACAGTCAGAAAATAACAAATGAAAAATAATTAATTAGAGAACAAAATATTGAAATTGTAAATTGGTTGCCAGACTTTGGTGTAATAATGAATGAAGGGCAGGTCCGTATTTTGAGTAGTGGATATTGGTGAAGCATTGCGTGGTCAGAATGGGCCATTGTCAATCTTTTATTGAGTTGTCTATATGATTAGGAATTTTAACTTGTAATTATGCCTAAAGCTATGCCAGTAAAATAGAATCAACATTTAATATATAGCAGAAAAATATGATGCAAGAGTGTACAAACAGAGTTGTACCTAAAACTAGTGTATTATAAGTTTTTCTGGTCTCTTCCATTTTTGTTGGTTTTTTAAACTTTGGGGCAGATAAGTGAAAAAAAGTGAATAGTGATAGGTTTATGTTGTCGATTTGTTGGGGTTGGGAGGTTTATGTTGTTGATTTGTTGGGGTTGGGGCTTTTTTTTTCAATCAAAATGTTGATGATAAATTTGAAATATTTAACATTTAAAAAATGACAAAATGTAACTTGCTTTGAGGTCGTTTAGGAGCTTAAGGTTGTTTAGTAATAAATTGTAACAATTTGTTGCCAAAACATTTTTAAGTCATCACATAATACTCTATTTATTTTGATAAACTCACATGTGAAACCATCCATAGGAGTAATCTCTGTACTTGCTATAGATTTTTTTCTCAATACATGTAGAAAACCATGATCTACAGGCCAGACTAACCTGTAAACTATGAATTGGGATTTTTGAGGTGTGTTTTTTGTGGGGGTCTTTAAAAAAATGTTTAGAAATAATGTAAGAAAAAACCTAGAAAAACCAACTGTCCTTTCTTAAAAGGACCATCTGCCAGTAAAACAAGGAGTGTTTTCGAATGGTGCTCATGTTATAATCTTAAAGGTGTGCAATCTGTTTATCATTTTGTGTGAAAAGATTGCTCTTAAACATCACATTCTAAAATATCACTTGAAATGGATATTGTCTTCTTGAAACAAAAGTGGGTATGTTTGTGAGATGAGGTAATAAATCAGCCCATCCCTCAAATTGGAAGTGGTTGTTTTTTGTTTTTCTTGCAGAGTAATTAAAAATTAGAGAAAGAAACATGTTGTGTCAGCAGTAAGCATCACAAGAATATCAGGTGTATTGTAATATTCATAATTACAAAATAATGCTCGACAGATCATTTATTTGGCTTAATTAAAAAAATTCAATCAATGGGATTGCAATTACCATGCCATATTATATACTTTTGAAATCAAACATGCTTTTAAGTGAGTGTCCAGCAAGCACAACATTATGCATTATATATTAGTAAAATAATTATCGAACAAAACATCATACTTATCATAAAAACGAATAAAAACTACCATCTCTCAACATGCCATTTTTAAAATTCGCAGTGATCGAAAGTCCCGGTATCAATGACGTCGTGATTATTGGTGCTCAAATTGTGCATTGTATAACTATGACTTCATTGATACCGGGAATTTCAATTGCCGCGAATTTTAAAAAAATTGATAATTCTTTTTCTAACATATAATATACAAATACTACATGGTTAGAGGGGAAATAGTGCAATCTAATTTCCCAAGGTACTGGACAGGCCTACCACCCCGAACCCGGAGGGTGAGGGTTGGTAGGCCTGTAGCCAGTACAGAGGGAAAATAGTGTGCCCTATTTCCCCAATTATACCATGTAGTATTTGCTTTATTACACCTCAATGTGACTCTGGGGATGAGGTTGTAGGGAAGTAGCCAAAACTACCACACGGGAAATAGCTAAATTTCTTCAATAGCTCAAATTATTATCACTGTGGCCAGCTAAATTGACTAATGAAATTGCAGTATTTATGCCTATTATCTCATGAATATTTATGAGGTGTAATAATGCACAATGTTGTGCTTGCTGGACACTCCTTTAATGATAATACTATTAGCAAATGCCATCCCATGGATTGGTTCTGCCATCGACATCCCTTTCTAACACCATAATTGATTTCAAATATGCCTGCCTGAAATGTTTGAGTGCCCTTTCTCTCAATCTGTATGGATTTTCAGATAGTATAAACATTTCGACTAGAGTTTGATCAACACCAAATTGGTGATGCCTCCCTACAGCAGCAAATTAATACAGGAGAATGCGGGCGGGCATGAAGGCAACAAGCGCACTGTGCATCCTGTGTGATGCATGCGACCAAAACTGCATCCAAGTACACTTAGATATTGGATTACTTGTGCGTGGAGATATAAAAACCAAATATTTCACGCCAATTTGAAACTGATTAAACTATAGTTGTGGTAAAATTTGAGGTTGATATTCAGATTGAGCACCTTTAATTTTAGCATTTGTATATAATACTAATAGTATGTCATTTGTTCTTTTATTTATTAAAGGTGGATGACCTGATTAAAGCCCACATTTTCACAGTGTTTACCATTCTACGTGGTGGTTAACCACTTTGGAGGTAATTCACCACTTTTTCTCTTTGAATATCACGAGGCACCTTTTCTCTCTCAGGGCCTACAATTTTGCAGTGGTAACCCCGATACCAAAATGTGGGAATTTATTCAGGTCACTCACTTTCAACTGTCTTCTTCCTGCTTTCAAGTTCAATATGTTTGGCATTCTCTACTCTTAAATCAGTTATCACTATTAACCAAACATCCATTGATCCCAATTTAAATTTTCAGGTGCAAAAATTGCCAAAAAGTATGGGCTATTTATAATTGGCTCTCTTTGGGCTCACCACTCAATGAGGTATGTTTTCAGTGTCGATCCATTGAACCCAGTTTAATTGTCCCTAACCCGCTACGGCATACAAAATCATACGGCAAGTAGCACCTGTTTGCGATGGACATGAGGTCTATCCCAAGCTGCAATACAATACGCCCTGTGTACTCACCACACATTTAGCCAGGAGCGCTCATAGTGTGGTGGTTGAGTCGCTGCCTGCCAATCCGGCTACCTGGGTATAATCCCTGGAGCCTCAGACCAAAATGGTGTTTGCCTACCTTTTAGCCCTTTTTCACTTTCTTCAGTCCATCGCCACTGAAACACCATAGTAGTCAGCTACGAAAACTAGCATAGACAGTTGGCATCATTTTTTTACTGTAGTAGGAATAGGATGATCCCAATTCAAGCCAGTATTTCTTGGAAATTGAAATAGCTTAACTTTATTTAACTTAAGTAAACAGATTTCTTGGACATTAAAGGTAGATGTTCCGATTTTCAACTTGAAGTTTTCTATTCTACATGAAAGGTCATCCTTAAAAAGTCGTGTTCCAAAGTTTGAGTTGCATAGCTTTAATGGTTCTTATTTTAGACACACAAGATGCTGTGAACTGTACCCATTGAGTAGTACACAAACTATATCGGTGGTTACCACCATTCGCGGTAATTCACCGTTATTTCATCGATTTCTCCGTAATTATACCGATTTAGGCCGTCAAATTTCAGTATGATGATGAGAAAAATATGAGCTTTCATATGATATGAAAATCTCCGTATGTTTGAAATAATTCTGTGTTACGAAAATGTGATCGGGTCATCTACCTTTAAATATGAAACCTGAAGCAAAAGTAATTTTATTCAGAAAAGTTAAAAAATAGCCAAACCAAAAATGACGCTGACTCGGATGCTTTTATTTCATGGCTCTCGGACAAAGCGCTACGATTTAGAGCTACATGTCAGTTAGGGTTATTGATCTTGTTGAGTTTTGCCCATAATACAATCTTCAGATAATTGCAATATACTGTACATTGGTATCACCTCTTTTGAATGATGAATAAAGTTTTGATGCATCTCATTTTAAAGGCTGTTGCAACTTTGATTGATTTATTTACCTGATTATCATCATAGGGTGTATATGGTTTTCCTTATGAACTTCTTTTGTTTATTTGTACTCTCATGGGGTCCTATAGTTCAGTCCATTTCAAATTTGTTAACCTGCAGCAGTGAATGAATTCAGAAGAGAGTGGATGCACAAAACGCTCGTATCGCATTATGTCTCAAAGAGCGTTGAATTTATGTAACCATGTGATGAATTGAGACTAGTAATTCTTCTTATCATCAATCAATTCTTGTCTGCACAACAATACTATCAACATGCATGCCACAAGATGAATATACATGTATGCACAAATCAAAGAATAAAGCATTTTTATGATAGTTGCTAATTTCTCCTGAATTGCACAATTGAAATTGTACATTTTCAAGTCTACTTCAATATTCAAACTACTTCTTTCACAACTCAATAAAACACTTTAAACTATGTTGTTTTAAGAACAAATGTCTTCTTTTATTATGTTAAAACTGTTTTGGCCCTATCAAATGATTCCTAAAAATGCATATGACTTCTTGTTATCAAAATATTCTACACCAAAATACCTTCAGGGCTAATATTAGGGATGGAAATTCACAGTGTAATTAGGGATTATTAATTAATAGATAAAATCTATGAAAAATGTAGAGAAAATGTTATAAAACCCATAAGGTCATTTCATACATCCATTCAGTAATATATTTTTTCACATGAACTCTCATGAAAATATTGAACAAACAAGTTCCCACCATAGAAGCATGTAGACTGATATTGGGTTCGATCATGATTTTAGGAATAATTTAGATACCTTATTCGAACCATTGTGTTTGAGCTCCGTAGCTTTCGAGGTAATCACGACCCCTTCATTCAGCGTAGTGTTTACTTCCCTCAACTTGTCACATGACTACCTTTTGGGTGATCACATGACAGCAGGTCATCGTAGATGGCGGGTAGGTTGTAGCCGGTGTCTCGGTTGAGGGTCGGTTTCTGTGTCCTTATTTCGATAGCCTCTCTGATCTTATGTTATCAGAGTGATCGCCCAAAAGGTGGTTATGTGACAAGTGGAACTTTGGAAGGAAGTAAACACTACGCTGAATGAAAAGGTCATGATGACCTCGAAAGCTACGGAGCTCAAACACAATGGTTCGAAAAAGGTATCTAAATTATTGCCAAGTTCCCACCAGCGTATTTGTGCATATTTTCAAGCTTACACAGCATACGGCGCGAGTGTGTATTGATAGACTATGACCACAAATGTCTGATGATCATACCAAGAAAAATAATAGAAATTGATATTGGCACAATACACCAGATCATATAAAAAAGTTTCCCAAACTTCAAACTATGGCTATAATATGGTATCTTACAGTTAAAACATGTCAGACCCTACATACAATGGTATTAAAATGCATCTTTTCATCTTTAAATGATAAAAATCCATTTTAAAATCATTATTAAGCATTGAGGGAACTTATTCATTTAGTTCATGCATCGGAAAGCCAAGTGTCTATATGCCTAATTCTGTGGTGTCAGTATAACTGCATCTGTGTATTGTTAATAGGCATTTATTCTGCAAGAAGCAGAACCATGAAACAAAATAAATGCCCATTAAGAATGCCTGGTACAAAAGCAGACATCCTAAGTGGAATTTTATCTCAATCTTAAGGTGGCTAACTCAGCTACGATGACCGGCATTGATTTGCTTCAAAATAGCAGAGGATATGCCAAGTTTGAATTATTTCCAAAAAGGCATTTTTGATTTACGGAATTCTTCGTTATTTGAAAACCCCACTGACTTACTACAGGAGGGAGAGACATTGACAAATTCCCAAATATTGCCAAATTATAGAAAACACATATTTTTGTGAACATTTGTCCCTCTTCTTTAAAATCAATAATGCTAAAGATTTGTATTTTATTTTGATGCCAAAACATAAGGTATTAGGCTAAATTTTTTTAAAAAGTTGTCTCAAAGCTCTTCAATTTTTCAAAACCTAATGCGGAATGCGGTTTTTTTTAAGTGACTTTTTGTATTGAAAATGAAAATCTAAAAAATCTGTGAAATTTTGGGATTTTGGGGATTTCTTTTTTTGGGGGGGGGGAAATTAAGATTTTTGTTTTTCTAATGCGCATCAATAAACTAACGCGCGCGGGAGCTGTGAGACAAATGATTTTTTTTTAATTTAGCCTTGCACAATTAATTATTTTCCAGTGATGATGGATGGTATTTTCAATGGGAATATTAGTACTTATCCACTATTTTCTAGTTTGTGAATTTCCTCTGTTCAATTTGTACAAACAAGTAAAGGTGTCATGAAAAGGTTCCCAAGTGTTTCTAGACTTAAATACAGCCTTTTGAAAATTTGCCTAAAATAGATATTTGAAGAAAAAAAATCAAAAAGTAAACACTGTATCTGAAGTGTCATGGCCATAGCATTTTCTCTCTTGCATCTACAGAAATTTGAGGTGAAAAGTTAGGGAATTTTCAAAAAATAAAGAAATTTCAATAATTATCCAAAATTCCACAAATACGTAGAGTAAAGACTTATCTTTGCTATGGTCTCAGTATAAAAAGTATAGATATAATTCATTTGGTATAAAAGCTATATTTTCTGCAGTGGTATCCGAATTAGCTACCTTAAGTGAAAGCAGAAGTAAATATGACTTATTTTCAATCCATTCATTTGTTTAATTTAATTTCCCATGATGCATTGCATGTGACATGTCTTTTCCCCTAAGAAGTTTGCCATGCTAAAACAAACATTCAGTGTTTCCACTTTCCAGGAAATTTCCTGAAATTATGGAAATTATTGTTGTTTTCAGGTAATGTTCGGGAAATGAAATAATTCCAGGTAGTTTCGGGAAATGTCAAAATTGCGATAATTTATAGGAGAGAAGAGAAAAAAATCATTCCCCCTGTTTTTATTTATTTTTGGTGCCTCATAATAATATTAAACAGTTGCCAACCTTAGTCGACAATCGCCCCCTGATCCAGTTTTCCTTCAAAACACATACATAGCTTCCTCTATACACCCCTAGGCCCTGCCACATGATCCACCCACAGATGGCATTTTAATTACCCTCACATTTCAATATTTTTGATGCTGATTCTGGAGTTTCTCACATGCATTAGGCGGTTAGGCCTATATCCCTGCTATCCTTACATGTAGGACCTCCATAAAATTCGTTAACCAAAAATAGCACGGGTATAGCCATTTTGAAGATTTCAGTAAATCCCATCAAATTCAGAAAATTTGGGATTCTGTTTCAGGAAATTTCTTTTTGAGGTGTGGAAGCACTGAAAACATTTGGCAACTAGCGACAGCTACTGCCTTTTGACTGCAGTGTTAAGGAACAAATCATAACCTCAGTCAGGACATCCACTTTTTGCCCCCTTCTTACGTCTTTTAAATGTTATTTTGCCGTTGATGCAGGGGAAACACACCAATAGCATGATTACGAGACAGTCCACATAAAATTTGTTAAAAATGTCAACCAAATTGGATTCAAATTCAACAATTTGGCAAGATAATAACACATACTTTGTCATTAGAGGATCAATTATCTATAAAACACACACATATATTCACAATTTCTTCCACCAGTGTCACCTATTCCCTTCTCTTACCAACCCCTATACCAATCATATTACATATTGCAAATATACAGGCAGTAAACATGTGACTGGTCATGTAACACTGTCTACTGGTAGTAGTAGCTACTGTACATACATATAAGAAACTGTCGCTCCAAAGAGATACTTCTATACACTTGATATATAAAAACTATTCAAATCACAATATACATTTCATATTGGCAAATTGAAAAACATAATGATATACATGTACAATCTCAGCATGATTCTTAACATAATATTACAAATGGCACAATAAGCATTATAAACGATTAACTCCAACTAAATGACCCGTCATTGCCTTGGTTACCACACAGTACATACATAGCTTCCCTCTTTTAGCACTCGCAGATTATGATCATTCTGGGGCAATGAATTAATTTGAAAGTTCTTGAATAACCACCACCCCCTCATTGCATTCATACCCACACTAGTTTTGAACCAAGGCATGGGTCCAACCCCATAATTCAGTAGCCAAATTAGGACCACTGCAATCGATGGCTATTGTCACTACAAACCTCCGCCTGGTTAAATTAGTTTCACCTACAAAATTCCACTATCTCAAATCCTCTATTGTATATAATGCCCAATATGTGGCTTATATATTCACTAGAATATGACTTGATAAGTAATCATGAATCAGTGCATAAAGCAAGTGATAAGTAACCTAATGAGACTTGAAATATGTGACCAGTCACATCAAATGAACATGTTGTCGGCAAACACAGTTTTGAGATAGAGGACAATATATTTGATAAAATTATAAAGAAAATACTAGAAAGAAATATGCTTCTTTAAATCATATCTTATTATGCAAGGTCCACTTATCTTCAACATGGTATCATTTCATAGCTTAAAATGTGCTCTTTTGAGTCATACAATAACTCTGATTTGACTCAGGCTTCCAACATGTGAAGTGACAGGTCACATAAACACAACACCAAAACTAAGTCCCCCTCTCAAAATCTCGTCATAACATCGTAAGGTAACAAAATTTACAAATATAACTTAGTTAGAAATAATCCTATGACTGTTTCCTAAGTGGTGTTTGAAAATGAAAGATGGCCATGACTTCATGGCTGAATGAGCTCAAATAAAAGACAAAAACTGCCCTTCTCAAAAGTCACAACTCACTGCTAATATCTGAGCCAAGAAGTGGATTTACATGGCTGAATGATCATGAATTGATTACACATTACAGTAATATTCGCTCAACGATGGGTGTTTTTCCATTAGTAAGAAGCAATTTTCATAAACTTTTGTGACTTTTGAGAAGGGCAGTTTTTGTCTTTCATATGAGCTCATTCAGCCATGAAGTCATGGACATTTTTTATTTTCAAACACCACTTAGGAAACAGTCATTTGATTATTTCTACCTAAGTTTTATTGGTAAAATGTTTTACCTGATAATGTTATGACGACATTTTGAGAGGGAGACTTACTTTTGGTGTTGTGTTTATATCATTGACATGTCTTGACCCATTTGATTGACCTCACTTCCTCGTGGGAATGCAAGAACATCTAAAGTGACATTTTGGTAAATTTTTGTGTTCAATTTTGTTAACTTAGTTTTTGTTTTAACAAGCATAATTCATTTAAATTTCATGAATGGTCAAAATGGCTAAAATGTGTGGATTTACCTAATATCTTCATAACAATAACTCAACTCAACTGGGCCAAAAATGTAACTTACAACGTTCTTTCATTCCCACGACGACTTATGTGACTCGAGGTTAAGTAATATATATCATGCAATGTTTATTCAAATTTCTACACATATTTTTCTCTCTCTTATAATGTAGTTCGACTATCAGGAAAGGCTTTCCTGGACTCAAACATTTATCTCGACTCTATTTTCAGTTAAAAACATCAGAGACCTTTCCTTTACCAAATCATACTGGAAATGAAATATTTCTTTTGATTTTCACCATAAAGCATCCTAGAACACTTTCAACAGCGTTAACGCGATGTCAAACCATGGATTCTCTTTATGAACACACAAAAAAACAGTCAGAAAATAAGTTGCCACAAGTTAACTCCAACAGTTTATTTCAACCTATTCAAACTATGATTTTGAGGTAATTAGGAAACGTATTGCTGTTATATTTTAGTTTCATGTTTATAAATGTAATTGGACAAACAAATTGCATTTAGAGGGAAAAAACTCAAAGATAACGGGTGTTCCATGAAAAACATCGCATCATATGCCTCTAAGAGACAACACTGATCAGTAGGAAACAATTTCAGATTGCTTTTTTACTATTCATATTCAAATATTTCTTGTCCTTGATGTTGCCATGTATTATTGTCCACTTTGTGCTATAATAAAACACTAGCACCAAATCAAGATGTAGTGATTATCGATGATGGACAGCATTGTAACTGTGTCAGGAGACAAAGTACCCAAATCAATACCACTGACAGCTATGATGTTATTATTTATACTGATTAAAAATGTGAAAACAACTCCTAGCATTAAATGGAAGCAGTTTTTCTATATTAATCTTGTCTCATTAAATTCTGTAATCGGTGCAATTATTAGGCAGTGCCTTGTATACATAGTAAATAGAAATAAACATTGGATTCATAATACTTACGTTTTATATCGAGGGTTTAGTGCAACAAAGGGCTATCTGCATTTCGGTCATTTTGAGAAAAAGTGAATTAAAGATTTGTACCCATCATTGTCACCTATTGGTTTTGACAAGTTAAAAGAAATGCTATTCAAACCTTTTTGATTAGGTGAATTTACTATTTTCTCATAATTATGTTCCTGATCTTGTGCAGATCATTTTGATACCAAAATCTAATTTCGGCCAAAAATGCAGATAGCCCTTTGTTGCACTAAACCCTCGATAAAGTTTGGTATATTTGAGGAGAATGACATGATCGACAAGTGACAACAAAATCCCATGTTCTGAATCTGATTTTTACCAATTTTGAGTGGGATATTTTGGTGTGTTTTTTATTTTCAAATAATTCCCAACCTTTTTTCTTCTTTAAATCTTGTGGTTTTGAAAAATACTATGGCCTTTTTAATAAGTGCCTGATGGACTGAACCTACTGGAAAAGTCCATCCACTCTTCAGAGAACAGAGGATTTTGTATCATTGCAGAAACATTCAGGGGTGTACTTTCGCGACATCCTGCGAGAATCCAAATGGATTCTCGCAGAGGAATTTTGCGAGAATCCATGGATTCTCGCAAATGGATTCTCGCAGAATATTTTTGTGAGAATCCTTTTTACTGAATTTAAATTCTGCATTTTAAACATTTATTGTACTATTGTTAAGAACAATCATCATTTTAATTTCAACTTGAACAGTTTAGAGTCAAATACCAGTCATCTAAGGTCCTGTTTTGAACTTGGAAAAATAAAAAATAAATTTGGCGAGAATCCACCTGGATTCACGCGGAAGTGATTTTACGCGAATCTTCACGCGAATCGATTCGCGGATTCGCGCCGAAAGTACAGCCCTGAACATTCCTGCAGATAGCATCTGCTTTTAAGCAACAAAAAACACGAACTGATCTACAGGTCCGGTCAACCAATTATATTTCTTCAAATTTTCAAACAAACTTTTTTTCTGACAATAATTTGATTTTGGTTTTTTTTATTTTATTGATTTTTGTTATTGATAATTGAAAATTCACCAACATTTTCACGAGTTAACCCAAAAATAGTCCAACCCAAAATACCTGAGGTCTGTTTGTCCGTAAAACAGGGTGTTTTTTGTTGCCTTAGTGCAATTCTTTTTAAATAATAATATTAATATTCAACAGTTTTCGTGGCTGCACACTGCAGCATTTCTATTGGCTACACGTTTAAGATGAAATTATGTACAATTACATAAAACAATACAACAAAATCTCACATTGCTTATGAAAAAGGTAAACAAAATAGAAACAAAAATATGAATGTGTTTTGAAAATTGGTCCTAAAATATGAAAACAAAATAGGCTGGCATAGTTTATACATTATATTACAAAAATTTAGTTTCATTCCAAAAAGAGGGAAAAACATGAAAAGTTTTATGTACAAAATATAAAAATACTGTGAATTTTACCTTTAAATTGTTACCCAATTAAAAATCTACAGGTAAAAGATACTTTACCCTTTTTGGTAGAAATATTTTTCTCTTTTTTGTAACTACAAATTTAGTTGAACGACCTATTTGCAATCCTAGTATTCAACATTACAATGGTAAAACATTTTGCAAAACGTTTTCAACAGTGAAAATGAGTTACTTTTTCGCCTCTCCATGACATTGAATGTTTATTGACACACAAGGCTTGTACTGTTAAATTGTGATCTGCGCAAACACTACGCATTCGGCTAGGTGTCGGTCTGTTAAGTGGATTACGACTATGGTCTTGTCTTCGCACCTTTGGCCACGGTTAAATCCCTGTCACACTCTTCTGCGATCATGCCGCGGTGCTTGCATTCCGCCGAATCATTATAGCAGCACCAAGCCAAACGCATTAAGGTCTCCAAAAACCGATTGGCGTCACAGTGTGGACACTAGCTAAGACGGGAGAGGGTCTCCATGGTCACCAATGAGCGCCAGAGCACTGCGCTTATTTCGTGCATGCACTGTAATGACTCAGTATAGGAGCATACTAAGAGCTACCTTGTTTTTCAAATTTGCCCATTTTAGACAGTTTCACTCAGCGCTATTCTTGCATGATATTCATACTTTGATACTTTTCAATGCAATGCAAGTGTGACAGGTTTAGGGAACAGGAGTGTGAGGGTCTTTGACCATGACTAGATTCACTAGAAGGTACCAGGCTCAGGCTTTAAGACTTTTATTGGCAAGTGCTAATAAATAACACATGTACATCACTTTCATCGTACATGTCAGTTACCGTACATTTTATGCCTGGCATGCCAGGTATATGTTCATCACATGATGTTCACATACACATCACATGCATTGGATGTGTGCATCACATGGGTGGTACACATATAATCCCATGAAACATCCATAAAGTGCCGACCTTGGACAAAATTATACAAAAGTTCTCCTCAAAAAAAAGTCATTATCAGAAATGTCACTTATGAATAATGAAGCTCTTAAGAATCAATTACAACATGAGATTTTCATAACCAATTCATCATTTGAAACATGTTTACATAATATAACAATGAGAGTCACAGTTATAAATTCTTGAGCAAAAGAAGCGTGAGGTCAGTATGTTCGCAAAATAAAATCACATAATTGAGACATCTAAACCTCACACATAATAAATGTATGCAAATGAACATAATTTGGATATGCAAATTAGAAATAATTAATATTACATCAAAAAAGCATGATTTATTGACTATTTATAAAGCACCTCATATAAATGTGTCGTACTGGATTTGATGTGGCACCAAAAAAGCTTCCAAAAACATGATCAATCTCTATGTAAATGCTACATGATTATGTTGAATCATTTTTACTGTCTGCAAAAAAACAATTCTTCACAAATATTGATTTTGAGATATAACCAAACAAATAAAAGGAGATATTATTTTGTTTCTGTTGTTTTAAATACCCTTCAGTTGCTAATATCTTTGGAATAAAGTATCCATTTAAAATCACATAGAAAACTAAAATCTTGATATTTTTTACTTCTTTTGCTTGATCTCATCACATATATTGATACTATATAGATAACCCAATTATACTGTTTAGAATTATACACAGTATATATCAATCAATTCAACCAGTTGCTGTCATAATGCTTTGGACAAAATTCTAAATAGGCAAGCGTATGCTGCGTGATACCAGAAGTGATTTGCCACATGTAACATATATTCATTCAAAGCGCACACTGAAATTTGACCTCAGGCACGTGCAAGAGTTACAGGAATTTTGTCCAACGTATTGTAATGGCAACTATACTGACGTCTACACCATTTTGCAATTATTTGATGGCTAAAATAATAATGCTAATTCTTGCATCAGAATTGGCGAATGTGTAGACCTTTTTTAACCATTAAAATAGTACAATGTATATTTCAAAGGGTATATTAATTTCAAACAGCATATCTTTTTAATTGGAAGCAATAAAGTTTACAGAATAACAAAATGTGTGGGTAGACTTGCATGTGTCTTCATTACAAATAAAATGTTAATATTTTTATAAAGCCAAATTTAGGAAGCATGTTATTAATCACTGTTTGGTTTTAATAAGCACCTTAATTATTGGGCCATAATAAACTCAGCACAAATGGAAAGTACCTGTTTTTTCTATAGGTTTATTATTGCTAACCGGGACCTCCTTTAACCCTTACTCCCAGGGAGTGTGTTTTGGGGTTTCGGGGAGAGAAACGGGTCAAATTTGGGGGTGTGGGGGGAAATCAGTAGACACCTTACCAACTACGCTAATTGATTCTTCACTCGCCATGTGATGTTTTTGAACTGGTCAAGATCGATGGCCAGACACTAGCCTTTCCTTTGCTCATTCTTGCTCATGAGCGAGCATGTCCCTATTTATACTTTGTATTGGTACTTTGGTATTTTAACTCTGTAAAGCGCCCTGAGACCTTGGTTACGGGCGCTTAATTAATAAGAACTGTTTATTATCATTATTATTATTATTGATAGTTCGCCGGATCGTACCACGAGATAAGACCGGGGAGCATGTGGCACCAGCAGCTAGCACTATAGTGATTTATTGTGTGTAGGATGGTTAGGGTTAATGTAATTAATTGTTAGAGATTTTTTCGTTACATTTTGCTTCCTTATTTGCTACTTTACCAAGACTGCTACCAAGATTGATAACAGTATATGAAATTAATGCAGTTTCAGGATATTCAGGATTCAACAAGTGGTTAAGTGCGTGTGAGCGGAGCTTGACGCAGACCATATGTACAACCAAGCATGGATCACGAGTACACAATTAACAGTAACCTTTCCCTAA
This sequence comes from Ophiura sarsii, assembly GCA_035610835.1. Classification (NCBI taxonomy): domain Eukaryota; kingdom Metazoa; phylum Echinodermata; class Ophiuroidea; order Amphilepidida; family Ophiuridae; genus Ophiura; species Ophiura sarsii. The sequence goes on from CM069441.1 coordinate 25,685,825, forward strand.
AATAGTTAAAGGAAAGATGATTTTTTTTAGCATACCTGCATAACCATGTGAACAATGCATAAGCAGATCTGAATTGAATAGCCAGCATGCATCCGCGCATACACAATGTGCATTTGGGCAAACATGTAATCTTGGGCATTCATTTTGGGAAGTGTAATATTGTCAAAAAACATCAATCTAGGATTATTTACAATCTTTGGGTGCATATGGGATAATCAAATCAAATTATTCCCTCTACAAACGCTAGATACTTTCCCTTTGTGCTGAGTTAATGTTGAATTATATAAACGCTGTATTCAGGCCGTCAATTATAATATATCACACTATACTATTACTAGAAAGACTTCTGAACTAAACCTGAACTAAGAATTTCATTGACCGATACGTATGAATGTAAAAACCTACAGCGTCAAGGTTTTTTTACTGTTACCCTAACTCTAACCCTAGAAGTGAAGCAGTGTAGTCGAGTCACACAACTATTTTCCAACTGTGTATACTCAAATGTCATACACTTACCCTCTCAAGAAGGAATTTACAATAAATACATTACAGATAAATATAGAACTATTATTTTTTCAAAATAAAGGCAATATTAAAGAGGTGTACAAATGAAATCATGCCTAATCCTATTTGGAAAAAAACTAAAAACTCATGACACATTCAATTGGGAAAGGATGCCTAACCCTTGCTTATATGACTGGTTTCTTATTCTTAGACAATTAAATCTAAAGGGGTAACTTTACAATAGTACATTTTGATGCTTAACATCATACAATCATGTTTAAGATCTCTTTCAATTAATTTAATAAATAACAAATTTAATACATTTTGGGAAGTATACACCTCGTATAGTCTGCAAGATCAATATTTAACCCTTTACTAAACCCCATTCCCTAGACTGGACTTAAATTGGGACTCCAAATAAAACCAAGATTATACTAGAACTTTCAGCATATTGTTTTCATTTTGAAACAAAAGTAGTTCTACATTCATCTTGATTGGAAAGAAGTGTATACCATATCTTGTCAAAAACATCCAAGGTGCTTGTTATATCAGCATTATAAGCCTCTTATAACAATTAACTTCATACTTCTAGTTATATTCGCATGATCCATCCATTTTGTTTGGTTTTAAATCTGACAATTCATTTAGATAGACTTAAACACAAAAGAAAAATATGTGCACTTATATAATTTTGCGATAGCTACTTGAGTCGAGAACATTTATGTAGCTTGAAAATATCCCTGTTTACAGTTAAATCCCAGGCCAAAAACAAAGATAGGTGGTTTCAGCTTTTTGTAATTTTCATATAGCTTTTTTTCTCAAACTTTTTCCAAGATCCAATGTTTACATGTTCTAAATATTGGAAGAAATAAATATTATAAAAATTACACTAACTTACATTGATTTGTATCAGAAAAACAAATACTATCCAAATTGTGTTTAATAATGCATAGCACTTGACCTCCATAGCCTGGTAAAGCCGAGATGAACTCGTTTTAGGGAAGGGGTTTATTGATTTTGAACTACTACCACAATAAAATTGTTGTTTGTATTCATGGGATGGAATTCCTGAAAATATATATATGTAATTGTCATCATTTACAATGACTTTCTTTACGATTAATATAACAATTCTAAAACCAACTGCCTAAATAGAATTTGTATTTCAGTGATTGCATTCCAAAAATGATACAAAAAACCTGATAATTAGTATCAAAAATACAAAAAGTTTTCAAAAACTACCAAATTATAATGGATCAATTACTGTTGATTTGGCCAACATTATTACATTTTATGAACGATATTGAGCATTGGATGGTCAAATAGATATACAGTCCTCATAAAGGTAACTTACCAGGGGATAAATATACTCATAACTCCAAAACTGTAGTTCCTATATAATATTAATTGAAAAGAAACTTCTTTTCAATGCAGCCCATACACATACCTGTCACACTATCCTGCATGTTCAAAACACAAGTGCAAAAATGAAAATAAAACTTTGTCTCATTCTTTGCGGTGTAGCTGTCTTAATTGTTTACCGATCTTTGCGAACAATATCTCGAACTGAAGAGGAGAAATTATTCCATAATTTTGTAATTTATATTTACAAATTGGAACTATATTTTTTTAGAGTTATGAGCATATATATATATTTCCTGGTAAATTACTTCTTTTGAGCACTGTAATATTAAGAGTAGGTATGAAGCACTTAATCAACACTCATGTTTTACTTCCAGAATTTTCAGAGTATAAACAATATTCCACTCTAGGCAAATACGGGCATCTTATCACAATCCAGCGCTAACATGCACATGGTAGCAGTTTATTCTTATTTAAAAAAAATATTTTGGAAATAAACATCAGTGTTTTCTGCGTACCATGTCATGTTAGTGTTCATTAAATATGAATTGTGCATGCGCTATTCATTACTCACACATGCCTAGCCCTACCTGGAATCATACGACATTAACACAAGTTACAAATTAGGGTCTGCTGGTACATGACAATTGCTCAGGTAGATTGATAGGTATATTCTGTAACGGAGGGGTGGACAGGAAATGTGTGCTAGCTCTTGTCTTTTGAGTTGTTTCTTCTACCTCTGCCTCTTCCTCTGGAACCCTGTAATAAGAAATAGAACACATTTCAGACTATGAGAAATAAGAACTATTAAAGGTGGATGTTCCGATCACTTCAGCTTTTTTTCCCCATCAAAATATTTTGATATCAGAGGAAACCCCATATCTTTGGCACAAGGTATGTTCCATTAAGTAGTTATGGGCCAAAATGCAGTGAATTACTGCCAAAAGTGGTTAACCACCCGGACAGTCTGTGTACAGTGGGTAAATTGCATGTCACATTGTGCTTCTAAATCAGAACCATTGGATTTATGCAACTCAAACATAGTAACAATAAAAGTTTAAATTCTATATATATCAAGATCATTCAATTGATCAATACATAAGTTTATAGACATGTCAGATCCTAAGTATCTCCTCACACAATAATTCAACAAGACTCATCATCCTTATGGCATTTAAACCCTCTTGAAACTTACCTTTGTTCTTGTCATACCCCGTATGTCCCCATTGAGAGACAACACACCCGCCCCTGACACAGCCCCTGACACTATGGGTATAGATCCTACAGCATGGGCTTTCTGTATAGATCCTACAGCATGGGCTTGCTGTATAGATCCTACAGCATGGGCTTGCTGTATAGATCCTACAGCATGGGCTTGCTGTATAGATCCTACAGCATGGGCTTGCTGTATAGATCCTACAGCATGGGCTTGCTGTATAGATCCTACAGCATGGGCTTGCTGTTGAACCTGCTGTTGAACCTGCTGAAGCTGATGATGCTGCATTTGATAGACCAACTGCTGATGGTGCTGCTCCTGCATAACAACACAATTGAAATGTTACTTGTGAGAACTTGTATGTCAAAATAGTAAGTGATTTCTTGGATTTCTTGTTGCTGATTTTCTGAATGCTTTCAAATTTAAACACACAAAACTTTTTATTCTGGTATTGTGCCTCAGCACTCTCTAAATAGAGCCTCTTCATCATTCCTACCCCATCCAATGACTGCTATACTATTTTGTTTTTAAGTTGTACCTTTATCTCATTTTGGTTAGCTTTCATATTAAGCTATAGGCTGGCTGCTATTTGTAAGGAAACATAAACCTCTCTTATTTGTGATGCAGCATATCAAAAGGGGGGACTTTGCGGCTGTGTTTTTTTCAAGATATAGACGAAAACGGACAGAAAAAAGAAATTAAGAAATTTAGGAGTAATTTCACTCGTAAAATATGAATGCCTCGATAAATTTTGATCGATTTGGTGTCATTTTAAAGTTTAGAAGATGCTCTGAGAGCACACATAATACACTCAATATTGACTTCACCTGCAAAGTCCCCCCTTTTGATGTGCTGCATCACATTTTTGCCCACAGTTATCAATAAGTTTCATGTGCATATCGAGGGTTGAACGCCAGAAGGCCATAACTCAAGAAAAGCTATTTTGAGATAATCGACATTCAAATATTTGGGAGTCATTACAATACACTGTAGCACCCAACTTATAACTCTAATTTTAGTCAAATTAAGAGTGTTTATGAGTTATCTTTTTATTGGTTCTGAAAATCTAGGTAATATGGATTATTTTTGTACCAAAATATCAATTTGTCCAAAAATTGAGTTACGGCCTTCTGGCGCTCAACCCTTGATATGTGTTTATTTAGCCATTATTGCTTTACCACACAAAATAATTATAAATTGTCTTGTTTAATTTTCAAACTACAATTACACAAACACTCACCAAATTTGAGAGACGTTGTTGCTGTAACATAGGGTTGATGTTATGCTGTTGTAACAGCTGCATTGATGCCCCTGGAGGCATAGTTGTCTGTTTACTGGGATCCTTGCCGGACACACGATTTGTCACATTATCCCTTGTTGGAGTGTCACTGTAACAACATAATGAAATTCAATTTGAACATCAATTCAACAATCATTTTCTAAATTTCAAGAAAAAATGGGGGGGGGGGGGAGTTATGCGCTGAAATGTTGATTTTAAAAGCTACTTGGTCTTCTGAGACAAACTTTTGATATTTGCCTAATAGGCATGTGTGGCACAGTGATTAGCACAGTGAATAGAAGACACCGGACTCCCGTTACAAAGGTTGTGATTTAATGGGTTTGAATTTGAATCAATGCATTGTATTCTTAAGTACGGCCCTTTACCTCCGTTACTATCCTTAACCAAGGTGAATTTAAATTGGGTTCTAAACTAAATCAGTGCTGGGTCAATTGCTTCAAAAGAGACGTTTGCACTACGAACACAGGATCATCTTATCATTCCTCTTTGTTTCATGTTCTTACTCACAATAAGAAGATCATTGCATAGCTTAGGCATTTGCCAAACAAATACTTGTATATGTCACTCTTCATGGTGTGCCCTTAGAGTTACTTGTCATCAAGTTAAGTTTGCAATTCAAATCTTGTTTTGTTTATAAAACATTCCAATCACTGATCTTTCCTGACATTGTATTAATTAAATCAATCATCAAGGTTATTAGACAAATTGCCCAATTTATTTGGCACTAACTCACCTGTTATTTCTATGAACATCTGGTAGCCCTGGATGAAGTCTGGCCTGAATCTGTGCCAATCTCTCCTGATCAGCAGCAGAATGACCCACTACTATCCTACTTTGACCTGATGCTGACCGGTCATGATTTGGTACCGTTCTGGCTTGGCTAGGTGATGACCTATCATGACCCGGCGCAACCCTGGCCGGACTTGGTGATGACCTATCGTGACCTGATGCGACCCTGGCTTGCCCAGGTGACGACCTGTCGTGACCCTGGGTCAGTGTAGGTGAGGTAATATGTGATTGTGTGTGTGGTACTGCACGGTTTGCGATTGGATGATGCACTGGTTGCGATGGACTCTGTCTGTGCACAGGACTTGGTGTGCTGTTGGTTACTGACCCAAGATTACTGTGAGGGCTCGGTGTGCTACGTACAAGGTGACTATTAGATTGGTTCAAAGACTGGTTCAATGACTGATTCAGAGACTGATTTAAAGACTGGCTTAGTGACTGATTCAATGACTGGTTAAGAGACTGATTCAATGACTGGTTCAAAGACGGATTCAATGACTGGTTCATAGACTGATTCAATGACTGGTTCATAGTCTGGTTCAATGACTGGTTCAAAGACTGATTAAATGATTGCTCTCTATGGGATGACTGGTTGTGTGATGGAGGTGTTCTTAATGATGGCTGATTCATGGATTGACTTGGTGATTGGTTTATTGATTGATTAAGGGAATGATTGAGTGATTGCTGGGACATGTTGAGACTTTGGGAGCTCAAGGTGCTACTGCTGCCGTGACTACTGTTGAGGTCCTAGAAAAAATAGAAGAGGGAAAAAATTGAATCAAATAGAGCTTTTGATATCCCATTTGGAAACCATCATGAGGTGCTCACCATTGAGATAACATGGATTTTAAAATGTCTCAATACAACCTGTATTTTTGTTGTTGTTCCAAATTGACTATAAAAATGATCACAAAGGTTTATAATTAGCATTGATGGTCAATGATCCAATTCTAGTGATACAACACAAAAATATATCTCACATCTACAACTGACGAAACGAGGTTCATCAAGTTTGTTATGTTCACATGATGGCTGTCACACATTGGGACATTACAATAGATGTGGTGCTGATGAGAGTACCAATTGATTAATGAGCTCTTGGGAGAAATCATTCTATGCTTCAGGTTTAATAAAAATTAAAAATTTGGGTTGAGAAGGTGGGTAGGGTAAAGTCGCCAGTTTTCGGTCAGCGCCTATTTTCGGTTATGAAAATGACCTCGTCGCTATAAACGGCTTAAAAACCGCAGCATAGTTGATGCCCGGTATTGCTTTAAAATGGCGACGACCGATTCAATTACAAGATTTTGGCGAAAGTGCCCGAAAATAGGCGCTGACCGAAAACTGGCGACTTTACCCTATAATAGTTAAATACATAGTATTTGCTGGAACTCCTTTGATAGCATGTCCAGTACTGAGCTGCGCTGTGCTCAAACTGATATTAACCCTAACCATCCTCAATGCCGCAAATGTGCACGGTAAAGTCTGTCTGTGCCAGCTGGCGTGGCACTTTTTCGAAATAATGGCCCCAGGCTACATAGTCGGGCCAATACACTGGCCCGAGTATGTTTGGCCCCCCCTGGCGCACTGGTAGAGCATTCCGTCTGGCAACCGAGAGGTAGTGGGTTTGAGCCCCGGTGGCGGCGCCACTCTTGTTGTCCGCGTTTTTGTCGTCTTCAAAATGTGACTTAGGAGGTTAGGGTTAAAGGCATGTTTGCATACTGTAAAACAACTTAATTTAGCGAATTAGCATTTAGTTCACTTTTAGCGGCTATTTACTTTCACTAATTTGTATAGTCTTCCTATATATAACCATTATAAATAATATTATATAATTTGGCGAATTGGATCTCCTAGCAAAATTAGCCAAATTAAATTCCTAGCGAAATTAAGTTGTTTTACAGTAAATGAAATGGCAAAATTTTGGAAAAACCCTTCACACCCTATATATTGCAATGCACTTGATTACGTAAAATGTGAGGTTAAGTGTAAAGTGTGAAGGGGCAGAATTATTCCAACCACAATCTAAACCATGCATCCCCTTATACACAACACCAGAACATATAGGATTACTTTTTAGACTATTCCCAACTCACCATATGAGCTGTACTATTGTCCCCGTGTGAGATGACATTATTAATCCTAGGACTCCTGGATGATCCTAAGCCAGTACCTGGAGGTGACCCCGTAGGATTACTAGGACTATTCCCTGAGGCTAGAGGTAGAGAGAGGCGTGCATTGACAGCCAGCAGGTGGTCTCGACGCTGTATTAAGGTGGTCAGGTGCTCCCCCATTCTGTGGTTTTGTTGCCTTAATTGGTTGAGACAAGATAACAATGATGCAACTGGAAAATATAATACAATAAAATAAGATAATAATTTTCTCTCATGAGTTAAAAGAAGTGTGCTACCCTAAAAAGAAGCCCAATCTTAATTGAGCTCAATTTAGCCTGTCTAGTATTGGTAATTTATGTATTCAATGTTTAGTTTGAGGGTGAAAGTATGACAAAATACTAAGACCAATTTGTTTGTACATTTTTTCTTCAAAATTTGGATCAAATTTTATAAAGTGTTTATGTTTAAATGTACCTTCATTCTGCCAAATGTATAAAAAGATGTATTACAAATAACATGAAAGCACATATTTTGTGGTCAATAATATGTGGTCAAAAAATAGAAAATATGGAAATATGGAAATTACATTTTTTATTCTTGAATTTCTAGACAAAGTCTCATACTATATTTTTGTCAACTGTCTTAATGATACAAAAATAAGTTTTAACAGGGATCAAAATACACTTTTTTGATATTAAGGGCTACTGTCATCAGGTTTTAACCAAAAAGTAGCCCTCGTGTTTACAGTTTGCCACATGGGCTATTTCTTAGAATACAAGGGCTAATCCCCAGTGTATATTTAGCCATGAATGTTAAGTAGACTCCAACCTTTAAAATAAAGTTATGGATCCCAAATACTTACTGTCTAAATGAGTCGCCTGGGTCATCAGGAATCCAGCACCTTGTTCCCATTGTCTCTCCAGTAATTGCTCCATGGAAGTTGGCATTGACGGAACACTTAGAAAAAGAAATGCACACACAAAATTGTCATCTTCATCATTGTATTCGATTTGGCAACGTCTGATGGATTTTGTGGAAATAATTTACTGGATAATCTTTAAAAGAAAGAGACCTTACTTAAAACAAGCTGTACACTATCAAAAAATAACTATGTTTAATGGGTACACGGCTATTCCAATGTTGTCTAGTCAAATAGTTCCCTTGTCTGTCCATGTTTAACTTTCTCTTGCCACCCGCCATATTTGTCTGAAACTTGTCAATATCTTATCAATCTAATGGTGTTTCTTTGGGAGTTTTCAGCCAGGATTTTTCAAGTGTTATGGCTTTATGCAGATTTTGAAGTTTCCATGTTTAGTACGAAGTAAACGTCAGACAAAATGTAATCAGTTAACATAAAAATGAAGAAACCTATTGTAGATCAAGCAAAATTGGAAATAGGCAATTAAATACTGAAAGTAAATTTACAGTCCATGCATTTTCATCTTACATTCAGAACAGAAAGTGTCCATTTTTTAAAGGAAATGTAGGGATCATAAGAAAGCCTTGATGTTTGAAATTGATAAATAGTTTTTGAATAAAACAAGATAAATATTAAAAAACAATACATAATAAAACAAAACAAACAAGATTTAAATCTACAATTTCTCCCTATTGATCTTAAAAATTGCTGATAATTATACTCCCGTGCTAAACTCCATACCATCATAGGCCTAGATATTATTATTATTTGCATTGTAAAAGATTGCAATGATCCAACTGAACAGCTGCATCGAAATTGAGGCAATGCAGTAGTAATTTTCTATAAACTTTATCCCGGAAGTCTTTGCACGGCAGTGCTTCGATCTATTAATAGAGTTGGTACTTTTCCTAGAAACTTCGAGCGAGAGCATGTGTTTGGTGCAGGCACAACACAATTTGAGAGAGAGCTGTCATTGAAATAACAATACAAACACCTGCTAACAAATAAGCAGGAGAATCTAACAGAATTACATACCAAGTAGCTGATGATGCTAAAATACAACGGGACATAGAGGTCGGCTACAGTAAGGTAAGCCTAAATTGATGTATTTTTTGTAAAGTGTGTTTATTTTGGTTACTATAGAATGTAAACATCGTAAATTGTAATCTTTCTTGGGGAAAATTACATCACAGAAAAATGCAAAATTTACAAAGCGAAAAAAACAAATAGAATTCAACAGTTAAAAAATACTGCAAGTCACAACTTGCGAATCCCCCTGACTGGGAGATCAACTAAAGTAGGTCAAAGGTCACATATTGGTCATGTTCCCCAGTGTTCATGTCAATCGGGCAACTTAAATGATATGACCTTTGAATGATCTTTGACCTGGGATGACCTCTAATAATTTTTTGACATGTTCCCCCGGTGTTCATTGCACGATTTAATCCCTTGTTGACCTTTGACCTTGGATGACCTCTAATGACTGTTGACCGCGGATGACATCTAATTCATTTTAGACATGTTCCCCCAGTGTTCATGTTAATTTTCTCCAAGTTTGACGCCAATCGGGCAATTTTATGATTTGACCTCTGGATGACCTTTGACCTCAGATGACCTAATTTATTTTAGACATGTTAACCCGGCGATCATGTTTCTTTTCTCCAAGTTTGAAGTCAATCGGGCAACTTTTACGATTTGACCTCTGGATGACCTTTGACCTTAGATGACCTGTGCAAATTAGACCCCCAAAAATGTTCACCTGGTGTTCATGTTTCTTTTCTCCAAGTTTGAAGTCAATCGGGCAACTTTTACGATTTGACCTCTGGAGGACCTTTGACCTCTGGAGGACCTTTGACCTCCGATGACCTATGCAAATTAGACCCTCCAAAAACATCCACATTTATTGCCCATGGCCTACCTATCGCTGAAGGTTTGAAGTCAATCCGTCCATCTGTTCAAAAGATACAGCATTCGGGAAAAAGGCTAACCAAAAGGCACACACGCACGCACAGACGGACATTGACATGATGACAAAATCCCCTTCTGGTTTTACAAACCAGGGGGATAAAAAGCAGAACATTTTGGAGCTTTACTTACGATGCGGCAGGTGTCTGCTCCGTAGGTGCCCTACTACGAGATGTTAATGTGCGTGGTGGTTGTGGGCCAATGGTAATGCCACTATGCTCTGCTGTGCTAAATACATCTTGGATAGTAGCAGCCTCTTCTGCAATAATTAAATGGGTGTGCTCAAATTTAATGATTAATTATGAAGAAAAAAATCAAGTGTCTTAACCCTTACAGCCCCAGATCCCATGCAATCCCATTTCTCAGCATCCTGGTTCCGCGTGGCGCTGAGGTTTTTGTGTGAAATAATGGCCCCGGGCTATATAGCTGGGCGAATACACTCGCCCAGCACAGCTTCCCCCGTGGCGCAGTTGGTAGAGTGTCCGCCTGCCAACCGAGAGGTCGTGGGTTCAAACCCCGGGGCGTGGCACCTCTTGTTATGTGTGCTTTTTTCGCTTGAAAAAAATTTCTTTGGAAAATCCACCGGGTGGGTTAGGGTTAAGGAACGATTTTTTTCTTCTTCTTTTTAATTTTCACTTTTTTCTCTAATTTTACCCTGATTAACCCTTACAGCCCCAGATCCCATGAAATCCCATTTCCCAGCATCCTGGTTCCGCGTGGCGCTGAGGTTTTTGTGTGAAATAATGGCCCCGGGCTATATAGCTGGGCGAATACACTCGCCCAGCACAGCTTCTCCCGTGGCGCAGTTGGTAGAGTGTCCGCCCGCCAACCGAGAGGTCGTGGGTTCAAACCCCGGGGCGTGGCACCTCTTGTTGTGTGTGCTTTTTTCGCTTGAAAAAAATTTCGTTGGAAAATCCACCGGGTGGGTTAGGGTTAAAGATGAAAAAAAACAAAAAACTCTTTTTTAAGGCCAATTGACCTCTACAGTAGGGTCAGTTAGTAGGGCACGTTATTTTTTCCTCTTTTTTGAATATTGTAAAAATCATTATTTTTGAAAGACAAATGTTCGATGTTTTTTTCTAATGCGAGAAAAAGTGACTGTATGTTTATGTAAATACATTTATTTACAATGAAATCTGTTCATGTCCGTAGACTCTAACAGCAAACATAAACACTACTAAAGTGCTCAACAAAGAAAGTCATATACACTTTGTTTAGGTCCTTTAGAGTAACTTCAGATTATTTTTTGACCAAACAGACTAGATAGACATTTGGATGAATCTTTCCGGCCCAATTTGATGCCAAAGTTGCCACCTAACAACAAAGATAAACCATGGTTAGCACCATTTAAAGAAAATTAGTCACTTTTCCAAAGTCACATTTCAAAACACTACGCGGGAAGAAAAGACCACATGTTACCTATTCTTGCTCAGGCGCATCCCAACGCAGTTGCACTGTGTGATAAATATCCCTTTCATTCCCGGCCATTCAAGTGCCACACACAGCAGCATTTTCTCGCGGCTTGCGGGCGTTGAAAATGTGACTTTTGAAAAGTGGCTAATTTTCTTTAAATGGTGCTAATCATGGTTTATCTTTGTTGTTAGGTGGCAACTTTGGTATCAAATTGTGCCGGAAAGATTCATCCAAATGTCTACATTGTATCTAGTCTGTTTGGTCAAAAAATAATCGGAGGTTACTCTAAATGACCTTCACAAAATGTATGACTTTCTTTTGTTGAGCACTTTAGTATCGTCTTTCATTGATTTGTGTATACACTAGCAACCGAAAGTATTAGGACACTTGGTTATGGTGTCAAAATCATCCCATATATTCAATTTGGAGTGTAATATTTCACTATGAGTTGAACAATTGTGTTGTTGAATCTCTTCTCATTAATAAATTCATGTTTCCTACAACATCTGCTTATTCATTGAATTGAAGAAAACATGTGCCTTCTTCAAATCCCCATACAAATTTCCCATTGGAAATAGCTCATGAATAATTCATTAACCTCATTATAGGCTATAGCCAATGTAATCCTATTGTAGATAGTTTGACAATTTTGAATTCCTTTCAAAAAAGCCTTTCTCAATTGTTTGTCAATGGATTCACTCAAGTAAAACTAATCCCAATATTGTCACAAGTCTTTAATCTCTCACACACATTGACACCTGATCTCTTCATTCATCTTCATAAATAGATAATTTGGGAGGGACATTTAGTTTCATTTTGACACCTTTACTTTCATATTTTAAATGGAAACCAACCAAATTCTCTGTACTTATTCGTAAGTCCCACATAATCTGGGCCCACTACACAGGGCTATAATTTCATCATGACTTAGGAATTTTTGTCAAGCTATTTAGTATTTGACTCAAATTAACTCAATATTGATGTATCAATCAAAAAAACCTTGATCACTGAAATATTGTTACAAATGTTTTCCTGTTAAATAATAATGTCTTAAAGGTAGATGTTCCGATTTTCAACTTGAAGTTTTCTATTCTACATGAAAGGTCATCCTTAAAAAAGTCGTGTTCCAAAGTTTGAGTTGCATAGCTCTAATGGTTCTTATTTTAGACGCACAAGATGCTGTGAACTGTACCCATTGAATAGTACACAAACTATATCGGTGGTTACCACCATTCGCGGTAATTCAACGTTATTTCATCGATTTCTCTGTAATTATACCGATTTAGGCCGTCAAATTTCAGTATGATGATGAGAAAAATACGAGATTTCATATGATATAAAAATCTCCGTATGTTTGAAATAATTCTGTGTTACGAAAATGTGATCGGGTCATCTACCTTTAAGTGGGAATATCATCCCAAATTTATTGTAACAAACTTTAAAGAACTTTCCATTAATTTTATAACCCTAGAATAACAAAAAGCTAACACAGTAGTTCAATAGATTCCCAGTGTTTTCTCTCAATTTGCAACTTGCAAAGTGTCCTAATACTTTTGGTTGCTAGTGTTTATTGGCAAAATCACAGTGGAAAGACTTATGATTCCAATCCAAGCCTATTATACACTACATAAATATGCAAAACAAATAAACCATCAAGTTATTTGCGTGTCAATGTGACACTATGGTGCCACAAATTGCTATTGCTAGACTTCGTGAAAATCGCCACAGAGAGACAAACAAATTTGCGATAGAGCCTAACATGGGACTCCGAACATCGGAATTCTGCAGTTTTCTGAATGATTTTCTGATTTGGTTGTTATGTTTACCTCGTACATGTAGGTGAAAACCGTTCAAATTTTGCTTGTAATAAATTCGGAATATACAAATGTAAGATTTCTAAAATATATTTAGAATTATATATTCTGAATTTATGGCGTCCAAGTGGACATCAATTCAAAATATATTTGATTTGAGATTTTTGGCGTCCAATAATAAAACACAGCGTCCTGGACGTCAAAATAGCGTCTAATGGAAACCCTGCTAGCTACCCAGAGTGGGAGCATGCCTTCAAGCATGGACTTGAGAAACCAACTATATAGATAGTCAGTAATATCTGGTGCATCAAGCCTGATGGAGCCATTGGTGCAAGGTGTGATGAAGAATACATGTATTTAAGCTCTTTGTGAGTTTTCTTCAATGACGCCTTGCATGTGTACTGTCATGGCAGTAGCATACATTACAATGCATACATTACATGATGTCTTACCTGTGAGTTTGTTGCTAGTGCTTCCAGCATCCCCACCAGCACCAACACCTCCTCCAGCTGCAGCATGGTACAACCCAGCCAATCCTGACAGAGGAATGCCAGTGCCTTGTCCTCCTTGTGTCGCAAACCCGTACGTAGCCCCGCCAGATGCCACCATACAACCCGGAAATGTAGCGCCTAGCGATCCCCCAGAACCAGTAGGACTCGTAGGAGTAGAGCCACTACCCTGCCTGACTCTCTTGGCCGAAATGGAACTATCGTCTATGGGTCTGTCTCTAGTTGAACGTGATGAGGTTCGAGGTCTTCCAACTTTGGCGGCTTTGCCGTCTTTCCGCCTGCCACTACGATGTTTCTTACGTTCAAATTTTGCCACTTTGTCTACCGTCACATCAACCTCCATGGGACTTTCAGTAACAACACTATCTAGTGGTGTTTTTTCCACTAGATCCTCAACAGAATCCTGAGGCTCTTTATTCCCATTTTCCTTCACACTTACATCTGGTTCTTTAGGAGTCACAACCTCCTCGCTAGTTTTATTAACACGCTCTGGGGTAGCAGGTTTTTTCTTTTCATATCGAGCCATAAACTCTTCAAAAGAGCTCCCAAAAGTTTTGCCTTGTGGCCGGCCACCACCATCATCTTTGGACATACCATTAGTGCCATCAGCATCACCTTCATCTGCCATAGGGGGCAGATCCTCCTGCATAACAGTTTCAGTAATCACAGTTGGCGTCGCAGATGGAGTCGGGGTTACAGAAGGGGTTGGGGTTGCTGATGGGGTTGCTGATGGGGTTGCTGATGGGGTTGCCATTGGGGTTGCCGTTGGAGTCACTGATGGAGTTGCGGAAGGTGTCTCCGATGGTGGTGTGGCAGAAGGGGTTGAAGTTCTTGATGGCTCTCTAGAGGAAGATTTTTTTGATTTTCCTGATTTAATAGAGGCTGCGTCTTCATTTGATTGAGTAGGTGATGATGCTGTCCTTTCACCAAAACTCAAACTGAACTCTCCCACACTCGTTCCAGCACCTGAATCCGAGTGTCTCGTATGCGGACTTTCCGTATCACCGCTTCCTGATCTTGAGGATGACTTACGCCCTCTCTGGCTTACTTGAGTCACAGAGTTTCTCTTGAATTTCAAAATCAATGAGTTATCCCCACTTCCAGTAGAGGACTGTTCTTCATTAGTAACCAAGACTGTTTCTGTAAAATTAGCATTGGTGAATTTACTACCGGTGCTTGGAGTGTCCTCTGAACTACTCTGTGTAGAACCAGGGGTGTTCGTGCTGACACTCTCTTGTGAAGATGACGGACCAGTTTCAGACAATTTTGCCCTTCTCTCTGGCTTTTGCCGACATTTATCTTTTTCAGTTCTTGACTTATCATTTTTGACGTCCTTTTCAGGTGTGCTGTAATTACTACCAAGGGGTCTGAAGGGCGGGATAGTCTTGATGTCTTTGTCTTTTTTCTGAAACAGTGAAGTATATATAAATGGTTTCAAAATAAGAAGATTTAAAAAACAAAAACCATACACAAAATGTACAATACAATGAGCCTTCTAATGTTGAACCTGATAATCGGTCATTCTTTAATGGACAAAATAAGTCTTTACAATGATCTAGTGCAAAAACGGAGCACATCTCTGATTATCGATCAACATTTTGCATATATTTTGTATTAAAAAGACCAAATTTAGAAATGATAATCTGTTATTGATGATCTACAGATCAATCCTCACCTCAGTGTGAAAAGGCTTTATCTTTTAATCAACAAAATATGCACTCATTAATATTACCACTATTTTGTTTATCCCCATATCACAGTGCAGGCATAGTTTAAGGGTTTTATATTCATATTTTTTCACTGGAAAAAAATAACATCAGGATTGTTTATTGGATAGTTTTTGCACCAATACAATTCAGGTGAAAGGGGATTGTTAATTTGATTGTTTAAATATCAGATTTTACACTTTTTAACTTATTTTCAACCAATTATATAAACAACAACAAATATCCTGCCATTGCAAGGCCCACAAACCAAGTCATAACAAGTAAAACTTTGTTGGTCAAAGGTGAGAATAAAGTATGCTTACAAAGGCCAAGAAAAGAATATATTTCACCATTTATGTACATTATAATTTAGCAAACAATTATTGATCAATTTACCAACAAGCTTGTTCTGCACATGTATCAAGCATAAACGAAGTGAACAAAAATCCTGTGCTCACATGACTAGTATTTGTGCATATTTGTGAGATTGAGAATTATTTGAGATCGAGAATGACATATGATGCGATCAAGCAATTAAAACAATCGAAAACAAAAGAATGTCTACCCTTTATTTGGTTATATCTCAAAATCAATATTTACGAGTTCCGACTCATTTTGCTTGATCAAGTCATATATGCTTTGATTATAACTATGAACATAGGACATAAGTTACATACCAATTTAGTGTAATGAGTAGAACAATATCCTGTATATTTCACATTATCATTGTACTGTCCAGCCTCTTCACATAATAGTCCTTCCTGTTGCGCACTGCAGAGAGATTGAAACATGTATATTAAACAAATAAAAAATAAAAACGGTTTTATGAATCCAGAAAAACTGGTATTATTAAGACGAAAATAACAACATTTTTGAATGAAAAATAAAATAAACAAATTGCTGTATAACCCTAATCTAGTACACCACACGGCAACAGATTTGTTTTCCAACCCCAAAATTCACCAGAAAGGTCACCTGACCCCCCCCCCCCCCCCCCCCCCCCCCCCCCGGGATTTGAACCACGGACCTCCAGTACCAGGGCCCAGATCCTAGCCACTACATTCACACTCGGCGAAGTATATTCGCCTCATTATATAGCCTGGGTCCGTTTCGTTTAAACCTGCATGCCAGGTTATAAAAACATTTTTTCCGCCCAGTTGCAACGTGGTGTAGTAGAGTTAGGGTTAAAGGTAAAAGTGGTCAGTTGGTACAGTGTTTTAACTTGTTTTCATATAGCAAGTTGATTTTAGGGTCGACAAATGGCTTTGGAAAGCACTAGATTTCATTGTCAACAGATGGCTAAAGGTGTACAAAACTCAACACTTTGAGACAGCATAATTGGACACAACAAGACAACTTCAGGTGTGTTGTTTACCTTCACCTCAGCAAGCAACTGACAAGATGGGCATAGGTCATGGAATCACTTGAGCTTGATTTGAGTGGAGCTAGATGACAGCCTTTGATTGGCTTATCGTACGGATGACTGAGGGATGGTTACATCATCCATAAAGCACAGCACTTCAATTCCATGGAACAAATTAGTTTGAGCAAGACTTAATTCTTTCAAGTTGAATTATGCGCTCTAAAAAACTTAATAATATTAGGAGAAGCCTATTACCTAAGGTAGTCTTTACACTCTTTCTGTTGAAGGTCATGGTCTCTTTTTGAGGGATTAATAACCTGTTTACCCCTTCCTTGCCACTGACCTTTTAATTTTATTTATTTTTCATTTATAAATTCTAGACAGAAAGTGGTTAATATCTTTATTTCCCTCTCATTCATCTTTTGAAGATTAAATTTACAGATTGTTTATTATTCCATACTCACCATGTGACATGAAATGCCTGTTTGCATCCGTTCTTGTTACATGTCATGCATGCCCCTACACTAGCTCTGGATTCTCGGCCTTTGGTTTCACATAGGCAGCATACCTTCAATATCATCATGGGATAAAAGATAGATAATTACTTATTTAGCAGGGCAACTGTAATTTGTTTTGTCCTGGTGTTCATAAAACTGAATACACAATCCCTTATTTTGTGCTATCCTGACATCTGGTTTTTGTACTTTCTACCTGGCTCCTCAAAATTTAGGGCAGTATAATAGTCAGCTGCTATTAAAGAGGTTAAAAGCATTAATGAGCCTGCAATACGCATAATAAACACCAAATTGCAGTTCCCGTTGGTTAAACAGAACAGCACAACTTTGACCTGACCAAAACTTCTCAAAGACTTATTAGTCTGATGATATAAGCTTGCTCACCAATAGGCCTACCTCCTATGTACAGGGTGTCTCAGACAAAATTACAACGCTCCTTTACGTGATCGTAACTTCCAAAATAATAATCAGAATAGAAAAATTTAAACTGCAAAATTAAGTCCAATTAGTTGGCTATAATTTTTGAAAAAACGCATTCAATTCAGCTCAGTGGTTAGCGATTATATAGAAGTAGGTGAAGAACCATCCCATCCAAGTTTGCGTAATATACTGATTTTGATTTGCGCAGGTATGGTTTTCTATTCTCAAATAATGTAAATAGAGCCATTGAATACCTTGATTAACATAATTCTTTAAATCATTAGAGTACTTAGTAAAAGTTATGATCATTATCTTCAAAAGAAGTATCGATTAATTTCTTGTGTGTGCTGTCTGAATCACTCAATTTGAGCAAACTTGGATGGAAGGGTTCTATACCTACCTTTACGTAATCGCTCATTTCTCCGTAACCACTGAGCCGAATCGAATGCAATTTTCTCTCAATTATAGCCAACTAATAGGACTTTATTTTGCAGTTTTTATTTTCTGTTACGATTATTATTTTGGAAGTTACGTTCACGAAACGGAGCTTTGCAATTTTTTTTGAGACACCCTGTATGTGTGATATTGTGAAATGGCGGATCAGTAGACTCCTAAAGTTTGGTAAGCTAGCCCTCTGGCTTCAGATTGTACCAGGAATTCTAGGATTTGTTCTACAGGTGCTGAAATGGGATCATACGATCTGTTATAACACCAGCCACTCCAGGCTTTCCAGGCAGATTCATATTGCTTGTGTGTGGATGTTCTGCAACTATCAAGTATGACCTGGGTAACCTGTTCCGAAAGACCCTTTGTTCTGAATCGGACCGTGAGACTCTCCATGCCGCTAGATGTAGCGTTAGGATCAGAGGGTGTACTTCGCCCGAGTGTGTTTGAATAAGAAGATTGTGTTTGACTTGTCTCGAGTCTTGTTCCAAAAATACTTGACTTTACTTATAATATTCTAGTGCTAAACTGACTTGAAATAAAGTGAGACTGAACACAATTTGACTGTCAAAATGAACATGTTAACTTATGATTTTACTACTTTGATTTGGTGATTTTTAATGACTTGATAGGTGATAGAAGTACATAAAGAAAATACTGTAAAACACTATAATTTCGTGGATACTTTATTTCGCAAATTCAAAATTACTGCCATTTTAGCGGGCATTTAATTTAGTGAATATGTAAGTTTTACTGTTACTTTTTAGTGCAACATTTTCAGATTTGCTGGTATTTAACTTCACGAATCCACTTACTTCACGAAATTGAATCCCTTCGCGAAATAAGTGGTTTTACAGTACTCACATGATCAAAATGTCTCAATGTGACTTGAACAAAATCAATGAAAACTGAGAAAAAACTTGACTGAGACTTGACTTATGAATATAATTTGAGGTTGAATTACTTGATCACAATACTACAAATTTATGAAACACTCGACATTAATAGTGAGAAATGTTTCTTACCTTTGAATATCTATCATGCGGCACCATTGATAATAAGATTGGTTCCATTGTTGTAACATTGGCAAAACAAACTTCTGGGATATACAATGCACACACAACATGGGCCCAGCCTGTTATGGAAAAGTAAAATACCATATCAAATAATAATGAAGATGTTCTAGGAGCACAAGAAAACCTGAAACCCATCATTATGATTCAAGGAAAGTATTCTACTCTTCCAGTTATACATTGTACATATACTTGAAATGACCTGCTTTGAGGTTAGGCAACTAAAAAAGGGAAACCCTGTTCTACAGGGGAACAAACCGCTCAGGTTGGTTCAGTCAGTGAGGCTTTTTGTTGTTGTTGGGGTTTTTTTTTTGGGGGGGGGGGTTCTCCTTTTAAAAAAAATTAAAAAATTAAAAAAATCTTTTTTTCAAAAATGCACAAAATTTCACAAAATTTTCAAACATTCAAAAATGTTGCCGTATAAATTTAACAATTCATTTAAACATGAATATCTTTTTAGAAAACACACAACAACTTTTCAATAATAACTTTTCAAAAATATATACCTCAGCTCTTCTTAAATGTAATGTTTGTAATAAGTGTAGACTGTTGATGACAAATTGCCATAAACTGAAAATTCTAGGTTTTTAAACACAGTGGGCCGTATTCTTGTACTAAACACGGTTTTAGCTTAAAACCGTGTCCAACTAAACGCGTGTCTAATGTAAACATGAGTTTATCTTTTAAACAATGTGTTTAACAAAACATGGTTTTAAACTCAGGGAATCTCGTCCCCAGGGTGGTCCTGCATAACTGTATACAGGTATTTATGTTTGTTGTGGCGCTAATGGATTACAATAGATATCGACCTAATACCTCAAAAGTGTGTGTATATTTAATACTACACGATCTGAACGTCAGCTTGCAGCAGGCACAGTTGAGTGATTATTCAAGGCATACAGTTGGTGTATGAGTTTAGTTGAACACGCTTTAAACTACCCCAACCCATGTTTAAAGTTAGACACTTTTTAGTAAGTTTTTTAGACGGGTATTTAAGTTAAACACATTTTGGAGAATTATGTCTAGTTAAACGATGTGGCCTATTTAAGAACGCGCTGTGACCCGATAGGCCGATAAATCGGCCTGAGCGATCAGGTGACACATTGATCATATGACTGAGTGGTCATGTGACTTGAAAGTCATGTGATGTTCACCCGATGTGAAATACATTGTTTCACAATGTTTTCGTTGTGATTTGATGTCATTTAGCTGAAGAAAACAGTCAAAATAGCGCGAAATTGGATGAATATGCAACCCAATATGGCGCAGATGATTCTCAGGTAGACAGGGATGCATTGTTTTACGGTCATGATTGGCAATTTTGGCGATAAAAACGGACGTTTTTATGTTATAAATAGGTTACGTTATACGTGTAGTACAATGGCATACTGCCCTCTATCATCGGTAACATATATTACGGATGATATAGGTGTACTATATTTAGCATTTTACCCCGGAGAAGTCAGGGTGGGTGTACCGAACCCTTATAATAACTCCGGGTTCAAAGGGTTAATATGGGATTTGGGAAAAAATGCTTTGGGGGGGGCAAAAGGTGCTTTTTGAAGCAAAAGGTGCATTTTGCACAAAAATATAGGTAGTGGTATGGTGTAGAAGTCCCAAGTATGCAAATGAGCTCACTGAATACAATGTCATGCTCTACCACACATCTACCCAGTACTCAACAACGGAATAAATCTATTTATCCTCATTTGCATACTTGGGACTGATACACCATACCCTTACCAAAATATATGCGTTCCAAATTAACCAAAATGTGCGGCTATATTGCACTTTTCGATATTTACACATGTATTTCTTATTTAATTGTAAAACATAATATTTCATTAAAAACTAAATTCAAACTATACAAGGTCTCGAAAAAACACTTCAACAGCAATGCAGTTTGTTGATTTTTGGTAAATGGATATTATTTTCTAAATTAAGACAACATTTGAACAAATGCGCTGTGGGATGAAAAAAGGGTTTTTGTGCGGTTTGCGATAAAGCACATTCTCCTTAGCCCTAGCCTAGTGCATACTCATTAAATCACATTCTCAAGCTATTGACTTATAAATTTAAAAAACCTTATTTATATATATATATTTATTTTTATACATCCATATTTGTTTATTTATTTACTTATTTCCTGAAACTTACTTCCGTTATCTGTTCTTTTTAGAGCTCCTTCACGCTGAGGGCACAGGTCACATCTCTGTAAAGTGTGGACAACAACAAGAGCAGTATTTGTGATGAATCACATTCCTCATAAGATATAAAAGATAGACACTTTGAATACATGAAATGTTTGGAGACTTTGCTAGGATGTATACTTACCACTCTAGCAGCACGTTCTTGCGATTCACACTTGCGACAAAACCAAGGTCCAGTAGGTACAGATACAATACCATAGCATGCTGTTGAATCAAACAAAAATATTACCACAAATCAGTTGAAACAATTCAGTACTTAAGAAATTAGAAATACTTGACTGCAAGGTGTGTATCAAATGTTAGGATCAACAGGGGTTATGTCATGTTGCATGAAGCACTAGTTACCATTGTTGACAAAGTATGGTACTATAAAAATGCTGTGTTTTAAAGAAATTCATCTCAATAAATTGGTGGATCCAAAACCGTAATTAACTGCAATTGTATGCATAACATGGTAAAAATAACATACTGGGAACCGTAGAGAACTAAAAGTCTCGCGCACATGTTGAGAAGCAAAGCACATTATCACAATGTTCAAAGCAGATAGAAGCAAAGCACATTATCACAGTGTTCAAAGCAGATTGTTGAAAAGGTTGACGCTTTTGTTTACATCGATACAATTATTTCTCCCAAAATTCACAATGTACAATCGAAGGACTTAACTTGTTTTCATAGTCGGAAAACATTCAAAACAATGAATCAAAATACTTGAAAATGTATTCCATTTTCAAAGAGATACTTTTATTTTCAAAATGTTATGATCATGCCTATAATATGAGGCGCTGGCGTATATACACACGACCGTTGAAAGACGTTAGATACATCACGTGCGGAAAAGCTGCACCTGTTAAGTTACGTCACTGTCCAGAGGAAGCCAAAACGTTGTGCGAGTGCAAAAACGTTGCAAGTGTAATTTTGGCAAAATTGATTTGTCATATTTGGACTCTGTTTTTATTAGGGATGTTACACTAAAATTTAAACTTAGTACTATCACTTTTATTATGATTTCATTTCAAAGAGCTCACCAAATAATGCTTGCCGAAACTAGTTTATTTTTTGAAATTGGACATGGGATTGCGAAGTTATCAGTGTTCGAATTAAGTGGTAATCTGGGCGTTTTTACGCCCAAAATGGCCGCCGGAAAACCTAAAATTCAATGCTGGTTATCTGTGGGACAACCAAATTTTTTTTTTTTTTTTACAATTTTTTTTTCAAAGTCCAAAAGTATATAAAACATGACCTTAGATGACCCCGATTTTACCCAAAATAATTCACTTAATACCCCATGACCCACACCATAGCTATGGTAATTTATAACTTAAGATCCTACCTTAGTTATAAAGTAGGCCCTACATTGGTATTTCATAATATTCTGATTAAAAGTATGACTTTTGAGAACCATTTTAGTGTAAAAATTAATTTTTAATTTGAAGTCAAAAAAATTATAACTTTATTTCTTATGCATGTGATCTGGTAAAAAAGATGTTTCATGTATGTATGATGGAAATAATAACACATAGGTTTTGAATGCATTTTAATATCTTTAATACACACATTTTACATTTTACATTTTACATTTTACATCCCATGCATATGAACCACAAAAATATTTTGTCTGACTTCAATTTGCAAATATATTTTATCATTATTGTATTGTATTGTTATATCATGTAACAGACAACACTTCTCTTCCCATATTAAATGAAAATATACTCAATTTAGGTATTTTTAGGTATTTTTCAAATGTTAAATAATTTGCTTTATACATGTAGACTTAACCTCTACCGATAGCCCCCTACCTTGGGGCTATCTGACGTCGGAATTCGGTCCATCTTTTCTAGGAAGGCTGTATTTTAAAGAGTACGTACTACAATGTACCATATGGGCGGGTTCAAGAAAAATGGCACCAAAGTGGGACATTTTGTCGAAAATTTTAAACACGATTTCAGTTCTTTTTTTTGATGTTATTGTGATGTTAGGATGTCAAAGTTTATAAAATAACTTGAGGGGCATTCCAAAAAATGCACACTTTTTTTTTTTTTGCATCTTCAATACAGAAAATGCATTTTTATTGTGAAACAACACTTACAATTTGTCATTTGGTTATCTTTTAGTAATTGTCTATATAAACACTACTTCTAAGGTTCAAATGTGAGTTAGAACATTGTTCATTAACAAAACACACCTTAACAATGTATTTACATCACAAAAAGTTCAAAAAAATCATTTCTTGTGTAAAACAACACTCTTTTTTCACTTTGATGGCACTAAGTTTTTTTTCCTTCAAAAACAAGTAGCAATAAGATTTAACAATAGCTTTATATCAAGCACCTTGCTGATCTGAAACTACACAGAAAGTTTCAAGTTCCTACTACAATCTATGGCGACATAGTGTGCCAGTAAAAATGAATATATTTGTACATTTACTAGTGTTACACTCCTGACAGAGCAATTCTAGCTAAGGTATCACATATTTTGAGGATCAATAAAATGATTCCCATCATTTTTGAACTAATTATGAACATTGCCCAATACATATATTCCAATAGCAATCTGTCATCATACATAAAACTGGACAATTTTAATTTTACCAAGATTTTTTTCGAATTTTACTCTGAAAGTTTTCCACTTACAGTGTCAAAAGTATATAGACTTAATAAACAAAGGAACTGTAAATCAGTTTTCTACATTTAAGTTAAAATATCTTGTTCATACAAAATCATGCTGAAAGTATGGATTTCTATTACCATCCATTGTAGGACAGTGCAGCATTACAGAAGCACATACAATTTGTACAATTTGGTGTTACACTCCTGACTTAGCAATATTGTTAATATAAATACAACACTATGAGAATTATGAATAGTGTTTCCCATTGTTTACAGTACATTTTGCATATAAGGTGTGCACTGGAAGTATCTCAAATATTCATGATACAAATTGAACACATTAAACTGAAAAATCACATTCCCACTCTTATTTCAAAAACATTTGAACTTTAATAATGGAGTTATCTCTTCCAATTATGTTTGAAGTGATAGGGAAAATGCTATATATTGTATAAATTTCATGGTGGACTATTAATCAATGTAATACTGGATCAAATAATGTCACAATTTAAAACATGTATGAGTATATATGATATATCTGCAGTAAATACATTGACACTTCTACCGTAAAATAGTGTTACACTCCTGACAAACACTTATTTGCTCTCTGTCAAAGACACAAGTGACACAACATATTTTGTTTTGTTACATTTAGTTTATTTCATCATGGTACAACAACAAAACAATATTATTGCTTAAGGTCATCTGCTTCATAGTAAAAAAAAAATGAGATGAACGTCAATGTTACACTCCTGACATTCTTGGGTCATCACAATAAAATGCGTAACCGGTGATACTGAAATGCAATTATCATAAGTCAATTGGCCATTTAGTGAAAGGCAATAGAATACCAATTCAAAATATGCAAAAATGAATAGCAAGCTTTGTGTTCATCTTGCTTACTTTTACCAATTTGTTCAAAGATTTGGATTTGACCCCATTTTTCAGAAACCAAACTGTAATGATGTATTTATAATTTTTATAGACATATAGCAGCTAATGTTCTAAGTGATTTGTTCTGAATGAAAGTTAACACTTCAAATATTAAAAACATCCATGTTAGGGGTCAGTAGGAACATTGGAATTTTTGTTCTGGCCTACTGAAATTACATGTCCAATTTTATTGTCCCACAAAAACGTTACACTCCTGACACTTTTTGGGGTCATAAACGGCAACAAAAAAAAATCCGAAGTAGCTTCAGTTAAATAAATGTGGCACAAATAAGAGACAATAGTAGCACACATTTTGGAACAATTACCTATTCTGTAAACCACTTTGTATTAGTGATAGGAGGTAAAATGTGAATGGTGCCATTTTTTTTGAACCCGCCCATATGGACCATGTGGTTTCTTCGTACAATGCTTCGTTAAGAAGTTAAAAGCAACACTTCTCTTCCCAAGAAGTTACAAGCAACACTTCTCTTCCCGTATTAAATGTTAATTTACTGAATTTATATATTTTTATATATTTTTAGATGTGTTGTGTGGTATAAGATTAAATTGCAGAAAATGTGTTTTTTTCGTTTCGTATACCTCTGATCTGAAATTCGCGAGAAATCTTGACTTTGGCGGATAACCAAATATGTTGGCGGATAACCTGATTTTATATCATGGTTATCCGCCGGATAACCTGATTTTTTTCCTTAATTCGAACACTGGAAGTTATATAGTATTTTCAACATTTCAATATTATGCTCGGACAAAATGGCGGATTTTTACCCAAAATGGGAGTAATTCTGCTATACCCTTCACAGAGGTATTCATAGTGCATGATTTTTAAGAACGACGCATATACTTCCAATGTAGGTGTGTAGGGTATAACAGAATTATGCCAAAAAATGTATAGAAATCATGATTTTTGAGTTCCTCTAGTTTAGTCTAGTTCTCCAAAACCATACATTTTCTGAAAAAGTAACGTGTGAGGAACCAAAGTACACATTCCTATAATCAAAACAAAGAATTCTCGATCAAATCGTATACGATTCCTCAGTGTCCCAGCGTCTGGGGCATACTGTGCGTGAGCGCGTCAATCGCGACGGCAAGGGCGCAGTAAAACCGGAAGGTGTGACGTTCTTGTAAACAAAAAGGTAATTGACCAATCGCGGCCCTAATCACCAAGACCCCACGCTGCGTAATTGGACAATTATGTAAGTAGGCCTACGCCCACCCGAACGCGTTGTGGCATGGTTGTCAAGGGCTCATCACACTGCGTTCAGAATTCGGATGAACGCTGGCGTGACTGGAATAAATGTTTTGATCGAGAAATCTTTGTTTTGATTATAGCTACATCTTGGATGCAGATTTGATGTTGATGCATTCTATGTTCTCAAGTTTTCTCAGTTCAATAACAAGGTATCTGCCACTTACGATGTTGTTGCACTCACTAATTTTCCATGTTTCTAGTGCAGATACGATATCTTAAAATGTCAATAACTTTTCAATACATTATTTCTAACCCAACCGTATGGGCGAGTAGAGCGCAAAATAAATAGGTTGTTAAATTAAAACGTCTGGTTTGTTGTCAACGGCAAACGGTACAAACTACAAAGTACCCGGATGACATTAGTCAGATTTATAATTGAACGATCACATTGAAGTAGCGTATTGCATACATTACGCGAAGCACGCACAACCGGGCGTAAGCGTGATATTTATCATCTTTGTGCTGCAAGTGTGCTGTTCGTTCAATTATTACAGTGATCGCGTGATGCCGTGTAAGCGACTGTTGTTTACAATAAAATACATCAGCAAACGGCATGAGATGTCACTCCTGGGCCGACCTAGTATTCTTATAGTATGACTATTGCCTAGCCCTACTAACTAGGACAGGCCTATCTTTACTAATAAGTCCATGGTTAGACTAATATTAATTTAATCATTTTGATTTTAATCTTATTTTATTTATTATCTTTTAAAAATCTTATCTTGACTGCTGAGCCTGAGCTGAACTGAACTGAGTTGCAGTTGACAATAACATTAACAACAAATTAATTCACGAAAAGTGCACTGAACATTTTACAGTTTTTGCAGACAGGCTCTTCTTATATCTTAATTAAAATCTGTGAATCAAGAAGCAAATACTTTTCTTGTCAAAATCTTCTTCCATTGGCCTTTTAGGTCGACAAACCCAAACTGACCTTGATGAACGGCAACATTACAACCGTGACCGTCACAGTAAACCAACGGGTTCTCATTCCAGCCACGCTCGTCTCCACAAACACAGCAACCACCGATCATCTCCTTCATTTTATTCGATATACAAAAGACGGCTAACACTCTGGCACGTGCAAAGTTGGCTGAAAGGCCTACATAGACCCTCTTTTAACGGCCATTTTCAAACATTCCCTGCGGTAGTACTTCATTATTTTGATTCCATTTTGTCGGATAGTCCGCCAGCGTTTTTTGCGCTTGCGTGATGACCTTAAAAATGCATTGTGGGACATCTCTCACGTACTAAATAGTCTCAGCTACTATTTATACCTGCTCAAGCCAAATGTTGAGTCACATCATTACACTTACGTGTATCTTTTACTAGACATGCGCTTCCTTATGAGTAAACGAGGTTATTTAACAGACCGTACCGGTCTTATTGATAATTGATTGATTGATTGACTAAAGTAGGGAAGAAATCCATAGATTTACATGTAGGCCCTATGTTGATTTAAAGAAAAAGGTTGGGCGGCATTTTGTTCAGTGCAACATATCCATTACATTAGAAATAACTAAATTTATTATTTCTAGGCATCTTGAATTGACTTTTCAGAGGGACAGGGTATGACTGGGTATTTTATGTATGTTCATTTTATCATTATTAGTGTTATTATTATTATTATTATTATTATTATTATTATTAATTATTATGTTTCACTCATTGACATGTTTTTGGGTGGTTTAAAACTGGATGTAAGTAGCGCAACTCCAACCTTCTCCTCTACCGCTTATCTTCCTTTCCCCTATCTTATATCTCTTTCTACTCTGCATGCTTCTACTATGCAACTTTTTCCATGCTTTGCTTTGCTCTAGGTTGTAGATACAGGAGGCACTTCCATCAGCCCTCCTGTCCCTGCAATGCAGTGCATGTTAGTCGCGTGCCACCTGGATAGCCAAACCTTGCGGTTAGTGCTAACTGACGGAGCTCTGGGGGGGGGGGGGGGGGGCAATGGTCACTAGATCTAAGACTATATTAGAGTAGTCTTAAGGTCTATTGAACATAGCTTTAGGTTTCAATCTGAAACATTGAGACTTGGGAGGAATATACTCATACTGAGCCTTGGCTGGCGCGGTATTCTAGAAGAAGGACAACTTTGAGAATAAACCATGCTGCAGGAGTTGCGACCGCAGTGATTATAGAAACAGAAAAACCATGATGGCAAACCAAATCAACACTAGGGTTAAAGTCCCTAACCTAACGTCTCCTGGCAGGAGCAGACTCGGATTTTTCAAAATCAACTGATGACGGCATGCCCCCAAACCCTGAAGGGAGGAGTAAGTTTGACGGCAGAGCGCGCAAGAGGAGACGACTTGCAACATGCAAGACAAATATCACTATATCTACCATGAATGTGAGAACTATCAGACAGAGTCGATGTAGGGAGGAGCTTGTATCCAATCTAATCAATAACATTGACATGATCGGGATACAGGAGCACCGCATTGTCCCTGATGACCCAGTGAAGTATGAGATCATTTTGGGTAGAACACTGATCACTACCTCAGCAACAAGAAATAAAGCAGGTGCAGCTGTAGGTGCAGGAGTGGGATACTACTCAACAACAGCGCTTTCCGATCATTAGCAAGTATCAAACCACATTCTGATCGTACACTCATAGCCAACTTCCATGGTAACCCAGCAACAACTGGTAGTGACCTACTGCCCTACAAATGTGGCGGACGAGGACATCATAGAAGAGCACTACAACAGTATAAAGGGGGCGATTGACTCCATTCCAACACACAACATCTTGCTTGTTGTTGGCGACTACAATGCCAGACTTGGAAAGGATGATGATACACACAGAAATGGAGAGTATCTATATAGCAGAATTAGCTAAAGAGAAGGATATAATAGTCGCAATTAAATACCTACTTTCGCAAGAAAAAAGGCAAGTTGTGGACATATGTCAGCTCGGCAACAAACTACAGCTGGACTACATCCTTGTCAGGCGGAAATGGCGCAACGTACAGTGTTCAAAATTCTGAAGCATACAACACCTTTGCTAGTGTGGGATCTGACCACAGAATCGTATCTACTAGCATCCGACTAAGCCTCAGAAAGAGTAAGATCATCAAACGGAAGAAGCAGTACAATTGGAATCTATTGTCAACTGATCAAGATCTACAAGCTAATAGGTTTCAGCTCCTTCAGGATGATGTAGAAACTGCAACTGAGAAATACACAAGGTTCATTACACAGCCACTCAAGAAGCGGCAGAAGAAGTCATTCCTGCGAGGGAGAAAGAGAAAAGAAACTACTTCTCAAAAGACGCCCAGGTTACCAGGGCGAGAACCAAAATTGATGAAGCTTACGCAAAATATTAACTATAGACACTAACGATGAGGACAATAGAAGAGATTATAAGGATGCTAAGAAGAGCCTAGGGGAGGCTTATGATCAAGTGAAAGAGAAAGACCTTACCAATAAGCTAAGAGAGGTAGAGCATGCTCACATAAACAGCAAGCATGGTAAGAGTTGGAAACTGATAAACCAAATATCAGGAAGATTGACAACAAGAAAGGGGCAAATCAAAGGATCCACGCAAAAGGAGAGATTAAATAACTGGTACACTCACTTCAAGAATCTACTTGGGAGCCCACCACATATAAGTAATGAGGATGAGGAAATTGCTCCAATACTATCAAATCTCAACATTAAAGTAGGAACGTTTGACTTGGAGGAATATGAGAAGGCTAAGAAGGCACTAGTAGAGGGGGAAAGCTGTGGGGAAGATGGTATTACACCTGAAATACTCAAAAGATGTGATCTGGACAACATCATTCTTGACTTCTGCAATGATGCCTTGTTGAACGGGGAAAAGCCAGAACAGTGGTCCATTCTCAACATAGTACCAATACCGAAATCAGGTGATATCAGCTTGGGGGGCAACTACCGTGGAATAAGCCTGAGTTCAATTGTTGCCAAGCTATACAACAAGATGATACTCAACAGAATTAGACCGGAGCTCGACGTCCACCTAAGAGCTAATCAAAATGGCTTCAGAGTAGGACGTACCACTGTAGGTCATATACTTGCCCTCGAAGAATTATTGAGGGAATAAGATCAAATAACCTGCCAGCCATCATAACCTTTATCGACTTCAAGAAAGCGTTTGACACAATACATAGGGGACGAATGCTGCAAATATTGAAAGCCTATGGTGTACCTGATCAGCTTACAAATGCGATAGCAGAGATATACAAAGACACCAAGGCAAATGTTATATCACCAGATGGAGAAACAGAAGTGTTTGAGATACTGGCTGGAGTACTACAAGGAGACACCCTGGCTCCATATCTCTTTGTCATTGTTCTTGACTATGCCCTAAGAGAGGCCATAGATGGCAGAGAAGAAGAGCTAGGATTCCACCTTACAAAAAGAAGCAGCAGAGTTGGGCTCAAAATGAACGCTGCAAAGACAAAGTACATGTCCTTCAACCAGACGCAAGTATCTGTAATCACCACAAGCATGACAAGCGAAGGCATGCGCCTTGATAAAGTGGAGGACTTCAATACCTTGGAGCCTGGATGAACAGCACTGAAAAGGACATCAAAACACGCAAAGCAGCTGCATGGAGAGCTTGTGGCAAACTTAGTCAGTTATGGAAGGCTAAATCACTATCCAGAAAGCTCAAAGAAAGACTGTTCATAGCTACAGTAGAATCAGTCCTCCTTATGGATGTGAGGCATGGACAGTCACCCCAAAGCTTGGTAAACAACTGGATGGATGCTACACTAGGATGCTAAGATCTGTGTTCAACATCAACTGGAGTCAGCATGTGACGAATAACGAATAAGGACCTGTATGGGGACATGCCAAAAGTCACGGACAAGATCAGAGAACGCAAAGCAAGATTTGCTGGACACTGCTTTAGAGGGTCCAAGGAGCTTGTACACAAACTCATACATTGGATTCCAAAGCATGGAGTAAGAAAGCGTGGCAGACCAGCCCTGACCTACATTGACATACTAAAACGTGATACAGGACTGCAGGTGGAAGAAATCAAGACAGCTATATTGGAAAGGAAGATCTGGAGAGGCATTGTGGTTCGGAAAAATCATCCGCCATAAGTCAAGTAAGTTCACTCATTGATTAGCCCTGTTGATTAATAGGCCCTGTTTATTACATCTAGCCGGTCGCAGATCGTGGCAATCTTTAGGTCGCTCGAGTGGACTATGTCATACAAATCGCTCACACTGAGCAACTCGACAGATAGAGGCGACCATCAGTCGCGCAGAGTTGAAAGAGCTGTCCAGCTATATCAACTATATGTGTCAAGCCAGGTAATTTACACCTAACACCACGATTCCAAGGTCAAAAACCCTCAATTTATAGCCCATATTTTGAATTAAAATGCTCATACTGGACCAAAGTTTTAATGCAAATTTTTGGGCACTTTACGCGTATTAATTTCAATATTTTATTATTTAAGTATAACAAGGTGGCTTCAGGACAGTTTTCCATGACCAATTTTAGTTCAAAAACTCAAAGATTTGTGCACGCGCAAATACAGGTTTTAACATTATTATGACCCTCAACCACACCAAAAATTCTAAATATTATGTGGGGGACATTATCATCATATTGGACCATTAGTGTTAGAAATGCAATTTTTTGCGCGCTCCGCGCGCGTATTGGTTTCGATATATAATTATTTCAGCTTAAAGCTGCTTAACAACAAGATGGCTTCAGGACAGTTTTCATGACCCTTTTAGTTCAAAAACTCCAAAGTTTGCGCGCATGTTTTTTTAGAGGTTTTGATATTATAATAATAATAATGTTGTACCAACAAGGGAAGAATCATCAATTATTCATGGGCTGTTCCGATGCAGGTACTGGCATCATTGGCATTCAAGAACATCGTCTTATTACAACAAACCCCACCGAAGAGTTATGGTCTGATGACAAGATACCGTAGGTGCTTGTATATAGCTCAGCAACAGATCAGAGACAAGGTGTTGGTATAATGATGTCAAAGCATATCTACAAATGCCTGCAGAGCGTAAAATCCATCACCAAGAGAATTATCTCAGCTACATTCCATGGAAACCCACAACTTACTGTGACATCAATCTATGCTCCAACTGAGTGTGCTTCCCCTGAAGACAAGAATGATTTCTACAACGATCTCGAAAACCACTTGGAACAGGTAAAAACTCACAACATACACTTAGTTGTCGGAGATTTCAATGCTAGAGTTGGACTAGACAGCCATTCAACACACCCTGAAGTTATTGGACGTCACTGCTTCTATGATATAACTAACAACAACGGTGAGAGACTAGTGGATATGTGTGAGGAATTAAAACTTCGTCCCTCACAAATGAGATTTCCTTATCCTAGATCCCGTCTCTGGACATGGATGCATTCAGCAGGTTCAACACACCAATAAGACCACATT
Source organism: Ophiura sarsii (assembly GCA_035610835.1). Taxonomy (NCBI): domain Eukaryota; kingdom Metazoa; phylum Echinodermata; class Ophiuroidea; order Amphilepidida; family Ophiuridae; genus Ophiura; species Ophiura sarsii. The sequence goes on from CM069441.1 coordinate 25,718,679, forward strand.
CTTATCAACAGCAAGTGGACCATCTCCCTTCGTAACTGCAGGGCATACAATTCAGTTGAATTACACTCTGATCACCGGATTGTCAGCATCAAACTGGTCTGTAGTCTAAGAACTACCAAAGGGAAACCATTTAAGAAGCCAAAGTTCAACTGGAAGAAATTACAGGATGCTGCCTCAAGAGAACAGTTTCAACTTGAATTGTCAAACAGATTTGAAGCCCTCCAGTGCAACAACTTGTCAATACCAATAACAGAGAGGTACGATTTGTTTGAAAATACTGTTTCAGAAGTGGCAGAGAAGGTTGTTGGTAAATGCAAACCATGTGGGATGCCAAGTTGGGTGACAGACAGAACCAAGCAAATAAAGACAGAGAGGGATAAGGCTAAAAGAAGGTATCTAATATCCAAATCTCGACAGTCCAGAGAAAGATGTAGGAGGCTTAATACCTGTCTGAACGAGTCATATAAAACTGACAAATTGGAAATGCTGAACACACAAATGGAAGATCTCGGATTGGCAGATATGAAAGGTGACTACACCACCACTTTGAAAATGATCCATGATCTCTCAGGGAAAGATCAAAAGCCGAGCATCAAGGACAAGAAAAGAGATGGTACGTCCCCTACAAGTGACAAAGATCTGCTTGCAGAATGGAAGGAATACTTCAGCTCTCTGCTCAACAATGACAATGGTCAAACACCATCTGATCTGCCCAAGCCTGCTGATCATGACTTGCCAATCCAAGATCTTCCACCTATACACACGAGGAGACTCTGAAAGCCATACGCCAGATGAAAAACAACAAGGCAGCAGGTATTGACTGTGCGATCACCTAAGAAGCACTCCAGAGTGGCGGCGATGTAATGGCAGAGGTAATCCATAATTTCTGTGCAGGAGTTTACACGACCCTCATACCACCTAGCCAATGGACCGCCAGTGTTATTGTTCCTTTGCCCAAGAAGGGTGACCTTAGCCTCATGACCAATTACCGGGGAATTTCCCTCCTTTCGATTGCTGCTAAAGTATACAACAGGATCCTTCTAAATAGGATCCGTGACCAAGTTGACTCCATCCAGAGGAACAACCAGGCAGGATTTCGAACAGGGAGAAGTTGTGCCCAACTAATTCACATACTCAGAAGGATCATGGAAGGTTTCCAAGACTATCAGCTCCCCCTTGCGGTAACATTTATCGATTTCAAGAAAGCCTTTGATTCCATCAACAGAAAGGTAATGTTCTCAGTACTGCGACATTATGGAATTCCAGAAGCTGTAGTCAATGCTATAAGTGTGCTATACAACAACTCTATATATGCGCTGTAATGGTAGATGGAAACATTTCAGACCCATATGATGTCTCCACAGGAGTTTTGCAGGGAGATGTTTTGGCTCCTTTTCTATTTGTTATATTGGTCGACTACCTACTGAAGAAGGTCACATCAGAGCTAGATTCGGGAGTCTTAACACATCCTCGTCGCTCCAGTCGTCACCTGGCCAAGTTGCTAAATGACTTAGATTTCGCTGATGACATTGCTTTGTTGGAATCTTCAATTCCGCGGGCACAGGCCCAGCTAGCCAGAACAGCGGCGACAGCAGCCGACCTTGGCCTCGTCATTAGCACACCTAAGACAGAGTACATGACTATTAACTACAACCCCCATCCAACACTTCAAGTCTATGGTGATCCCATCAACCATGTGTCAGATTTCAGATATCTTGGCTCTATGATGGCATCGGGTTCAAGCGACCTTAAGAGAAGAAAGTCACTGGCTTGGTGTGCATTTTGGAAGCCGGAACGCCTGTGGAAGAGTCCCAAAATACCCATCTCAACTAAAGTGAAGTTGTTTAACACCCCCTGCATTACTATTCTGTGCTATGGCTGCGAGTCATGGGTGTGATCTCTCAAGACATGGAAAATAAAATCAATGCCTTTGCCACCTCCTGCTACAGAATTATGCTGAATATTTTAGGCGGATTGACCACATCCAAAACACCAGCATTTGCGCCATGATCAGCAGTTCAGCACTAAGCCACTTATTCATTTGGTAAGGCTACGGCACTTGAGATTCCTGGGTCACATCCTCCGGCTGCCAGAAGAAGAGCCTGCCAAAAGATATGCTCTATACTTACCAACGCATGGCAAAAGGAGACCAGGTCGACCACGCACTTCATACCTTACATATGTAAGACAATTACTGGGGGACAATGAAGGCGCAATCCAGGAAAAACAGATTGCCGCACTTGCTATAGTCGACTGTATACCTTCACACAATCGAAGAACACCCCCTGATACTTCCCATCCGAGAACCGACCAAATAAAACTTTTTTCCCGGGGTGAGATCAGAGGATGGGGAGCGGTCTATGGGGAGTGAGCCCTCTATCGGTACATGTTCATAGCGTGACAAAGAAAAGGAAAAAGGTATAGTAGACTACACTTGCTACCGATCGTCGTGCATGGAGAAATCTTGTAGTCGCCTGCTCTGCAGCCGACGGATGATGATGATCATTGATTACAGGCTTATCGCAGTTAAGTCGCGGGCGTTGATTGCGTTAAATGTTTCGGGTAATTCAATGCCCTAATTTTACATTGCTTTTGCTGGTCAGCACTGTCATCTAAATCTTCTTTTTTTCTTCTTTTTAAAGTCCGAATTACGAAAAGAAAAAAAGAACAAATTTAACACTATAACTTAAATAAAACGGAAATTCCAAAATGCTGGTAGAGCCGTCACATTAGCATTTTACCGTAGAAAGTGCCCCCCTGCAGCACGCATGATAAATAACGCGAACCATATTTACATAGAGAGCGCTTTTTAAGAAAAGGTTCAATAGCCAGGGGGGAGGAGTGCCGTGTTTTTCTGCTTACAATAGCGATGGTATTGTTTTAATCAAGTTTTGCTGTGTTTTTGTGAGTAGAAACAACAATAATGATAATTTTTAATGTTCATCTTGAATTCTGAAGTAAATTAACAAATCAAAAAAATCTTCACCACTATACTTCGTGGGTAAAGAATTCCAGTCTAGGGTACCATGATAGAAAAATGAGTTGGAAGCAGTGACTCTTGGGCCTGAACATTGTGTGAACTTTATCTTGTACGGTGTGCGTGAGCAGCAGTGGTTTTGGTGAAAAATTAATTAATGTGATTAAGACGGAGTTGTTTGACTCTGTCATGGATGCACCTGACCAATCATGCCAATATGATCTCTTGGAGACAAGTTGAATGAAACGCTATGTAATTGTGAATACATCTGCCATACTAAAGTAATAAATCCATTGATTCCAATCGGCGGGGATCATTATCTTTAGAAATATAATCGCTGTTAAGGGAAGTGTCAACCCAAAATATATGAAATTTATCAAGCACTGTAACTTTTAAACTAATAATGTAATGTACATAAAAGTATACAATTTTTCAAATGAAATGAGTCGGAGAATCCATTTTTGGTATTAAATTTCCCCAAAAATAGTGATTTCTACATTTTTGCCCAAAAATCACTTTTTTGGCGCCAATTTTTTTCAGACAACCTAACAAAAACAGTTTTTAATTAAAATTTTCAAAATTTCACCAAAATTATCTAAAGTCAATTATCTAGGAAGCACTTTTTTTTTTTGGCTTAAAAATCTTTAGTTTTGAAAATATTGACCAAAAAGTGCCAAAAATATGTTTTTTTATCTCAAAAATCACATTTTGGCACTTTTTGGTCAATATTTTCAAAACTAAAAAATGTCAAGCCAAAAAAAAAAGTGCTTCCTAGATAATTGACTTTAGATGATTTTGGTGAAATTTTGAAATATTTAATCAAAAACTGATTTTGTTAGGTTGTCTGAAAATTCGTAAAATTCCTTCAAATTTGAACTTCTAGAAAACATCGGTTTAGTTAAAATATTGACATTTTCCACCATTTAAAGCTAAATGTTCACGGAATACACGGGCGTGTGACCTAAAAGGCGAGTATACCATTATGAACAATCAAAATAAACTATCAGATTCAATTTATATTGTCACAATGTGAAGAAATTCGAAGAAAACTGAAATTTAAATGACGGTAAGATTGGCCTTTGTTCGCATTTTAGACATAGTTTTGCGCTCTTTTGTTTTCCGCGTCTACGCCGCAAATATTAAGCAGCGCGTCTAGTATTACGCACGGGAATATTCAGCGCGCGACGCAATGATCGAACAGCTGTCGCAGCATTTGAAAAGCGCGGAACTCCGCTTAAATTCCCGCCAAATAACCATGCGCCTTTTCATGACTCAAACTTACCAAAACAACAATTTTAAATCACCCAAAAGAACGAGAAATAATCGCTTCCGATTAGTAACTTATGATGGTAATGATAGAATACATATAAAAGTATAAAATAATAGAGAAATATGAAATTCAATTTTTGAAACAAATGCCGGGTTGACTGCCCTTAAGAAGGTGTTATAAGAGACTTGCTGGACCAGCTTCTAGGTCTAGTACTCAGGCATTCAATGTTTAATGAAAATGCATGGGTGTACAATGTTTGTGGATGCCGTTTGGCTGAATGTTCTTTTTTTAGGAATAGCTCTTCCTTATTTCCTTATTTGTGGTAAAAGGTTAGCCAGGGTCAGTTTTCGTATTATTCTTGGAATTACTAGCTTTTATGGCACTTGCATGAACGATGCTGCCGGGACCGGAAACGATGATTATGTTGTACTGTGAGGGCTTCGTCATAAATTCATAATCATCCCTCTAATCAAGGTAAAGATATAGTAATTTCACTTTTTTTAGAAATCTCCCGGATCTCTCCTCATCTCTCACCAGGGAAGTTTACAATTTAATAGTCCCTCTAAAATACTTACCAGGAGTAATAGATATGCTCAGCTCCTACGTAAAAACATTAATTTAAACATTTGTAACGAAATTCCTTCCCTATAATTTAACGTGACTGATTGGCTGAATATTAAAACCAAAACGCGGCTTCCGTGTAGCAATGGCATGGATATATGCATACTTGATTAACTGGTAGCGACAATGACAACTTCATCGGTTGATAGTAAGATGAGGATTGGGGATGCTGCAATTGATCAATGCAGCCCATAGGCCTACCTGTCACACTATCCTGCGTGTTCAAAACCCAAGTGCGAAAATGAAAGGTGCACTTTGGTTTATTCGATGTAGCGTTCTTAATTGTTAACCGATCTAATGTCTCTAATTGAATGAAGAGGAGAATCTTTTCCATAACTTTGCAAAAAAAAACAATTTTAAGTTGGAATAATGTTTTTCATGTTTTTAGAGCTATGAGCACATTTATTGCATGGTAAGTTACTTTTTTAGTTATTGAGGACTGTCATAGTAGATACACACAGAAAAAAAAATACGTAAGTTATGTAAAAAAAATACATAACGTTAGGTGCAATACGAACTCTCGAACAAATAGGTATATTCTACCGAATTTGTAATTATGTAAAATATACCTAGCAGTTAGGTAAGTAAAATACATAAATATTAGGTAAAATAATAACATAATTTTTTATGTAGTTCTTTTACCTCACCAGTTAGGTAAGTTAAATACATGATTATTAGGTATAATTTAAAAGTTAAATACATGATTATTAGGTATAATTTAAAAATTAAATACATGAATATTAGGTATAACTTAAAAGTTAAATACGTGATTATTAGGTGGGACACGTCCCCCTCGTCCCCCCCCCCCCCCCCCCCCCCAGGATCGACGCCCCTGACCATAGTACATTGATATGCTGAATGGCTGAATGCAGTGCCGCAATCACGCAATGAGTCCCGGGAGTGCAGTGCAGTATACATGCACGGCCGGATAGCGTAACCATAGAAGCTTCCCCAGGTCCGAGCCGTATTACATTACATCATACATGCATGTGCACTTCCTTACAAATAGCCAAATATAAACAAAAAATCAAGTAATAAGACGTAGAACTCCGGTACTCTCCTTTGAATGCTTCAACAAAAGACTGGAGGCCTCCGCCATGTCCGCCATTTTGCTCAAGTGTGATCGATCTTGCGCGCAAAATTACATCGCAAAGTGGTATTTTTGAAAGATTTGTACATTATAAGAATGTAATTCGACACTTTTACCTTTTTAATATGTAAAAAAATACACAAACTATGTAACATTTCCGCTTTGCGTTTAATTGTGTATTTTTAATATCTACATGCCAACTGGTAAACTGGTTGGACAACAATTCTACCGAAGTTGTGTAGAAACTCGTCGAAAATATACACAACATCGTTATACATATTATTTTTTTACATATCGAGGTCGCGATTTTTCTGTGTGTACCACTCCAAATGAGGTACATGATGTGATGTGGAGAGACGTCTTGCAGAATAACGGGTTACTGATCAGTGGCGGATCCAGGATTAAAATTTACGGGGGGGGGGGGCTGACAACAACAAAATCGTAAAAGGGGCCGATTATTTTGGCCGTCAGCTCGTGAAATTCAGCTAAGTGGGGGTGGGGGGGGGGGGGGGGCTAGCGATGTGGTTGTCCCAAAACCGGCAAAAAAAATCGCAGGGTACAAGTGGCAAATGTACCGACGGAACCTACCTATGTCTCTGAAAAAGGTAAAGTGGTACACAAAAAAGGTATATTGTCAAATTTTACGGGGGCGCGTACACAAAAAAAGGTATATTGTAAAATTTTACGGGGGCGCCCGCCCCCAAAGCCCCCCCCCCCTGTATCCGCCACTGCTGATACCCGTTTGAGGATAGTCATTTACGTCGATGGATTATTGAAGAAAAATATCCCTTTCTATCTTGATTTTTCATCCGGTTTTTTATATGCAGTTGTTTCATAAAAAGTGCAATATTTCGTGTGTGCAAATATATATGATGTCTTAATATGTGCTGTTTTAATATTTTAAGGACCCCAATGGAATTGAAATAAGCCCTTTTTAGGGCTTTTTTGTGGGCTATCCTTTGCATTTATATGCTTTCTTTTATAAATATGTTGTGTAAATTGTTGTAATTTTTAAGATTTGTATATTGATCTGATGTATTGTACGTACGGGGTATTGTATCTCTGTGTTTTGATATGACAAATGAAACTAAACTAAACTAAAGAAGTGACAAAATTATAATTCCATTTATAAGGACCTCGTCTGCTGCCAGATAGATCGATGATCTGCCACGCACTGGCGATCTCCGGAATTTCATGGAAGTACGACGCGACACGTACTTCCATAATCAATTACATTGATTAATAAACTGAACAAATTGATACATTTTCGTTGTCTTAATCCGTGTTAGACGCGATCCATACTTGTTCTAAATAATATATACATGTTAACTGGTTAAAAGATAAAAGATAACACAAACATAAAATATAAATACTTAATGCGTCAGCTGACAACTATCCAAATAATGTAAAATGCTTACGAGTGTCATTCACTAAGTAGTACCTCCTACCTCATCATGTCATATATAGATCAGTTTACCGAAATAGTCCACAATTGTAGCTTTGAATCTCTGCTACACATTCATAGTAAATTTGTCTGGGTAGGGGAGAGCGGGGAGTGTACGCACTATGGACAGGTTCGCGCACCACGCGATTCTCATCTTTGCGGCCACGCACATGGTTGAATTTGGCGAACACACAATAGATATTATGTTGCAAGCTTCCCACATTAACGTGACAGATCACGTAACATGTTTGTCAACTTATCATCCAAAAACCAGTTTTGCCTCGCAAATGTGACTTTTCTTCCATTTTTCATATTGATTTTTTTCCAAAGATATTCGTAGAAAAGGTTTTAATTATCATTAGGTAAGTATGAGATTGATTATGGATTTGATGCAGTTAACAGCCCATCAAGGTATGTGGGACATCCGTGGTTTATGTCATCAATGCACGTATTGCGCTATATGGGGCACGTATTGCGCTATATGGGGCACATACGCCCTATGATGATGAGGCCGGTTCGCCAATAGAAATGTATACAGGCTGTCCCAAAATGATTAGTACCCATCGATGTCCAATTTTTGTCATCATCAAAATCGATGGGATTATGTTCGTTGTTTTTACATCATCTTTGTTATACTGTAATATTTTATTACAATTTTAGATCATGAATATCGGATTTATCAAACTCAAGATACACTCCATTATGTAAAACATTGTGATTTCACCTTTTTGACAAAGTGCTTAAAAATGTGTGTGCTATTACAGCTTGTTTGAAAGAAACTTGTGTATTCTCATATCTCTTGTCTAATCAATATAATCTTGTGTGTCTTTCTGTTGTTACTGTTATTACTTATGGGTGTTCAAATCATTAATAATTCTTCTCCTTCATTCAATTTAACGGGTAAAAGAAATTTGTCACACTTGAGTGACCCCATGCATTGTTTTATTTGACAAGTGTTTAGGGTCTATTAAATGAAGTGGTATTTGGTGAATCACCAGTGGCTTAGATTTCATTTTCACATTGGAGAATGGATTTCGTGAGGTTAAACACTAAGTGACTATATCATTTTTAACAAGTTTGTAGGAAATTGCATCCCCAATATGAGCCACTGTTAATTACCCATGACTACGTCTTTACCTGTTTAAATGTCCCTCAAGTTTAGCCTCAAAACTAGCTCCTTATAAAAACAAAGCTTGGGGTCGCTCATGCGTCACGATCCATTTTTACTCTTCAAATTGAATCAAAATGAAGAAGTATTAATGGTTTGAACAACAATATACAACAGCAGTTTAAAATAGAAAAGAACCAAAGATATATACAAACAAGATATTAAGAGAATGCATTAGTTTCTTTCAAACAAGCTGTTTAAAACACTTTTTTTTTGCACTTTGCCATAAAGGTGAAATCACGATGTCCTACACAATGGAGTCTAACTTAAGTTTAATCAGTCCGATATTCATGATCTAAAATTCTAATGAAAGGGTACAGTATAGCAAATATGATAGAAAAACAACGGATCTAATCTCATTGATTTTGATTATGAAAACATTTATTGAACTTTGGGCATCGATGGGTACTAATCATTTTGGGACAGCCTGTATAGTTATGGTTTTGCATAATTTCAAAATTGTAATTTTCCTCTTACAGGATAATTGTAATTATAAAAATAGTTATCAGGAATGGAGTAACATTAATATTAGAGGAGAAGATTTCAAAATGTGGTATTTCTTATAATATTACTTTTAAATTCTGAACGAGTATGTTCCGCAAAAGTGCCCCCGCCCCCCCCCCCCCCTATATTTTGGACCCCTAAATGTTATTTTGGAATAAAATAACGAAGAATAACGAATCTATATGTATTAGATATTATGGTACTTTGTGTAGCCTAATTCTGAACCTAGGGCGAACTTGCCCCGGCCTATGGGCGAACCTACCCCGGCGTCGGGCAAGTTCGCCCTTTTGAGACACTTGTCTTTATCATTTACTCTTGCCTTTACAGTAAGGCCTAGAGTACTGAGATCATGGTCGTATGTAGCCAAGATATCAATCTTTCACATGATATCAATAGGTCCATTCAAACTTTTGGCGTCTCTAGACCTCTTCAAATGAAAATGGGGTGAACACTCCCCACTCTCCCCTACTGGTTGTAATTCTGGCGAAGCCGAATGTCCATCTAGTATGACGGAAACAGATGATGAATAAACAGCCAAATATGTCATTCCTACTACGAGTCATATCCTTTGCTATTATTAATAAGCCATATGAAATATTATCCACAGATGTAGTTTTGAATCTTAGCTATACGAGTAAATTCATAGTAAATTGGTCTGAGTAGGCCTACTGGTTGTACATTTCTAGAGGTGCAGTGAAAACCGAATGTCCATTTAGCGTGCCGGAAACGGATGAAAAATAGCAATATAATCTCCAAAGTGCTTCATTTCGCCAATTCTAAGTTTATTGCTGAAATCTATTTTGAAATCAATTGTTTAGTTTTAAATCAGAGACCATGTGCAACGCCCTGATTTCCAGTTCAGGTGATCGGTTTCCAGGTACGGTGCATATCTGGTCGATTAAAGAGGTGAGATCTGTTCTTCTCTCAAATCAAGTTGGTCCAAATATTTTGTTCAACATTTTGTTAGCATTACCTCAATAATGTGACGTCTCTTATTGCCCGAGAACGATTCAAATAATAACATAACATTGTAGCCTACATCAAACGAAATCATAGCTATCAAGCAATGTGAATGATGAGTTGTGTTTAAATAATGAAATACAGTCACTCTTCACAAAAATGAAGAATGTCTTTGTCTCTTACGTAAAATAATGTTTTCATAACTTTTTGATTACACTAATCCCGATAAATAGAGAATTTTTGACACATGTGTCATGTTACTCATGTGTGTGAAACTGGATTCAAAATGTCCAGCCCTTCCTTCAACAATTTCAACACATAATTTTACTTTCACAGTGGTCCCTTGGAACAGTTGGAATTTTTCAGAATTAGGAAAACATATCTCTCGTTTGCAATAACCAATTTGAATGAAATAAAACTAAGGTTAATATAGCTAACAGATATTCTTGATATGCCTTTCATTAATGAAATCATGTTTGTATTTGCACTGGTTTAAATAATCGGTGAAATCTGGATCTGAATATTTTGACTCAACCTGCACTTATTTTTTCAGAAATCAATACATTACTTGTTATAGTTATGTTGGATCGACACTGCTATACAAGTACGAGCCAGCCTTACATATTTTAATACAAAGCACTTATTAATATTAATAAGTGATTTTATAAGACCAACATATACCGGGGACAAGTTCTTTTATTGAACGGATATTGAAAAGTCGATGAAAAGATGTTTTAAATATATAGATATATAGAAAATACATTGGCAATATAGAATATATTTATGGATTGTCTATACCCGAAAAGCCCAGGATACACGCTCCAAGGCTCAAGATGAGCTATTATTGGTTTTTATTCACTGGTGTCGTTATAGGCGATACCAAAACATTAGCGCCATAGACTTCTGATAAGCATTATACTTGAGTACTTCAGACTGCATGCATGCAACATCTAGTTCAGAACTACTCAGATTCACAATCCATATCTATCAATTCATTTGCTTGCAAAATAGCTCAATTGCATTTACTGACTTTATCAATTAACAGCATGTCGTCGATTTCGATTGTGGTGATTGCTTGTCTTCTCTTGGCAATAAACTCTGTTGAGCCAAAAGTGCTGAAGATTCCTGTACCTTCTCCAGATGAAGATAGACCGATACATCAAGAGTCCAATGCCTGCAAGAAGACATGTGGAAAAAAAGCAATCGAACCACTCAACGCTCTTCAGAAACTAGAGTTGGAATTGTATTCCATGCAAATTGCGAAGATAACTGACAAGAAATCGTATGTGGATAATCCAGATAATCAGCGACCCGTTGTCACACTCACTCCAGCTCAAGAGCAAGACATCTTGGAGAATTATGGAGATCTGTTCGCTAGTGCGTCACAGATGGAAGACAGAATGAAACTACGTGCAGAGGCTATGACATCTGCAGCTGATGCTGATGATAAAGGTAATGGGCATCACATAATATAATTGTCCAATGAACATTTGGCTTTTATTTGAGTCTATTGCTTTTAAGATGAGTCAGGAATGAAAGCTTTTATCTGAGTCTATTGCTTTTAAGATGAGTCAGGAATGAAAGAAGCAGTGATATATCATGACGAAGCTGATGTTTGACGACAAGATGATAATACACAAACATATTTATAGAGCAATTTCAGAAAATGTATCTTATTTCTTGGCAACTTACGGTATCCTCAGAAAATGTTGAAGGAACATTGCGCATTTGAGGAATTTGTAACTTAATGTATTTTTTCCTATGACAGGGCCTCAAGAAAAGTACATAATATTCAACTTCAAATAATTGTTTCTAACAAATTTATTTCATTTTTCTTTTTTAATTATGTAGGTGATCTGGTGAATAACAAGAGAAAGAAGCGCGATTCGTCAACTAGAGTATGTCCCGCTGAACAGGTTTATGAAGCCCTCACATTAGCCCTCACTGAATTCAACGTACTGGTACAGATCATACAGGTGAGTGAGTGAGTCAGCCTGGGCCCATGTTGGTTTTATGCCGGCGCTCTATGGAATTTGATATAAAACATTTAAGTGGACGGTGGAGGATTAATACTAGGCTACTAACTAGGGAGGGGCGATCATCACCGTGGTCTAAAATTGGACGGGGAGGGGTGGTTGGGATGATCATGATCAGTAGCGTATCTCCCGGGGTCAGAGGGGCAGAGTGTCCCCCAGACGGCTTTGATCGACCGAGAAGGCCAGCTCACCGGGCTAAAAAAAATCGAAGAGAAGGGAAAAGAGGAAAAGGGAAAGGAAAAGAAAAGAAAGGGAGAAGAGGAAGATAAAAGGGAAAAGGAAAGAGAAAATCTACTCTCTAAATGTAAAAGAGTGAAATTCCACTCTAATGGAGAGAATATTCAATCTTCAAAGGAGTGATCACTCTAATAGAGTGAAAGTCACTCCTTGAAAGAGTGGAACCATTTTCACTCAATAAAAGAGTGAATTTTGTTCACTCCGGGAACGAGTACATTTTCACTCTTCGAAGAGTGCCTACAGTGATCACTCCATTTGAGTGAAAAAAAGAGTGAATATATAAAGAATGAATTTCACTCATTTAGAGTGAACTTCACCAGGGATAAATACTTCACCCTCTTTGAGAGTGAAAAATAATGGAGCATTTTGATTACTTAATCACATTTACATGAATAACTTGCAATTCAATAGAAAATTTGAATAACAAACAAAGAGTCATTATCAGGACTATGTAATACCCCATTGTTGAGATCAGACTGAGATTTGGTTCAGTATAGCGCACTCTATATAACCGTCCCCGCGTAAACTGTCAATCATTCGTTGTGAATGAATATTCAGCCATGACTATTCAGGACCTCACACGATGTGATCGTCGCGATCCAGCGTCTTTCCCAACTGATCTAATTACAATATTCATAAAATGCAAATAACGCCACGCCCCTCCTCTGTCACTGTCAGACGAAGCCACCCACAATTTAAAATTCGTATTTTGTTCCACGGACAAATTAATTTCAAATAACCAATTCTGAATGTTTCGTGTCATATAAGAACTAAATTCTGCTATCATAAAATCAAATAAGTTTTACTCTAAATCACAAGCTTTTTTTACCATTGATGTACTATTTCTGTGCCACAAATCATGCTTTGAGCCGATAAAATCCACCACGTCTTAGGTGGTCTGGTTTGCTACGATCATGATAGTGCGCCCCACTAAAACCGTCCCCCGTCAATTTAAGCATAGTAAACGGGGGACTTTGCCTTCGAGATACTTGACTCCCGGACTTGACTTGTCCCATAGTTACATGTAGTCTCTGGTCATTATCCAAACTATTGCTGTCATTTGCCTATGTTACATTATCACTTCCTTTTGGTAGTGATACGATATCATATATCAAATTATATTTCTCTATGTATCTAAATCTACTTTCTATGGTGTTTTTTATCGATGATGTTTTTACGCGTTTCATTAATGTTATTTAGGCTATATTTAATCATTATTTTGACTTTAAAATTATTGCAGGAACAATTAACATTGATATCATCATTAATTATCACTTCAATAATGTTTAAATTTAATAAAATAAAGAATATTTTGAGTTTTGAATATTTTTCTATTTGATTGTGTTCCGGCTCTCAAATTATCTAAATCTGGTACAACTGATCACTCGCACAGTGTGAAAAGTCACTCGACACAGAGTGAAAATCACTCTTTTCGAGTGACAATAATTTCACTCTGAACTCATCAACCGTACAGAGTGAAAAGTCACTCGACACAGAGTGAAAATCACTCTTTTCGAGTGACAATAATTTCACTCTGAACTCATCAACCTCAGAGTGAAAAGTCACTCGACACCGAGTGAAAAATCACTCTTTACGAGTGACAATGACTTCACTCTGAACAGCGAGTGACATTTTCACTCTTTTACATTTAGAGAGTAAGGGATTTACTTAATTCCCATATAAATGACAACTTTTCCCCTTGCCCGGTTTGATGATGGGCAATTTAGTATAAAAATGGCAAATTTTATCAACTTTAGGATGCAACGTCATTCGCTGGAATAAACATCCCAGGGGCGCAATTTTTTTACTTAATCAGGGTCGAACTATAGTGTTCATCGGGAAAAAAATACCCTTTGCCCCCCCCCCCCCCTGAAAAAGACCCCAGATACGACACTGATCATGATGATATTCGGTATGCCATGGAGATTCGAATGTCACTGATTCAAATCCGCCGAGTGTAGGCCTACATGTATTCTTTTCAACATTTATACGGTATACCGAAATATCTTGTATATAATCTGTTTAATCGTTATAAACTTAGCTAAGTTTTCCATTCTTTCATAATTTCAGATTTCCGGAGGAGTCGACCAGTGGTTCCTTCAGGAGGCGTGCAAATATGCTACGAGTCAAGTAGCGGACGCCGATTGCGCAGAAACAGATCGACTTGTTCAAGCCTTGATTATCGATCTGACTTCCGCAGATATACAATTTGAATGGATTAGGGTACAAAGCTGCGTGTCATTTGTGTGATAACAAAGAGTATAGCAACATATTTATATTATAAATTATTGTTTTTTCAATCAAAACCTATCCACTAACGGACAATCATTACTTATTATTTTTCATTTTTTTAATATTTTTTTATTCACGGTATAATTACTTAATTATATACACTGACAAATAATTTGGTGTCATTTTGACACTAAAACAAGTGTCAAAATATGGGTCCTCAGTTGGCCACCTAAAGGTGTCAAATTGACATCATTATGGGTGTAAAATATGACACCTTTGGGTGTCATATTCATTTTGAAACCTAGGGTAGTTACCTGAGGACCCATTTTCGAAAAATGTCATTACACCCCAAATGGGGTGTAAAATTGACTCTCTTAAGTGTCATATTGAGATACATTTACACCCTAATTAATTGGGGAGTAATTTTTTGAAATGGGAAAATGAGTATTTGTCACCTCTAGCACATGTTTACGAGCCGGTAAGACTTGTAAGTACCGATCTGCTCCATTTCCAGACATTTTTGATAATAATTATAATACAATTAGCGTAATGTAAGACGTCCGTATGAAAAAGACGACCACTGAGCCAGATGAATCGGGCTAGATGTAATGTTGCACGTATCATCGTATGCATGCATGACGAACACACACATAGTACTAGTAGGTCCATGCACTGACACAGTCCAAAAATGAGTCCTGACACAACAGGCTAACAAAATGCTAGTCTCTGACTATGAAATTGTAATTTATTTCATCAGTTAGTTGGCGCAATATTAAACAACATGAACAAGGCTTATATTACCATTACGCTAATTGTATCATAGTATTATCAAAAATGTCTGAAAATGGAGCAGATCGGTACTTACCAGTCAGTCTTACCGACTCGTAACATGCGGACAAAATGGCGATGAGAAAACTTTTGCGTGCGAAGGCGCATGCGTTGATATGTTGATAGACGCTCAATTTGGTGTCAGAATTACACCAATTGGTGTCATGCTGCTTCGACACCTCTAAAAACCGTGAGCTTTCCCGCCAACTATTGACGCCCTTGGAGTTATTTCAATTAATCTGACACCGGTTTTGGTGTAAATCACTAAATGATCACTGAAAGGTGTCCGTCGGACACTTAACGCAACGGTGTCACCGTAACTTAATGTGCAAACCCATATCATTGACGATTACACCAATTTTGGAGTCAAATAACACCTTTGTAAGTGTCATTTACAGATGACTCCAAGAAGGTGTCGCTGTGACACCAATTTCTTTTTCAGTGATATATCTAATAGGCCTACAGGGTGAATCAAAATACTTCAGGTCCCGTTTTCGAAAATTCAGGAAAAATACTTCTTGTCAAAAGATTGTAAATTTCGTCATTGATTATAAGAGTAGAAACACTTCTACAAGCCTACTTGGTGAAGTTTTCAAGATAATACCTAATTGCGCGCCATAATTACAACATATTTACGAAAAAGCGCGAAATCCAAAGTGTTCCATATACATGAATGAAGCCAAGTTGTGGATGTTACCACTAAACTGCAGTTTTAGTTAGTCACACAACATGTTGACAGTTCAAAAATAAAACAACATGAGATAAATGTACATATTTTTGTTGAATCTCTTATAATTAAAACGATATTGCATGCAAATTGGAAAATATTGAGATGTTATGATATAACAATATCGCACAAACGTATTCATAACAATTACTTAGGTATACGCACTTCTTGTTTAAAAGTTATTCAACGCAAGAACTGTTTAAATAAGAGATGTGATATGTTCTGTTCTATCAAATCAAGTTAAAACTATAATTTCTAAATATTGTAGTCAACATTATGTTAACACTTATCTCAATAAAGCTCGTTACATCTCTTATATTGCTCGAAAAAGATTCAAATATACAATGTAACATAACATGATTGCACAAAACAATCACGCAATGTGAATGATGCATGAGTTGTGTGTACCCACAAAATACACACTCCTTAAAAAATGAAGATTGTCTTTTTCTCGTATCAAATGGAGTAAAATAACATTTTCATAACTTTTTGATCGCACTAATATATTTGTCACGTGTGACATGTGTGTTATGGTCTTAAACTGGATTCAATATGCCCAGCCTTCCTTCAACATGTTCAACTTGCGCCCCATTCAGCAAAAACTTTTTCTTTCATAGTTGTACCGTGGAAGTTGGAACATATTGAATTTTATAGAATTTTGTGGAAAAGCACATACGGTATAGGCATATCTCCCGTTTGGAATAACCAATTTAAATAAAATAACATTTAGGTTATAGCTAACAACGTGTTCTTGTTGCGCGTTTCATTAAATGTATTTATTTTGTGTTTGAACTGATTTAAAAAAGACTTGCACTGTAGAGCTGTAATCAATAATTTAGAATTAGAAAGAAGAAAAAAAACAAGAAGAAAAGAATAATCAAAAACGAGGAGAGTTCAGTACTTGATATAATCTTTTAAGTTTTATGAAATACTCTAGGACCCTGGTCATAATCTTTTGGATTAGGTGTATATTGAATTTCAATTCAAACATTAAATACGTGGTTTGTTCCGTCCTAACATAGAACCCTCAAAACAAGTTCGGTTTTTTTTCTCAATCGCCGATATTTCGTTATATGTTCATATCATGTTGCATATGCATACCAATTATAAACAATTGTTTCTCTCTATAATGATACCCTTTGTAGCAATTACGTGTATCATTGCTCAGCCATTTGCTTGAAAATATTCATGATATTGGGAAGTTTCAATCTGAATAGTCCAAAACCACCACTATTTTGTCCTCAGCATTCTCTCTCCCCCTACATATTTGACTGTAACCACTTCATTGAACAGACAATATAGAGTTGTTCCATTTAAGCAGGTGATTTTGGCACATTAATGTTGAGACCTCTCATATTATCAGTCCGATTCTCACCATTCACCAAGTGGCTGACCACTAAACAAGTAATTGCTACACATTTGGTATCTTTGGAAAGATGAACACAATTCTGACAAATTGGCGATTGAAAAAACTGTTTGATAGAGGAGTTTATAAAAATACATGTATATTACGGGCACTCATGGAACATTACTTGTACGCCTACCCAGCCAATAGTCCCATTGTGTCAAACTTGATTAATGAGGGCTCACCAAGTTGTTATGATTTTAATACCAACAGACAATAAAAAATCCATTGAGATGGAATGGGGGCGATCCAAAAGAAAGAAGCATGTTTTGTAACCATTTTCTGAAGCATCTGTTGCAAACCAAAATACCAGGGAAATGGTGTATGTATTTTCCATAATTCAAACCAAAAAACAAATCAAAACACCACAGTCTAACCACTTATTAGACAAACCCACAGCAATTGGGAGGTTTCTCCTATTAGTCAAACAAGATAAGCTATTATGTCTCTCTGTGGGGAGTCTATAAACATCTCTCTGAATGAATCGTCAACAGTATATGCATCAACTAAACAAATATAGCTTTGACTCCATCACAGACTGCAGGACTGTTAAAATAAACTGCATAGGTATGTAATTTACAAACATGGCTGCCCCCACTTATGTCTAGAAAGACCTAAATGTGTAATTTTTTGCAATCTGATGCTATAGGTGGCTTCGCCCCCCAAAAACAGGCTGGTATTAATTTACAAACCATAATAAATACACAAAAATGGTAGTTAAAAATGATGCACTGACTGAAAAAGGGTTAAATATGATCATATAAGTTGTTCCATAATATGACCATATAAGTTGTTCCATGAGTGCCCGTGAGGGCACGAATGGAACATTTTAAAATGACTGGAAAAGTGTCCATATTATTTAACCCTTTTTTCAGTTGGTGCATAGTTGAACCTTGACAAGGAGTCTTTTTAACTACTTATTTTTTAAGTGTGTATATCTTCAGGCGAGTTGGCTCCTGTGGTTGGCTAGACATATCTGTCATCACTTCTCTGTGATTTATCTGGCTATAGATTAGAATTGCCTCCCATTGAATCACATTGAATTCACCTGGTATAAA
Source organism: Ophiura sarsii (assembly GCA_035610835.1). Classification (NCBI taxonomy): domain Eukaryota; kingdom Metazoa; phylum Echinodermata; class Ophiuroidea; order Amphilepidida; family Ophiuridae; genus Ophiura; species Ophiura sarsii. The sequence continues at coordinate 25,737,236 of CM069441.1, forward strand.
TTGTATGTGGATTGTTCATTTTTGGGTAAGGTATTTAACAAAGTTCCTGTTTGACATCAACACAGGTACATGAATCGTGTACAAGCTGAATATGGCCAATATTTCCACTGTAAACAAAGTGTCTCTAGAGCTGAAATCATAACCTTGAGCGTACAACTGTTGTTATGCGTTTCTTTGGCATGTATATCCATATGTACATAATGACGATTGCCGTATTGGCATGAAACTCAGAGTAACGACTTCCTTTCTCGGAAGGTCTAAACTTTGAATTTTTACATATTAAATAAAGATATTAAAACTGATACATGTATATGGTTTAATTATTGTGTCTGCTCAAGTATTGTTTTGTATTGTACTGTATCGTATATTTACACGACGTCTCGCCTGCTTTAACAATTTTCTGATACGAGTACCGCGTTTTAGTCAAGGGCATTATAGTTAATAGCAAAACTCTGAAGTTTTAGTATCACTAGAACCGATTGCAATATTTGAAGAGAAAAATCTTTTGACAATTTTGCCACCAACTGGTGGCTAGATCAACTGGTGGCTAGATCTATCTCGAACATGTCGAATGATGTCAAGTGTCATGTCATGCATGTAACGTGAGCGTGTCCCCAAAAACTGGGTCCAAAAACTGCAGAGCTTACATGTATAACTTAAAAAGTAGGAAACGTAGTTGCTTCGTACTTTAAGGATATAAGGTAAATATACCTGACCTTATCATGTTAATTGGCGAAATACACACCTGTCTGAAATACAAAGCTTTCAATAGAAATATTACTTATATTTGGTTAACTTTACAGGTAGGCCTAGCTATTGGATCAATATTCAGCATTTAATTAGAAATACCCATTGCAGTAACCTTGTTATTGAAAATGTAAAAACAGAGCAAGTGCTAGAGCTAGAGTGCCCAGTGGCGTAGCCAGAGGGGGGGGGGGGGGGGGGGGGGGGGGGGGGGGGGGGGGGGGCGAGGGGGGGGGGGGGGGGGGGGGGGGGGGGCGAGGGGGGGAGGGGCGAGGGGGGAGGGGGGGGGGGAGCGATCGCCCCAACCCCAATATTGACGTCGTGTCGGTTGAGATTGGCACTGTCAGTTCATTTGACCAGAGGAATCATGGAATTATGATGGTCAAAAGTACA